>JAWMRA010000079.1:1046271-1063078 GCA_035584735.1 Pseudotriccus pelzelni | reverse complement strand
CACTTCCAGGGATGGGGCAGCCACAGCTTCTCTGGGCAACCTGTGCCAGGGCCTCCCCACCCTCACAGGCAAGAATTCCTCCCCAATATCCCATCCAACCCTACTCTCTGGCAGTTTGAAGCCATTCCTCCTTGTCCTGTCCCTCCAGACCCTGGGAAATTAGTCTCTGCATCTTTCCTTGTTGTCCCCTTCAGGCAAGGCCACAATCAGGTCACCCCAGATCCTTCTCTTCTCCAGGCTGAACAATCCCAGCTCTCCCAGCCTTTCCTCACAGCAGAGCTGCTCCATCCCCCTGATCATCTTGGTGACCTCCTCTGGATTTGCCCCCCAAAACCACCCAAAACTGAGTCAGGGAAAGGCAGCCAGAGCCCGTCTGTGCTTGTTTTGACCTACAAGGCAGGATGGCAACACAGAGCCCTGCCAGAGCTGCAGGAGGGTTTGGACAACGCTCTGAGAGACAGGCTGGGATTGTTGGGGTGTCCTGGGCAGGGCCAGGGGTTGGACTTGGATGATCCCTGGGGGTTCCTTCCAGCTTAGGACGTTCCACGCAGGTCTGTCCAGCTGTACAGCTGCTCTCCCACAGAGCTCTAAGAACACGGGAAGGTCTTTTCCCAAAGCTTCCACGTAAGGAATGGGGGTGCCCCTTCCCCCTCAAGAGCAGGATCATGCTCTCCTAAGCACAAACATGTCTCTCCCCACAAAATGTCCCCGTTCCCTCTCCTTTCCCTGCCCCGGAGGTTTCTGCACTCGGCAGCTTTTGCTGAACTTGGCTCTGGAGAGTCTCTCCCTGCAGCTGCTTTTTTTTTGTGCCGCCGCATCTCTGCAAATCATCAATATTCATGTGCCTCATCAGCAGAGCCTCTGGAAAGAGCTCTGGAGATCCGGAGCGGGATCCAGCGCTGGAAAAGCCTTCCTTGAGTGTGTGTGGGGTGGGTCGGGGGGGGGTCAGGGAGCCTTGTGCTTGCCACGAGAGGGGGGTATGAGCCCGCGGGAGCCCAGCCGTGGGTGCCGAGGGGGGTGCTGCGGCTCAGGGCGCTGCCTGGAACGAGCCACAGCTCCATCCCGTTTTTCCCGGTGGAGGACGGGATCGGCAGAGGATCGGGTGCTGCCGGTGTGGGAAGGGGGAGTGGGGGGGTTAGCTGGTGTTCAGGAGCTGTGGCTCAGGTGAGGTCAGGTGAGCCAGGAACACCTGGAGAGGGAGAAGCTCATCCCTGCCTTCACACGGGGACTCGCTCCCAGATGACCCGGTGTGGGAGAGCTAAAGCAGAAGGGATTTTCCTGACCGCAATCTGGGGAAGGAATCCTTCACCACGGCGTTAAAAGCATCGTTTCCCTTGCATACCTCTGGATTATCCCTCCACTGCCCTCGATCATTCTCTCCTTTGCCCCTGATGCAACTGTTTGGGATTGCAGAAAACCGGTTTGAGGAGCTGATCTGGCTCATCCCAAATATTTCTCCCCCCGCCGTCCCTTTTTCCAGGTCGGGAACATTTCCTTCCCAGGTTTTGCTGGAGCGTGTTGTGCTCCGGGGTCTGAGCTAACCTGCCTGCAGCCAACAGGCCTGAAATGAAGTTATCCCTGCTGTTCCCTTGTACTTTTCTCTGCTGCGACATAAAAATCCCTGATTTCTCCTGCTGAGAGATCTCCAGGTCAAAGAACTTGGAGACCTTGTTTGATTTTTTTCTTTTTTTAAGCTCGAATTGAGAGACCTGGAGTTTATTCTGGTTTATGTGTTTTCTCTGCTGATTTCTTCCACTGTTTCATGCCCACATGGAAAGACTAAAACGCTCAAGGAAAGGATTGGATGTTTGAGTATCTTCCTCACCCACATCAGAGAAGATGGGATGGAGAATACAGAAAAGGACCATTGGGAAAACCTCTTTGTGTGTGTGTGTGTGTGAATATTTAACATCTGATGGGCTTAAAGTTTTGGGCTTAGCTCTGTGATTTCATGTGATTTAGTCCTGTCATGTACCTTTATCAACCAATTATTTTTTTTATCCAGCAAAACACCTGGACTCAAGGACTAGTCCTGGAAGGACTACCCTAAGGATCAAAATCCAGCTTAGCCCATTCTGCAAGGGTTCCCATTCCAACACAGCAGCGAGGACACTCATTTCCCGCTCTCCCTCCCCATTCCGTGGCCTTTTGCTCAGGATTTGAAAGCCTGGGAAGCGGTTCTGGCTCCGTGGAGTTGGAGCAGGCACGTGCTGTGCAGTTGCACAGCGTTCGCAGCCGAATTCTTGTGTGAAATATCCTTTCTGGTCTGGCTGCTGCACGGAGATTAGGAATAATCCCCAGTCCCCATCCATCAAACTTAATTAGGTCCATTTCCTAACGAGCCTCTGGGCTGCTCAAGTGGGAGCTGGGAGGAAGATGGAGCACCTCGTCATCACTTCCAGGGGAGAGAGAAGGACCAACAGCCTCTTCCACGGGGCTGGGAACAGGAAAATCCCACTTGCCGGACCCATAAACATCAAGAGTCCAAAAAAACCTTCTTAAAAAGGGAGAAAACCCCTGGGTTTGGGTGTCAGGGTGATACCAGGTGCTCACTAACACTGACCTGGATTCCTGCCTCCCATAGATTGGCAGATCCTGGGCAAACTTTAGAATGTTTTTCCCCTTGAAGTGGTTATGGTTTATTTTTCCCGAGAAAGGATTCGTGGTTTTTTTTTGGGAGATGCCAATTAAAATAGAACCTGGATCTTTTCCAGGCAGGGTGTTGGTTGGATGAGTGTCTTGATTTATTTATTGTATTAGTTTTTACATTGTTGATGTACCCATTAGGCCACATACCAAGGAAAATGGGGAGGGGAGGGGTTAAGCTAAACCAACTGTGCCTTTTGAAAAGTCCATTAATCTCCATTTATACAAGGAAAGCTTTTTTTCCCAGAGGTCACAATCAAAATGTGTCCCAGTTATCCCCCTTTGTTCTCTTCCACTCTCTGATTTAGGACCTTGACAGAATGTCCCAAATTCGAATTCTCCCGGGATCTGGGCTTTGCTGAGGTGGTTTGGGGTTTTTATATGAGAGATCTGGAAAGGCCAAGGGTGTCCTGGGCACAGCGTGGGCAGCAAGTGAGGGGGGAGGTTCTGCCCCTCTGCCCTGCTCAGGTGAGACCCCACCTGCAATCCTGCATCCTGATCTGGGCGCTCCAGCACTGGAGGGACGTGGAGCTGCTGGAATAAGTCCAGAGGAGCCCATGGAGCTGCTCCCAGGGCTGGAGCCCCTCTGCTCTGTAGCCAGGCTGGGAGAGCTGGGGGGGTCACCTGGAGAAGGGAAGGATCCAGGGAGACCTCAGAGCTCCTTCCAGGGCCTGAAGGGGCTCCAGGAGAGCTGGAGAGGGACTGGGGACAAGGGATGGAGGGACAAGACAAGCAGAATGGCTTCCCACTGCCAGAGGGCAGGGTTAGGTGGGATATTGGGAAGGAATTCCCCCCTGGGAGGGTGGGAGGTGCTGGCACAGGTTGCCCAGAGAAGCTGCGGCTGCCCCAGCTCAGGAAGTGTCCAAGGCCAGGTTGGAGCAACCTGGGATAGTGGAAGGTGTTCCTGCCTGTGTCACCGGGGTGGACATGGATGATCTTTATTGTCCCTTCCAACCCAACCCATTCCAGGATCCATATCCCTCAGCAGGTCCACGCAGGCTCCGCAGGACATCCCATTTTTGGAATGAACTGCCAGGGGGTCGGAGGGGATAGTTTTGCTGCTGTCACTGGCTGAGATGCTGGGCCAGCCCCTGGTCACAGTGGTTTAGGCTTCCCTGGAATCCAAGCTGGATCTACTCAGCTTTGGGCACTTTGTCCCCCCCGCCCTCACTACCACACCTGGAAAAATCACCCAAAATCTCCTACTTCTTCTCCAGGTGTTGCACTTTTTACCTCAGGATAAATTTTAGTGAGCCTGACTTTCCTCTCTGGCTTTGCTGTGCTGGGATTCTGGCTGGCAAAGCCTAATTACCAAGGGCTGGGATTTGTAATTCCTGGCACAGCGACAGCATTAATGGATTTGTTCAGTTCCCTTTTATCAGCCCTTCCAGCCTGCCTCTTATCTCCTGACTTTGGGGAGGGCTGAGATGGGATTAAGGGGACGTGCAGGCCTGATAAATGGAGATAGAAACCCTGGAGCTGGGGTGGATCAATACAGGTCCATCCTGAGGAGCTGCAGGAAGCTTTTCCAGGCACCACTGATTGGATGGATCCAAGCCTGGAGAGGGAAGGAGGCTGCCAGGGAGAGCTCAGGAACACAGGAATGTGTCCCAGCGGTCATGGAACCTGTTGGGTGAAAAGTGGAGCACATGTGAAGGCATCCGACATTGCACATCCATCCCTTCTCCTGGCTCGGCACTTTGTATGGATACACATCTCGGCTGGATGGAACTTTCCCAGGCTTCCCAGCCTGGCTGGTGACTCCTGCATCCAAAGAAGCCTCTTTGTGCTCTTCCCTTCTCTCAGGTGAATTTTCCCTACCTTTGGGGGCTTTTCCTTCCCTTTAAGAACCCAGGGAAGAGCTTTCCCTTCACCTGGCACCGCTCACACAGATCTCTGCTCTCCCTCCTTCTTTTCGCTTCTGGCTCTCCCTTCCCCTGATCCCCTCCTTTAATTTGCCTTTGCTTATTTGGAATACAGAGCTCCTCCATCACAGTGTTTACAGCTCATAAAGCCTTAGGCCCATTGCTTATTCTCCTTCTTATACCCCCTGCTTGGCTCCCCGTGCCCTTTCCCTGCTTCCAAAACCTCCAGGATGAACCACAATCCCTATCCCACCCCCCAGCCGGCTGCTGCGTAGTTCCCACATCCCAGGAACCCGGTTTCCCAGGCAGCCCAAGTGGCTCCCTCGTTTTTTTTTTTCCCCTGTCCCTCAAAAAAATTCCTCGGTCTGGAATCGGCCCCCCTGATTCCGGTATCGGGAATCCCGCGGCTCGGCCGCTGCTCGGAGCGTTCCCGGCGTTGGGAGCCGGCGCGGGTGGTGCCGGCTGGCACGTGCTGGCACGGGGCTTATCCCCCTGGCAGCCAGTAAATGCCATCGGCTGGCTCCGTGTCCACACCTCCGTATCAACCCCGGTCATGGTTTCCCTTCGGCTCTTCCCAAAACAGGTCCCGAGCGCCGAGGCCCCAATTCCCGTCTCAGCAGGGGTGTGGTGAGGAGCAAGTGCTGGCTGTGCCCCAGCCCTCTTCCCCTCCAGGAGCTCCTGGACCAGGGTGGGGTTGCTGATGTAAGATTTTTTTCGGTTATTTTTATTGAACAGAGTTTTTCTTTTTATTGCGTGAATTTTCGGCCGCGTTTTGCGCCCGAGCAAGTGAAGTGAAGCCAGCGGGGACCGACGGAGTGGGAGAGCAAGTGGAGCAGAAAACAAGCGGGATGAGGGTATGGGATGAGACTCAGAGCAACTCATGGAGCCTGGTGTTGTGGGGACAGAGGCACGTCCTCGAGTCAGGGTTTGCAGAGAGGAGGGGCAGGACTGAGTAGGTTTAGGTGGGATATTGGGAAGAAATTCTTGCCTGGGATGGTGGGTAGGCCCTGGTGCAGGTTGCCCAGAGAAGCTGGGGCAGAGCGTGGGCAGAGTGAGCTCAGGCCTCTTCGCTCCCAGAGTTTAATTTTCCTGCGTTTAAATTTCCTGGCTGCTTCACTTTCCCTGCCCCTGGCTCCGTTCTCCTCCCCTTCCCCAGGCAAAGGCATCCGAACTGAAGGAATTCCGCACATGGAGACCAGGACACCGCGCCACGTGAAGTCCTTCCCGTCGGCCGCTCCAGTGGGAACCTGGAGCTCGGTTAAGCCTGTGGTGTGCTGCTGGGATGCTTTTCCTTGGTGGAAATATTCCCACAGACGTCTGAGCCCACTGCTGCTGCCCTCACTCCCCTCCCGTCAGCGGGGACAGCTCGGTCCCCTGTCCTGTCCTCCAGAGACACAAGGTCCGGCTCATCCCATGCCTGCACACGAGGAGCAGGGACAGCATCCAGCGGGAAAAGCGAGCCAGGCCAGCTCAAAATAGCCTCCCTGTCGGAGTTTTCCACGAGACCTCTGAGGCTCCTTATCTCCCTGCTGCTGGTCTGGCACAGGACGAGTTGCAGATGGAGCAGCTTCCACCAGCAACGTCACCTCGGTCACCCCGAGGCTTCCTGAGCCCGGGCAGGACTCGGGGCCGTCGTCCTGTGGGATGTTGGTCCCTGTGGGATACAGCGGCCTCTCGTTGAGCAGGAATACTTGGGGAGGAGTGAAACCTGCCTGGTATCACGGACAGGGAATGCTGAGACTCCTGGATTTGGTGCCAGCAAGTTAAGAGGGATTTTAAGCCATTAGAAAGATCCCGGCAGTCAGAGGAGGGTTTTGTACCTCTGGAATACCTGCCCTGTTTCAGCAGTGGAAATATCCCAATCCATCCCCCGTGATTCTTCGTGAAGCTAAATATATTCCTGCTAGGAAGGAAACAGAGCTGCTGCTTTGCTTGTTGGGAAGTTGGTCCTGCTTCCAGGCAGCTCCTGGTGAGCCAGGGACTCACGGCCTCAGGTGTCACCGAGCTGTAGCTGCTCCGTAGCCCCCGGGGCAGGTTTGGCTGCGTGACCTCCTGGTGCTTTCCACAAGTGCTTTCCTGACCCTGGAAGAATTTTCTTGTGGCCTTAATGAGCCATCTGGGGGCAATTAGTTCCGAGTTTTATGATGTCCTGGCTTTTCTCCTGGAACGTGGCACTGGCAGTGGGGGGACTGAGCTGGTTCTCCTGCTACGTCTGGGAAAAGGGGAGGTGCTGAGTCAAGTTTTGAGTCAGGCTTTGCATCCCATCCTTCTCCTTCCCGAGGCTTGCAGGGAGTCCAGGTCCAGGTGTGATCCAGGTGTGATCCCGCACAGATCCACAGCCACGGAGGGTCCATCCCGCTCGGACCCGTCGCAGTCCCGAGCTCCGGGCTGAGCCTGCTCCCCACCCGCGGTATCCTGAAGTTTCCTGGAGCGAGGGATCCCAGAAAGGATTAGATACAAACCTCAGCCGCTGCAGTAAATCAGGGGTTTCACTGCTGTCAGCCACTCCGGGGAGGAAGGACGGCGCAGACGGTGTTTCCCGTGGCAGCGCTGTGACCCCAATTATTTTGGGCTGATAAACCACCCCCTGTCCCTGGTCTGTCATAAACTGCTCCATTACCTTGAACACCAACCAGGTTCCAGAGGAAATAGCAAACCAGAAGCAACCAGGTTAAAGAGAAAATAACAAACAGCCCCTTTTTTTTTCTTATTGGTTTCTCTTCTTTGTTTGTTTAATTCTTGGGCTTTTGAGGTGATGTCTTGGTGGTTTTTCGCTGCCCTCAGGAGTGTTTAAAGTTCTCTAGAGGGGTGTGATCACTTTGGAAAACTGAAGTTTTGGGATTGGCCCTGAAAATCAGGAGATTCTGACACTCAGGGACTGGTTAAAGGGACCCTCCACTGGGGGGTTTGGATGATGCTTTTCATCATCTTTATTTTCCAGGGGAGGAAACCGAGGCACAGAAATGTCTTCCTCCCCGTTGGAAGCGAGGATTTCTGGGGATTCATGTGCTGGAGAGCACACTGCCAGCCCCTGATGCTGATGGTTTCCTGACGGGTGATCCCAATCCTGGTGCTGGGAAGAACCAAGAGGAGAAACCGGTGCCGGGGAGCTCCTTAATTGTGGTTTCTAAGAACGAGGTTCATTAAAACAAAGACCAGACGGTCTGTCCCCTTAACAGACCGACACACGTGCAAACCTGCAGCAAACACTCCAAGAAAACCCATCAGAAATCCTGCGTGGAAGAAAAGGCCATGGAGATGTTCCCCTGGGAATGCCGGGGCTTTGTTGTCTTTTATTTTTCCCCTTCTAGTTCACTCCATCACCTAACGGCTTTTGCTGATGGGTGTTTATCAGCCTGAACACGCTTTCCCCTTGTCTTGGAAAAACAGGGATCTTTACACCTGGCTCCCCTAAAAAAAAAAAATCAGCCCAATATCCCTGAGCAAGCAGGTCTGGATATCAATCCTTGTCCTGCCATCCCAGCTCTGGGAGTCGTTAAGAGAGGGAATGGCAAAAGCAGAAGGTGAAGCCACCCAAGGTTAGAAACGGGCCTGAACTGTTGTTATTTTTAATTTTTCTTTTTTTTTTTTGGTCCAGCCAGAAATGTCAGATGTTTAATGAGCTGAGGGGCAGAGAGTGCTCACAGCTTTCCCTGCAGCGTGTGAAAACGGCCCCATCCCGGCGTGGGAGAGGATTTGTGGAGCGGGGACTGGGGACAAGGGATACCAACCCGTGTTCCCAGGACCTGGCTCGGGCATTCCTGGAGCTCTGCCCCACCAGGAGTCATTTCCCTGAGGAAAAGGGGGCTCAGCACCCCTGGTAGTGAGTCCACAGGGTTAATCCTCCTCTCCTTTACACCCTGTGGGGATTTATTCCTTTCTCCCAGCCCTTTAGGAAGCTGAAATCTGCTTGCAGCGAGCGAAAAGCGACGGCGGCTCCTCTGCTTGGATTAACCAAGGCTGGCCTTACAAAAATATCTGCTAAGCCCAGCTCAGGAAAACCAGACACCCGAGATACGGAGGAGGGTGACGACAGATTTACGACCCAGGGAACGACCCAGAACTTGTGAGGTGCTTCTGCCCATCACAGATGCAGGTAGGGCGTTGCTTCCAGCCCTAATTGGGCTCGATGCCTTCTCCCACCTCCTCCAGAGGGGCTGGCAAACCCCCCCAGGGCCCTTCCCTCTGGAGCTTCTTGAAAGCTTCCGAAAACTTGCCGCGAGGGGAGATTTTGCCGTGAATTCCAGCCGCTTGGTGGCTTTTTTGGGGGGGCACCTGTGGCGCCGGAGCAGGTTTGTGACGGCTCCCTGTGTTCAAGAACACGCGTGCACGCATCTGTACGTTCACATTTTATACGAATATGTGTGTGTGCATAACGTGTGCATGGGCTAAAAGGAAATTGGCCCCCGTTCCGTTGCTCAGGGCTGGGATCTGCACGTTCCCTTCGGGCCGTTTCGTGCCAGACATGAGCTGTGACCCGGATTTTGGAGAACAGTTTTAATTAAAGGGGTGTCCGTGAGCCGCTGGGGGGGATAAGGGTGGGGTGGGGTTGGGGGGGTGGCTTTGGCCACTCTCTTGCTCAGGAAATAAAATGACCTCACTTGTGAGAGTTGCAGCTTCCACCCACCACTGCTGGGAAGGAAGGAATGTGTGGGACAAGGCAGCCTTCCTGAGGGAGAGCTCCAAAGCTCCTGGATGCCCTGGAAAAGGTCCTGACCACCTCAAGGACCCCTCCAGCACAGAGAGACTTTGACCTGGGTCTGGGGGCTCAGTTTTCTGTCCTACACCGAACCTGAGTCCTTGGGGGTGGGGGGTAAATCAGAGAATCTCCCCCAGAACTTCATGTCCAGGGAAGGGAATGGAGCTGGGAAGGGGCTGGAGCACCAGGAGCAGCTGAGGGAGCTGAGGGTGCTCAGCCTGGAGAAAAGGAGGCTCAGGGGGGGTGGCATTGGAATAGTCTGTCCAGGGCAATGTTGGAGTCACCATCCCTGGAAGAGTTCCAAAAACTCGTGGACATGTGTTAGAGGTGGCCTTGGCAGCGCTGGGAGAACGGCTGGGCTCTGTGATCTCAGAGGGCTTTTCCAACCAAGTGGCTTCCCACTGCCAGAGGGCAGGGTTAGATGGGATAGTGGGAAGGAATTCCTCCCTGTGAAGGTGGGGAGGGACTGGGATGGATTTCCCAGAGAAGCTGTGGCTGCTCCATCCCTGGAAGTGTCAAAGGCCAGGTTGGAGCAACCTGGAACAGTGGAAATATCGCTGCCCATGGCAGGGGGTGGCACTGGATGAGGTTTAAGGTCCCTCCCAACCCAAACCATTCCATAATTCTGTGAAGTAGCCTCTGATTTTGCTTAGGTGACAAAAATCCAACCCTCAACAAAGGGAGCCACCACAAGTTCTGCTCCCTGTCCCCGTGGTCTCCATGACCAGCACGAGGCTCTCACAGATAAAAACTCACCCTCAGGGCTCCCAGTTCAGCCTGCTCCTGGCCTTGCTTTGCTGTTGAACGTGCTGCAGGTTGGCAGGGGCTGAGCAAAGCTCAGATCTCGTTTCAGCCGAAACAGGAACCTCTGCACAGCCACGGGCACCAGATGGTCTCAGCTGGGTCGAAGTCCAAGTGGATGAGGAAAAGCCATGTGAAATCTGTCATGGAGACGTGGCCTGAGAGTCTCCTAAAGGGAGAGAGGGAATCTCAGTGTTAGAGCTGCTTAAAATTAGACTGGATTAACTTTTCGGGGCACTTGTGGAGCGAAGCCCCGTGGGATTCGCTCTGTGACACCCATGGGGGAGATCTTCACTCAGCTGCTTTGCAGCGATTTTGGGGTGATCTCCAGATCACCCTGACAGCTGTTACTCGCTCCTGGCTCTGACAAACACACCAGTAGCTCCATGCCTTCCCAGTCCTTGTCTTTTCCAGCGGGAGGGGAAGGTGGGCCCATCTGTGTCCAGCACCTTGCCCCGTGTGACTCCGAGCTCAGCTGGGACCATCACGCCATGAAAGGAGAGCAGATGTGGGAGAGTTCTGGGCAGGGCTGGGCACAGGTGAGGAGTTTTCCAGCTGCTGGGCTGGCTGCCATCCCATTGCAGGGAATCATCCCCCCCGGGGGTGACAGAGCTCTGAGACCCCCATCCCTCGGAGCAGCGGCAGGTCCGGAGATCCCTTCGGGACACCATTTCCAGGGCTCTGAGCTGTGACAGCAGCACAAGGCCCTTTGCCTGCAAGCTCAAGTGGTGGTTTCTGCTTTGGTTTCTATTAACAATTCTCTGTGGTTTCGTGCTCCTGCCGTTTTCAGCGAGGGGTGGGAATTTCGCAGCCAAGACAAATAGTCTCGGGGTCTGGCCGGGGCTCCAAGAAAACAGAGAGCGCAGCGAATAATTTGGTTTAATGCACTCAGACATGACCATTATCCCACCAGTGCTTCCTGCAGAGAGGCTCAGCCAGAGAGAGCTGGACCACGGTGGGTTGGCCACAACCTCCGTGCCACAGCGAGAGGGCTGGCCTGGCACCGGCACATCCTGGAGCTGGAATGCAAAATCCCTGCCTTGCCTTTGCTCGCAGGGACACGGCGGGATTGGAGTGGCCTGGTGCAGGAGAGAGGCTTTTAGTGTGGGTCTGAGAGAGCAGCAGCTCTGCCAATCCTTGGAGTGAGAGCTTGGGATGAGCAAGAAAGCCGGATAATCTGCCATCACCTTGAGAGGCAGAGCTGAAATGTTCAGCTCCTTTGATTGCCTCCTTTAGGCAGAGGGGAGGGAATAATCCCAGGAGCAACAGGTTTTTCTCGGTGTCTAAATGAGAGCCCAGCACCTTTTCATGGCTTATTCCTGCTTTTTCTTCTCTTAGCAAATGCCTTCAGCCCCCCTGGTCTGTCCCCAAGAAGGAGAGGGAAGGAAATCTCACAGGCAGAACCTCTCCTGCCTTCTGGCCCCTCACTCCCTGTCACTGCTGCAGGAGGCAAGAGCAGGAGGCTGCCAAATAGGATTGGGTTCTAGGGGGTCTTCTGCAGCAGCAGCTGGTCGTGAAGAATGCCAAAATTAGCTCCTTTTTGACTCTGATTCCATAAAAAAAAACAGCCAGCTTTGGAACTGGAAAGAGCAGCTCGCCCTGCAGGCACCGGAGGGGTTCAGCTCTGAACCTCCTGGTCTCTGTGGCTGCCCCAGCCCTGGAAATGCTCAAGGCCAGGTTGGACGGGGCTTGGAGCAACCTGATCTAGTGGAAGGTGTCCCTGCCCGTGGCAGGGGGTTGGAATGAGGTGAGCTTTAAGGTCCCTTCCAACTCAACCCATTCCCTGCTTCTGTGACCTGCTGCCGTCTCTCTGCCCAGCAGCAGCTCCAAAATCTGCTGTGTCGGTGCCACATATAAAGTTCATCACGTGCCAGAGGATGCCTTCTGCTCCTGAGGGATGCTCCAGCCCCATCCACGTGCGGTGCAGCCTCCTCAGGGCTCTCTCTCCGCGAGATCCAACGTGCAGGTGCGTTTTTTTGAGATCACACATTGGGGCAGCTCAGATCCGTGTGCTGGGGGCTTGCTGGGCTGTGGAGAGCCTGGACTCCAGCTTCAGAACAGGCAGAGGGAAGTGTCCAGCTGGGAAAAGACAAACTGGCTCTGTTGAACGTTTTGGGGCCGTTTCCCTGGCTGGGGTGAGCGGAGAAGCTGCTCTAACCCCCGCCTGTGCCGAGCGGGGATGCTGCCGGGCCTTGTCCAAACAGGGCTTTTGCAAAGGAAGGGAAGCAAAACCCGGGATAAACCTCTCCCTGACGGTGAATCCTTTGAGGAAGCCAAGTGCTGCTCCAGCGGAGTGTCTCCCAGTTGCAGGCTGGGGAGCAGCCGTGGGGTCTCCGAGCTGGCCGAAGCCCGGAGGGGGTGTGAGCAGGTCCCACGTGTGCCGTGGGTTCCCCCCACAACCTGCACCCGGGGGGGCGTTTTCGCTTCTCCCCTTCTTGCCCACGCAGGCTTGGAGGCTCGGGGAGCACTTCCCGAGCCCTGCCCTGGCACCCCAACCTCCAAAAGGGATGGAGAACGGCGGGAAGGAGGCAGCCTGGCTCCTCACCAGCCGCAAGCAGCCAGGCCGCCACCTGCGGCGGATCACGGATGGGTATAAATCCATCTCCATGGAGATTAAACCCCTGCTGCCACTCCAGGGGATCAGCAGGACAGCTCTGCCGACGGCAGGGCACGAGGAGAAGAGGAAGTTCGGCTCGTGCTGCCTGCCAAGGCTAATTGGGATCTTCACACACCAGCTCCTCTCTGCTGGAGGCTCTCCGGGAGCAGAGCGACCTGTTCCTCCCCTTGCGCCCCGGGGAGCACGGGACGTCTCACAAGTCTCCTGCCCTGATTTCAGAGGGTAAATCCAGCCTGGGACAGCGAGTTCCTGTTCCCATGGAGAGGAGGAGACATCGGGAGCAGCTCAGTGACTACCTGAACCTCGCACAGGGGCTGTGGCTGCCCCTGAAGCAGCGGGATGCAGCCGCCCTCACACCTCCACTCCATCCCAGCGATTCCTTCCCTGTATTTCTACCTCGCATCGTTTTCCCTGCCTTTCCCTAGGAAGGGCAGAGGGGTTTCCCTTCAGATTTTGCCCGTGGAGCTTTCCAAGGGCTGCAGTGGGTTTTCCAGCTGCAGAGGCAGTAAATCCCGGGCTGAGCAAGGCTCAGTGTCCCGGCTGCACGGAGAGGGGGGCTCCAACTCCAGGGTCAGGGAGCTGCCGCACGGTAGCTCCGGAGAAGTGATCTGTGGGATTAAATTTCCCAGGAGCTGGTGGGGCCCAACTTCAGTTTTTTTGAGCCACCCAATTGAAAACAAACACAGAGCTCTAGATGGGCCGTGCTCGGTCACAGCTGATTTTTATCGGCCCTGGCCGCGGCGCTGGGATGGAAGGAGCGCTCGCTTGGAGCCGCTCTCTCTTCCCGACCTCGGGAGGATTTGGGAGGCAGAAAGTTCGAGCTGGGGCCTCTGTGAAATATCTGGCTGCTGGGAGATTTTCCCACATTTTCATTAGGCACGTGGCTCATTCCAGTCGATTTCCAGAGGTTTTAAGGGCTGAAAGGCTCCTTGGATCTGGTGATTCCCGGTTTTTGCCGGAGCTTGAAGCAGAGCGGCCCCAGACACCGTGTCCCTGCAGTGGTTTATGACTGGGGAGAAGGGCTCTTTTCAACCCCTGAAAAGGGACTGTGGAGCTCAGAGGATGGACACCTGCCCTGTGCTGCATCCCTTAGGACGCTTTTCAGTCGAGATGTCCATCCCCGCAGTCGGAGCCATGAGATGCTTCTGGCAGCCCCCGAGGAACAAGCTCCTTGACCCTCTCTGAGGCCTTTCCCAGTGGTGGGAACTGCAGGGTTATCAGAAGGGGGTGGCTCCTCTCTAAGATGGAAATTTCTCCTCTAGCCAGAGGCAGGGATCTTGGCTCGCATCCCTGCTCCCTGTCACCGAGCCTCGCCACCTTCCAGGGTTCACTTTGTTCACAAAGAGCCTCAGATAAGCGTCTTGGCAGGGGTGCTCCATTCTCCAGAGGCATTAGCAGGGCTCAAGACAGGGGTTTTGTGTGTTTTTTTTAAAACATTAACCTTTTGTATCCCTTAGAAGGTGCAGCTCAGACGCAGGACCTGGGGCTGGGGCAGCGAGTCGAGGGTCCATGTCGGTGGGAAACATCGGCATCACAGCCGGGGTTGGATCGGGGAGATCAAAGAGTCATGGAATGTCCTGAGTTGGGAGGGACCCACGAGGACCATCCAGTACAACCCCTGACCCCACCCAGGACACCCCAAAATCCCACCCTGTCCCTCAGAGCGTTGTCCAAGCCCTCCTGGAGCTCTGGCAGCCTTGGGGCCATGCCCACTGCCCTGGGGAGCCTGGGCAGTGCCCACCACCCTCTGGGAGAAGAAACTTTTCCCAATATCCATCCCAACCCCCCTGGTGCAGCTCCAGCCATCCCCTGGCTCCTGTCCCTGCTCTCAGAGCAGAGCTCAGACCTGTCCCTCTGCTTCCCCTCATGAGGAAGTTACAGACTGTGATGAGATCTCCCCTCAGTCTTCTCCAGACTGATCCAAGTTGGAATACGTGCCCCTCCATGACTGAATTCTTTCACCAAAAGCGTCAAAACCCCTTTAACCCCCCTGCTCGTGCTCTAAAACCAAGCGCTGGGTGGTTTGAGGGCTCAGGCATCCTGTGGAGCACCTCGTGGGGTGACCCAAACTGTGGCTCCAGAGCCCCGCAGCATTCCCTGATCCGCAGGGGAAGGGCTGCCTGGCAGACGTGCAGCCTCCCCTGCCACTCAGCCTCATTTATCTTCGTTGCTCGGGCTGTTTACGCAAGCGAGAGTTGGCCAGAGGCGCCCGGCACCCGCTGCGTGCCAAGGGAGGAAGCAGCACCAGCACAAGCTCTCGTGGCTGGCACCCAATTCCTGCACGCTCTCCTGGGAGAACAAAAGGCCAGGATGCAGCTCCTGGCTCGGGGCAGCCCTGGCGCCTCACAGGGCTTGTGCTGGAGGGGAGAGGACCTCCGAGGGGACCCTCTGTGCTGGATGGAGCAGAGATGCTCAGGCACCTCCACAGCTCCTGAGCACCTTTGCTCCCAAAGCTCCCGAGGGCCGTGCTGGGGTTTAGGCCCTCCTTAACCCTTTGTGGTGTGGGAGCTGCTGCTGGGAGGTGTCCCACGGTCAGAGAGATGCTCCCCCTGGTCGCTGAGGTAACGCAGCCACTGCTGCCATCCCGCTGCTCTCATTCCTGCAGCTCCATGATCCTACTGCAGAAAGGGGCACCCCCTTGGCCCAAGGGGCGGGAAGTGGCCTGGGGCATCCCGGGATTTAGCACCCCTGGCGGGGCTGGGCTTGCCCAAGATGCTGCCAGCCTGGGGCGGGTTTCTGAGTTCATGGTTGGAGACCAGACCAGTGCCAAGCTGCTGGCAGGCAGTTGCCACTAAACAGAGAATAAACACACTTCCCAGAGTGTTTGATAGGGTGGCTGTGTGAACATAACGCCTTTCTCTTTTTTTTTTTTTTTTTTTTTTCTCCCCCATCCTGCTCCAGTAAACACCAGTTGATACAAAACCTCCGGCGGGAAAACCGCTCGCGGCAGTTCCGAGGAAAGGAACGGTCGGGGGACGGCGTCGTGTCCCGGAGCTCTCCGACCAGCGGTTTTGAAGAGAGGCCAGACGTGGCCAAACCCCTCTGAGTGCTGGCTGGAGGTAGCCAAGTGCCCCCACCAGCAGCGTGGGGTGGGCGGCCGTGCTCGGCGTGCGAGACAGAGCGCGCTTTGTGCGCCGCCCGGCCCGGGCTTGCCCGGCAGGAGGAACACGGCAGGGACCTGCTGGGGTCTGCCACGCACCCCCTGAGCGTGGGGGCTGCTCCTCTGCACGTGGCAGGAGCCGCGATGGAGCCTCAGGGTGGCTCCAGGTGGGTCTGGGCACCTCTGTTCTTCACCGTGTTTCTCCCCTGCCCTGCCCTGCAGGGGAGAAGGTTGTGTCCCACCACCCGAGGCGGAGAAACGGGGCTGAGATGCCTTCAGGGTGTTTGGCTTCTGGCGCCTTCCAAAGCCGTGCTGAGGGGCAGGATCGCCCGCAGAGTCCCGCGGGGACACCGAGTGCTCTCACACCTACTTCGCAGGTGATGGAAAACAAAGGAACCAGAGATATTTAAAAGCAGGAAGCCAGAATTTGTAAACTGTCTAAAAATGTATCCTGCGGAGATGAGATTTGGCTCTGGCTCCCAACCCACGGGAACGATCCCTGCTAGTGAAAGGGAGAGGGGAGGAGGGGACAGCGCTGGGGGACAGAATTGGGCTGCCTGGGGGTCCTCGCTGTGTCCCCCGGCGTGGGACACCCCAGGCTGAGAGTCCTCAGGTCTCTTCACACCTCGGGATGAGGACTCTGTGGGATGGAAGGGTTTTAATTCGTGAAGGTTTTCAGCTGATCGCTCCTGGGGGCTGCGTGAGGGAAGGGAATTTGCAGAGGGAAAACAACGACCTGCTGCTAAATGTAGGGCCGCCAAAATCCCCCAGGTGTCCAGGGAGTCCAGGGCTTTTATGGCAGGAGTCATGGAATCGTAGAGTTATGGAATTATTTAGATTAGAAGAGACTTTAAATGTAACCTAGATCCAACCCCTTGCTATGGGCAGGGACACCTTCCACTGTCCCAGGTTGCTCCAAGCCCCGTCCAATCTGGCCTTGGACACTTCCAGGGATGGGAGAGCCACAGTTTCCATGGACAACCTGTGCCAGGGCCTCCCCACCCTCACAGAGGGTATTGGGAAAGAATCCTTCCCTGGGAGGGGCAGGAGGCCCTGGCACAAGTTGCCCAGAGCAGCTG
>JAWMRA010000079.1:955801-1043809 GCA_035584735.1 Pseudotriccus pelzelni | reverse complement strand
GAGGGTATTGGGAAAGAATCCTTCCCTGGGAGGGGCAGGAGGCCCTGGCACAGGTTGCCCAGAGCAGCTGTGGTTGCCTCATCCCTGGAAGTGTCCCAAGGCCAGGTTGGAGCTACCTGGGACAGTGGAAGGTGCCCCGGCCCATGGAACGAGAGGAGCTTTAAGGTCCCTCCCAACCCAAACCAGCCTGGGATCCTGGGATTCTGTGCAACCATCCTCACCTCCCCTGAGCTCGGAGCGAGTCCCCCCCTCGCTGCTGCGGCTGCCAAGAGTGAGGCACAGCCTGTCATCACCTGCCTGGATGGAGAGCAGATCCCAGGGAGCAGGGCCCGGCAGCCAGGAAGCCCAGACAAGTGCTCTCCTGAGGCAGGCACTCACAGACATCCTCTCCCTCGAGACCAGCTCTTCCTGCCTCCTTGATCCTATTTACATCCCCGTAAAAAACACCACGCCGCAAAAAAAACAACCCTGGGAAAAACAAACCCCGAATATCTTTGGAAAACCAAAGATCTCCCGGGATGCGGGGCCTGGATAAAGGCAGCAGGGGATCTGTCTCACCCTCTGGGTGCCCAACTGGCAGAGGGGAGCCAGGAGAGTTTGGCAGGACAGGGTGGAGCAGAGCCTTTTCCAGCCTTCCACCTCCCCTGTGCCCAGGCAGGGCTGTGGGATGAGGTGGGAATTGCTGGAAGGGGGCCTTGGAGTGGCACAAGGAATTTGCAGTCAGCACTGGGGAAACGCTGGAAATACCTGGGAAACCCGGGGGAGGGAAAGAAGAGAGAGGACTGGAGAGGGAGGTTTAGCCCTCGTCAGTAATTACAATAATAATTAGCCCAGATAATAATTAGCCCACGTGCTTCTGTCTTTCGGGGATCTGACAAAAAAAAAAATCAGATTTTTTTTTTTTTTTAAGCTGACGCGAGGGCAAGAATTAACAGGATGAGGGATTCAGTGCAAAACCCCCCAAAAGAGCTGCTTTTCTCCCCAAACGCTTCTCAAACCACCTGCTTTTAACCCCAATTTTTTTTTTTAGCTACTGGTTTCATTTCCCCTCTTGAATTCTGGAGGAGATCAATCAACTTTTGCTTCGGGTTCTTTCCCCCCTCTGAAGTTTCAGAGAAGCTGCTTTCCCAAACGAAAATCTCCTTTTTTTTTTTTTTTTTTTTCCAACCAAGCCTTGAAAACACGGAGGAAGAAAATGTAAATATTTTCATCCGAGTGTTTTTGTGGATGAAAAGTGGGTTTGGTTTTTGGGTTTTTTTCCTCCCCTCGCTGCTGTTTTCAGCAGCCTTGCACTGCCTTTACTCGAAAACCTGGGTCTTATTTAAAAGCTCAGAGGGGAATTGTTTAGAAAATCAACCTAATACTTACAGCCTTTCCTTTGATTTCTCAGGAGTAAAGCCAAGCCAGCCTGCTGCAGGGAAGGAAGAAAACTCGGGACGAGCTGCTGTCTCTGGACTCCTTTTTTTTTTGTTTGGTTGGGTTTTTTTTTAACCTTTAGATGCTGCAACACGCTCGTAAAAAGGTGAGTTTTGACCCTGCCCAAACCCCCATAAACCTGCTGGCGTTTCGATGACGGGAGCGATGCTCCCACCTTTCCAAACCCCCTCTAATTGCCGGGCTGGAGCCGGCTTAGCCCTTAATTCCCAATTAAAAGGTGCGGTGTGGCCCTCCCGTCCCCTTGACAGCACACATATAAACATCCCAGCGCTCTCCCAGCTTTCCCATCCAGCGGCTCATCCAGAGGGAAACCTGAGCCAAGTCGGCTCGCAGGGGGAGGGGGTGTGTGTGGTGGTGGGGAGGGCTCGCCCTCCTTCCTCCCCTCCTGTTTTCCATCCCCCCCGGCCACGTTAATTTTTTTGCGCTCCCGAAGGTTCAGCCCCGCATCCCGAGGTTTGTCTTGGCACGTGGCTCGTAGGAGCGGGGGGCGCCCAGAAGCCAAAGCGGAGCGATCCTTTATGTAAACGAGCGCTGATTGTAATTACGCTGCTCTAATTGCTGCTGAGCAAATAAACAGTGAAGGGCAGCGGCATCCCGGGGGCGCTGCGGGGATTACGCAACCTCTGCAAAACCCCTGGAGCAGATCCCGGCTGTCTCTCCCACCTCACTCCCCCCTCCACGGGGCTCGCAGAGGAGGGGACACACTTGGTTTTGCGGTGTCCCGCTCCGGGACGCGGGAGCGGCTCAGGGAGACAGGGAATTGGGATCTCTGAGCGTGTTCTGCATGGCAAAGGCAGGTTCCCGTTAGGCGAAAGTCCTCCTTGCTCGCTCGCTGGGGCTGTTTGGATCCCAGTGGATCTGCTGGAGGGATCTCGGAGAGTGATGGCGGAGCAGGGAGAACATTTCGTGGAATCACGGAATGTCATGGAATCGTGGAGTCATGGAATGGTTTGGGTTGGAAGGACCTTAAAGATCATCTCGTTCCACCCCCTGCCACAGGCAGGGACATTTCCACAATCCCAGGTTGCTCCAAACTGGCCTTGGACACTCCCAGGGCTGGGGCAGCCACAGCTGCTCTGGAAAATCCATCCCAGCCCCTCCCTGGCCTCACGGGGAGGAATTCCTTCCCACTATCCCATCTAACCCTGCCCTCTGGCAGTGGGAAGCCATTCCCCCTTGTCCTGGCATCTCAGGCGCTTGTCCAAAGTCCCTCTCCATGTTTCCTGTGGTTCCCTTCAGGTACAGGAAGGCACCTTCACATCCTGAGCTGGAAGAGACTCACAAGGATCGTCCACGCCCAGCTCGTGGGTTCCCCATCCCATGACCCAGCCAAGCAGTGAAGCACCTCTGCCTGCTCCCTGCGAGCTCCCCAGGGATGATCCAGCAGCTGGACAGGGAATTGTGAGGGATGCAGGCCAGGACCTGCCACCCAGGGCGGGAGCAGCCCGACCTGGCACCCACCCAAGGCCTCGCTTAGGAGGATCCACAGCTCATCCACTCATTTACTCTTAACTGAGCCCTGTCTCACGCCTGATGTTGTGTTGGCTCGTGCACTTCATCCATGATTTTATTTGTGCGCTTTAAATTTGGGCAGCACCCGGGCAAAGCCACGTTCTGGGAGTGACTGGAGTTTCCTCCTCCAGAGACAACCCCCTCCAAGAGCTTTTTGGGTGCATGGCTGGGGGTCAACACCAAATCCGGGCAGGATTTTTGGAGCTGGGCGAGGACAGCTGGAAGGGTTGGGGCAGAGGTCTGGTTCTCCCAGGGTACCGAGCTTGGGATCTGCAGGGAGGAATCTGGGGAGCCAAGGGGAGAGGGTGGGAAGTGCTCCATCCCACCTGCTTGCTCCTGGTTTTCCAGGCTAAATAAGTCCAGCTGGACACTCTTTCATTTGATCCCCTTTTCCTCCTCATCCATCCCAGTTTCCCCTTGTTTGCCTCAAGCACAGGTGACCACCGCATTCCCCTGAGAATTCCCGAGGCTCGGTCCCGGCTCTCCCGCTGCTGTTTTTTCCGGAGCAAGCTCGTACCTGCCCCATCCCCACAACCCTTCCTGCACACCTGCCTCCTCTGGCACGTGGGACACAGGAAGAGCAGGGTGTGAGCACCAAACCCTTCCCATGGGACAAGTCCCGGAGCTGGGAACATCTCCCTTGTCCCCAGAGTGGCAGCCCAGTGCTCCGAGCTCCTGCCACCTCCACTCTCCTCCTGCCCCGATGGTTTCCAGGCTTAGAACGTTTCAGACATTTACAGCACTTCAAATCCAGCTGTTGGGTGGAAAACAGGGGGATTTTTCCACCCCCACCCCCCTCCTCCTGGATTGCTGTGAATGCATCACATCATAATTAAAAGCCAGTGAGTTGTGGGGCCTGGAATCCGTGCGGCTGTTTGCTCGCACCAGGCTTCTGCTCTGCTTCATTTCACGCACTTTGCTGCAATAAAATCAGACTCGTGGCGCTTGCAAACCCATCTGCCCCTTTCCAGAGGGCTGCAGGGGCATTGACTCCCTATTTTACCCTCCCAAAAGAAAAAACAAGCCTGCCATGGTCCCGTATGGTTTCGTGGGGAAGGGATTGGAGCTAAAGGAATTCTGCCTCTCAGAGATCAGTGGAGCGCGGGAGCTGGAGGAGGTTCATCCCTGCCGGCGGAAAAAAAGGGGAAAAACATCAACAAGGAGAAAAACATCTCCTTCCATCCCTTCTCCCCACTGGCTTTTCCGTGTTGCTGAGACTCTCTGCTCCTCTCCAGGGTTCCCCCCGACTTCCCCGCTGCGGAGCCGTCTCCAAGTGACAACGGTGAGCGGATTAATTAAGCTGCCTGTCAGCCCTTGGCAGCCACAAGCTCTGCCACGCCAGCGCTAATTAAACCCAACAAAACCTGCCTTTATCTCCAAACCCTGCGGCGGGCTGGGATAAGGCAGGAGGCCACCGAGAGCTCAGCTCGGGCAGTTCATCCCGCCCCGAGAGCCTGGCACCCACCCCTGCTCCGCGCTGAGCACCGAGAGGCTCGGAACGCGTGTCCCGATCCCTGAAAGGCAGGTCAGGAAAGGGAAAGGGGCTCCCGTTCCCTGAAAGGCAGGTCTGGAAAGGGAAATGCCACCAGACCTCAGAGGGTCCGGCAGCCCTCAGGCAAATGTGGTGCTGATAATCCCCCCAGTATAGAGGGGTTGAGGGATGAAGTGGAAAATAATCCCCCCCCTTGCCCGTTTTTTATGCCCAAAAGGGGAAATTTTCCACTCCAGCATCCCCCCCCCCCCCGCCCCGATCCCTGGGGCAAACCTTGGGTGGGCTCCGGGCATTGCACCCGGGAGGGGCCCAGGGTGACCCCTGGTACCTGTTGATGCTGCAAACACCCGGAAAGCAACATTTAAATCAAGAGCAGATGCAGGAAACACGCAGAGAGGAGACAACCCACGGGGAGGGCACGTGCCCTGCAGCTGCTCAGGGCTGGGCACCACACCAGTGAGGGGTGACCCTGGAGCTGCTGGCACCGGGAATGACCCTGCGTGTCCGTGCCCTGGAATGCCAGTCCTGGCTTCCCTGCAGCCTCTGAGCCGGCAGGGAGCTGCTCCCCTCGCAGTTTCTGCTTCTCCTGGCAGAAGGAGGACTTGATCTCACTTAGCTGAGGAAGGCTGATAAGAGCATTATCTGGAGGTATGGGCAGGATGAAGCAGTTGTTTGCCAGGCAATATCCTTCTCCTTGTTCCCTGGTGGAAGGAAAAGGCAAGGCCGAGCCAGGACGGGTGTTATACAAATCCCTGTGGATTCCTGTGTTTTACCTGGGCCAGCATCATTCCCAACACACACCAGTGGCCCTGCCCCTCCAAGGGTTTATTTTCCAGCCACACAGTTTGGGGAACTTTAATTGCTCTTTGATTAAGTGACTTTTGATTTCCTCCCCCCCCCCCCATCAAACATAATCTCATTTGCTCCTTCTTCTTTTCCTCTCTCTCTTTTTCTTCTCCCCCCTCCTAGAAATTAAATTAACATTCCATCTAATTACTCAGCCACTTCTCTAATTGCTGAAGGGACTGCGGTTGTTGTGCTCATTTAATTAATTGAGACCCGCAATGTTTAATGAGGGAGAGGATTTATTGGCTGGGGAGTTGGTGTGCAGGGTTGCCTGGCAGGAGAGGGAGGTAGATGGAAAGGTCTAGGAAAGGCTGGATCTGAAATTCCTCTTTTTTTTTTTTTTTTTTTAGGTATAAATATGGAGCAAATCACTTTCCCTGCTGGTTCAGTTCGCCCGTCTGGGTGGATCCTTTTAAGTGGAAATACGCGGTTTTGAACTGCAGCACGTCCAGAGGGTAAATCACGAGGGTAAATCAGCTCCAGAGGTGCCCCTCGGGATGCTCCCCTGTCCCGGCTGCAGCACCAGCACTCCCAGGGCGCTGCTGCCCATCTCCCAGCAAGGGCAGCGATGCCAAAAGCCCGGGAGTGGGGAGCAGGGTGGACTCCTTGCGCTGGCACTGGGAAGGGCTGGCCGCGCTCTGGGATTCCTGGGCCCCAGGGGAGGCTCTGCTGGGAACAGAGGCACATTCAGCAGGGAGATAACAGGCTCCTGCTGTGCCTGGCCTGGGGGCAGGTGGCTCTGGCTGTGGTCCATGGGAGGGGATTTAAGGGAATCCATTGTATTTTGCATTTCTGTTGGCTGGGAGCACCGTGCAACCTATTCCTGTGTTTCCAAGGGCAGGGAGGATCCAAAGGAGGGGCCATTTAGGTTGGATATGAGGAAGGTGGGGAGGTCCTGGCACAGGTTGCCCAGAGGAGCTGTGGCTGCCCCTGAATCCCTGGAAGTGTCCAAGGCCTGGTTGAAGCAACCTGGGCTAGTGGGAGGTGCCCCTGCCCACGGTCCATGGCATGAGATGATCTTTAATGTCCCTTCCAACTCAAAGCATTCCGTGATTCTGTGATTCCCGGCATTGCTTTTATGTTGGAGGGGTTTTGAGGTGCTGCAGCTCTGCCCTGGGTCACTGCCTGTGTCCCTCCCACAGGGCTGACTCCCCCCACTACAGCCAGGCCATGGCTCAGCTCATCCCAAAGGCTGGCTTATTCCTTCATCCCCATGCTCCAGGTCCTTCTCTCCAACTGCTTCCCATCCCTCTGGAGCAAACCCAGTCTCTGTGGCCAGTGCAGGGCTCTGCTCTGAGCTGATGCTTCCATATGTCTCCCTAACATCCATACTTCCACACCGCCCCCCGCCCTCTCCAGCCAGCCAGATGATCCAAATGTTTTATCTGCAGCCCTGCCAGGCATCTGGAAGTTCCAGGCACCCCCATTTCCGTGGCAGAGGCTTTTATAAAAGGCAAACCAGCTTTGAAGTGGAGCCCCTCTGCCCCGGCAGCGGAGTCGGAAGCCGGGCTGTGCCGGCAGCTCCAGCTGCAAACCTTCAGCTGGGCTTTGGAATCGCAGGATGGATCCACGATGTGGGACGGCCCCGCTCAGAGCCCCAGCTTTTTAAAGGATCCTACCTGGCTGGAAGACCCAGATGCCTGGGATTGTGGGGGGGCAGAACGAGGACCATTCCTGGTTGGGAGAGCTCCACAAGGAGCCCACGTGGAGCTGGGATATTTCTTGTGGTGTAGGGAGAGCTCAGCTCCCCCTCAGGCTGCTGAAGCTCCGAGCACTCCCTTGGAAGGTGGTGCCTTCCAAGGAGCTTGGTACTGGTGGTCAGCACAGCATCCTGGGTGACAGTGCCCTCCCTGATCCAAGCCCCTCTGGCTGTTATTTTGGAAAAGACCTCAGGAAGGTGGGCTCTGCCTGCTCTGTCTCCCATGGATCATACTCCGTGCGCATCAGCATTCACCCCTTTCCCAGCCAAAGGCCGCTCCAAGAACCGAGTATCACTTGCCGCTGAGAAAACGAAGGCAATTTGACTGCGGGGCTGAAATCCGGTGTAAAATGTCCTTGGATCTGCGTGTTGATGGGGAACATCTGGTGTGTGACCTCCAGGCCCGGGGAGGTGTGAAACAGCTCTTTGGAGATACCCCGGCAGCAGGCGGGATGCTGTACGGTGGCTCATTTACTGCTCCAGAGCCGAGCCCCGGGCAAGATCCCCGGGAATTTGGGGGCTGCCCCGCGGCCAAATTCAGGGAGAAACGCAGGGGGTGTGGGACAGCTCTGCTGCCAGGCACCAAACCGGACCCCGCGGGGGCAGCGGAGACGTCGCAACACTTCTCGCCTCGCTTCTCTCAGCCCCTGAGGTGCGACCCTCGCCCCCCACCCCAACGTGTGCGTGCCCCCCAAAATCTCCACATCGCCGTCCCTCCCAGACATCCCGCCGGGCCCGTGTCCCGGGGGGAAGGTGAGGGACGCGCTGCAGCCCGTGCTGCTGGAAATCCCATCTGTTCTCCTGCTCCATCTTGCTTTTGCGGGGTGGAGGGCTCGGTTTATCAGAGCTTGAACTCCGAAGCTGTTCCTGAAGCTGGCGCGTCGCTCCGAGGAAAGAGGTGGACCTGGAAAAGAGGCACAGCGTGGTGCCCGGGGCTGGGCCCGGGCAGGAGGAAAAGGGGCTAGTAAAAAATCTGATTAGATTTACTCTGCCTCATTTCAACCCGGGGCGCGCTCGTAACTCACGGTGACAGAGGAGGTTCGGACCCCACCGGCAGACGCGTCGGGAAACCACTTTCAATTAGGAATTTCTTGGCGGCTTCCCAATTCCGTGTCAGACTCTTCTGGGCAGCCTCATATGTGTAATTGAGTCCCCGCTGAGCGGCGAGGTGGGAGAGTTGCCTTTGCTGGGAGGAAGGTGGAGGACAGTTCCCAACAGCCTCCAAAGGAGGGAAGTTTTCCCATCCAGCTCAGTCAGAAAACTGCCTTTGAGCTGAAATTTTCCATTATAAGAGGGGGGGACAAAAAAAAAAGGGGTTTTGGAAGCCTTTTAGATACAGGTTCAAAATAAAATATCCTTTTAAGATGTACACCAGACCAAAACAACAGGATTAATCCAAGGTGCCCCTCTCCCACCTCTCCAGGCCAGAATAAAAGATCCAGCTGTCCTCAGGCTGGCGCGAGCGGGCCGAGGCAGCCGGAGTGCAGGGAATGGGATGACCTTGGATCTGTGCTGTCCCTCCTGGCATGATGGGAGGATCAGACAGCTGTGCCTCTTGCTCCCATCAGGCTGGGATGTGGCTGAGCTGGAGCAGGTTCTCTCCGTGGCTCCACTGCAGCATCCACTGAGAGATTTCGGTTTATGGCAGGCAGGGCTGGCCCGGAACCTCCCGCCCTCGCCGGGGCATTTCAAGGAGAAAGTCGTCATTTCCCTGGGTTTTTGTTGACTCTCTGTGTGTAAGGGTTGCCACGGCTCTCACCTGGCACGCCTTTCCTGGCTGGAAAACCGGAGGCTGGGATGGGGAAGGCACAAGGCATCACCTGCCAGGGCCAGGCAGGGCCAGGGGGCCAGCTCCCCTTCCCCCATCCCTGTCTCACCCCTCTCTTTGCCTCTTCCCGAGCCGTTTCACACCATTTTGCCACACAGTCCCCGCGTTTTTTTCCCTTCCCTCCAGCTTTTCCCAGACAGGAGCGTGGGTATCCCAGAGCCTGCTGGAGTTTCACGGCCCATTAGGATGAGGGAATGACGTTCCCATCAGACCGCTCGGGGCTGGGGGGGGATGTGTGAATTATGAGCAGCCTCGGGTTGGGCTGCAGCCTCCAGCAAGGGTGGGATCACTCAGGATGCAGCACTCCTGGGATGCTGGGACCCCAATCCCTATCCCAGGGGACCATCCCTGGCCTCAGGGTGTTTTCTGCTCTCATTTGGGGCAGCCCCTAAACCTCCTCGGCCCCTGGCACCGCTCAGCCCCCTGCTTAATTAATTTTGCAGACTCCACAGATGGATTTGATGAAAAACATCCCACAAAAAGCCAACGAACAAGTCACCAAGCAACCCTGCGGCCTCTTTTAATGATATTTTCTTTGTGGTTTTGGTTTGGAATATCTTTCTCTGAACTGAAGGAAGCAGCTGCCTCTTGGAACTGGAACGATTCGACTTTATCCCTTCATTTTCTCTCCTTCCTAAACACTCAATTCCGGCACTTGGGACTCGATAGGAGTCAGAAATTGGCCGTGGCAGAGGTTCTGACCTCTTCACTTGTCTCCTCCCTGCCATCCTCTGCCAGTGCTGCGTCCACATCCGCAATTCCTTTGGGATTTACGAGGGGACGGTGCCCAGCTCATCCCACGTGGGGCTGTTTGCAGGGACCACGGGGGGACCTGCTGCTGTCCCCAAGAAGGATTTGTCTCGTCCCAAGCTGGGACACACCACTGGTGTCCACCAGCACGTCCACCAGGTGCAGCCTTGCAGTTGCATCCCCCGGGAAAGGTGTTTTATCCACCGGGATATATGGGAGCCAGCCCCCGGCACGCTCCTTCCCTGGGCCGTTCCAGCTCCTTCCAGTATGGTTGTATTTTATCTGTGGAGCTCTTGTGAGGATTTTGTTCCGTCATCCTGGAATTTTTATGACTCCTTTGTGTGTATATAATGCGATTGCCCTGGAACAGAGGGAAATTAATCATCGTTCCTTTGTTAGTTTTCAGGAATTTTTAATGTCTATGTTTTCGCTCATCTGTCATGTCCAAATGTGGGGTCCACGGGCTATTTGACATTTCCAATGACTTAATTGCTTAGATTTTCCCCCCTCCTGGTGTTTATGGACACTTGTTCCTCGTGGATTGTGCGCGTGACATTCCGGCCCGTGGATCTGCCGGCTGGTTCCAATTTTTCACTCCATCCCAGTGGTTCACAACATCCCCTCTTGATACAGGTCATGTGCCTGATCTCCCTCATCATCCCCCGTGTCGGGAATACCACCAACCAGCAGCACGGTGCCAAAATCACGGGAATCCAGGGCTGTTCGTGGCTCTTTTCGGGTGCCGCGTAGGGAAGATGTCCGAGATGTCACTGCACAGTGTCTGGTACCCAGACTGTGAGCAGGGAATGCTGGAAGAGCAAAGGGGAATCTCCAGGATCTGCTCAGGGTCAGCCTGCAAACATCCAGCCTGGAGACGGTTTAAAGCCGGAGGGATCAAGCGGGGCTTGACTGGTCGAGAAGAGGCAGCCAAGCCAAACACGAGCGACTCCCAAACCTCCTCCACGAGCCAGAGGCTCCCAGTGACGCTCTGGATTCCACTGTTCCGTGATTCTAGGCAGAAGGTGCTGGTACCAACTCTGTTAGAGGCAACAGGGTGAGCTGTGGGGATCGGGGAAACTCCTGAGTTGGAAGGGACGCCAAGGGCCATCAAAGCCCAACTCCTGGCCCAGGACAACCCCAACAATCCCACCACGACAACCAGCCGGAGTGAGATCTGGGCTCTCAGCAAACACCACGGGAGGGACGGGAGCCGCACATCACCAACCATGTCACACATGTCATTAGGAAAGCGTTTATTAGAGCGAAAGATGCAAATTGTCCCAGGCTGTGCTCCGCAGAGCCTCTGCTGCGGCTCCGTAATGGCTCCGGCGCTTCCTTGGGCACGTTTGCTCCTGCTCCGTGGAGGCTGGTTCCCATTAAATCGTTTGTTTAGCAGCTACTGGGTTTTTTGGCAGGACAGCTGTTGCCTCATGCGGGTGGTGGAGCAGGAGGGGGGTGGTGGGATGGTGTTGGCGGAGCGGCCAAGACGTGTCCAGGTGAACCTGTCAGAGAGGAGAGATCCAGTGCCCAGCGCTGCTGCCCATCCCGCCCGCCCCTCCAGCAGCACCCTGGGGGCTCGGGCCGGGCGGTCTTTGTGGCAGGGTCACCCCTGCAGGTCCTGCCAGGGCCGTGGGGACCTGAAACAACCACTCCTGGGAAGGTTTCCCGATGGGCCGAGGTCACCCAGATCCCAGACCCCCCAGTGAACCCCTCCAGACCCGACATGTGCTAAAGAAAACAGTCCCAGCGTATTAATACTTGCAAAAACAAACACTGGGAAGATGGGAGAAGGAATCAGCCAGTCATTAAGGGAGCATTAAGTCTCTCCTCTCTAAACTCCAACCCCTCTCTTTCCAATGGCCATTGACTCCCTGGACACCCTGCACTGAGAGCAGCCTCTGGAAATGTGCCTGAGCAGGTCTGTCCCAGTCTGGCTTCTTCCAAAAGGGGCACCTACACCCCCTCCCAAAGCCAGATTTGCCTCTTTTCGGAGTCTCTTCGGCATCTCCACCGCTCACATTGCAAAGCAACCTTCTTGTTTTCCAAGAGGGCAAAGCCGTGCTTGGCTGGGAAAGTGTGGAGAGGAACCCCAACCAAGGGAGACATGGCGGGATCAGCAGCTCCAGGAGCCTCCGGGGGCCTTGCAAGGATTCTCCTCAGCACTTCTCATAGAATCCTGGAATGGTTTGAGTGGGAAGGTTGGGTTGGAAGAGACCTTAAAGAGCATGTCTTCACCAAAGAGGGTTGTCCAGCCCTGGCACAGACTGCCCAGGGCAGGGAGCACCATCCCTGGAGGGATTTAAAGGATGTGTGGATGTGGCACTTGGGGACATGGGTTAGTGGTGGCCTTGGCAGTGCTGTGGAAGGAGCTGGGAGTCAATGGGCTGTGAGGGCTTCCCCAAACTTAATGATTCTGGGATTCTATGAATCAAACCAAACCATTTGGTTCTCACACAGCCCCCTCATCTTCAGACAACCCATTCCACGTGTTCATCAGCCTGTCCCAACTGCCAGCCTTCTCCAGCTTGTCCCCTGCCCAGTGGTGATCCCTCCGTGCTCCAGGTGTGTCCTCAGCCTGCAAAACCAGTGTGGGGAAAGCCCCGATGGGAAACAAGAGCTGGCTGTGCCAGGAAACCGCTGACAGCCCTGGCGTGCCCAGGCCCAGCCCGGCTCAAGGATGGGCTTCAATGATGCCCCCAACCACCACGGAAGGGATGTGGCCCCGGCCGGGGGAGTTGGGGACTGCTGCCAGGGGAGATTTGGGCACCGGGGCCGGGCTGCTCGCTGCCCGCGGCGGGCACCGGCTCCAGGGGCAGCACCGGGGGGTCCAAAGGTGGGAAACCGGGGGGCAGCACCGAGGCTCCGGAGCAGCACCGGGAGGTCTGGCTGCGGCTCGGGCGGGGCGGGACTGGCACCGGGAGGGAGCGGGGCGGCACCGGGAGGGACCGGGGCGGCACCGGGAGGGACCGGGGCGGGGCCGGGCGGCCCCGTCGGCTCCGCTGTGAGAAGCACCCGGTGCCTCCTCCGGGGGAGCCGCGGACTCGCTCGGCTGCGGGACTCGGGCGGCAGCGGGACCGGCACCGGGCGGGGCGGGGGAACCGGCCGGCTCCAAACCCGCCTCCCGGAGCGGGGAGGAGGCGGTGGCCGAGCCCCCCCCGCCGCGCTCCAGCCGAGCCGAGCAGTGCCAGACCCGCGCCGCTCCTCCGCCGCTCGCCCATGGCGACCCCCGGCCCCACGCGTGCCCCGGCCCCGGCTCGGAGCCGCCGCTGAGCGCTGCCACCGGCCCGGCGTCCAGGTAAGCGGCCCCGGCTCGGCAGCGGCGGCCGCGGGCACCTGCCCCGCGCCCGGGACGCTCCTGCCCCGCACCGCCCGTGCGGCACCGGGGGCGGCCCCGGGGGTCCCGGCGGAGCCTCCTTGCCCGCGCCGTGCCCTCTCTCAGCGCCGCTGGTTATTCCCGTCCCTCCCGCAGCCGGCGGGTCGGGGATGCCGCCGCCGAACGGGGCAGAACCGGGTCTTTCGGGAGATGGAGGGAGCGGAGGGAGCCCGGCCCCGGTCCCCGCCACCCTGCCGGGATCGGGGCGGCCTGAGCGGCGGCCGCAGGACTTCGCTTCGTACTTGGAGCCCGTCCCGCCACGCAGGAACACAAACACGGCGCGGGACGGCTCCGGGCGCGGAGCGCTCGCAGGAGGGAGGAGATGGGTCCTGTCTAAATATTAGTTTAAGGAACGGAAGGATCGCCAGCCGGCATCTCCAACCCCGTCACCTTCTCCCAGCTCCGGCCGCGCCGCAGTGGTGACCATCTCCAGAGCTTGGCGGGGGCTGGGGGGCGAATATCCCCCCATCCTCGAGGGAGGGAATTTCCCCCCTCTCGCTGCGGCTTTAACAAAACAACCCAGACCTCGGGTGTCTTTATTGCACATATATGGTAGCTTGTAGCCGGCCCTGATTTAAATCCCATCGTTGCTTCGGGAGCCGATCTGCAATTAGGCACTGGGTCAAGGGCACGGTTTATCCCAGCAGGAGAAAGGGTTGGAGGCTGTTGGAAGCCACGTGTGAGTCCTGGATGCGTGCTGAGATCCCAGATCTAAAGCCGGGATCGTCAGTGGATCCCTACTTCATCTTCTCGTGGTCGTGTGTGCTCCTGGATTTAATGGCAGAGGCAGCCGAGCTGGTGGCTGGCACAGGGCAGAGAAAACAGGCAGGGAAGGGGCGTCTCTGTGCTAAATTTTAGGATGTGTGAGCGCCTGGGTTTGGGGTTTAACCTTTGGTTCAAATCTGCCCACTGCGGCGCTGACTCCGGGTTGCAGAGCCGGAGTGCTCCGTGCTGTGGCGGTGCCCCGGTGTGAGCGTCCTTGGTGTCACCACGCCGGGCTCATCCTGAGCCTCCAGCCCCAGCAGCTCCGGGACTGCGCTGGGGACAAGAATTAGACTTTCCTGGTGCTGCATCGCAAGTTTTTTCAGTAGCGTTGGATCTCGGCGAGCTCGCTCAGCCCTGGTCCAGCCCGTGTCCCGCCCGCAGGAAGGCGCAGAGGGGGGTGTGGCGCATCCCGATGCCGGCTGCGGGCACCCCGGGAATGCCGAGCTGTCCCCTCCTCCTCTGCCATCAGCCCGTGAGCGGCTGCAGCTCTCTGGCAGCAGGATGTGGCACCGGGGCCAGGCCCCTCTGGGCTTTGCAAGGGGAGAGCCCCAGCACCTTCCAGGCCTCGTGCTTGGGCTGGAAATAAAGGGAGCTGGTCCGGTTTGCTGAGGAACGGCCGGGGGAGGGGGGGACACGCAGGCCCTGGCGCGGGGAGGGGGGTGGTACTGGGCACTGCGTGGGCCTGGCTGTGGTGGCACTGGGTGCCCTCCCACGGCACAGCCACGAATGACATCGCGCTTGGCCGTCTCCCTCCTGGCGCTCTGCTGGGCGGCTCTTCCACGGCCGCGGGGTTGATTTCCACCTTTTGGGGGGACCGAGAGGGTGGATCTGAGATAGGCAGTTATCCCCTTTTGGAGGTCAAGGTGCCCTAAAAGCCGCCCTGTCGGTGTCCTGCCTATGGAGCAGCTCGTGGTCCCCAGAGGGGCTGAGCCTTGGAAAGAAGGGAGATGCCAAGGGGAGAGAGGGTCCTGGGGCCCTGCGTGGGTGCCCAGGGCAGGAGGGGCAGTGGCACAGGACTGATGTGGCTTTTACTGGTGTGGTTTTTACTGGTGCAGGTTTTTTTCCTCCCTGGTCTAAGCCAAAGCACATGTGCACAGTCCTGCTTCCAGGACCCTTGCTAAGCCCAGCTCGGGCAGCTCTGGAAGCTCCCAGGATGCCTGGGAAGAGGGTGAAGGCCTGGGTACCACCCACCCCCTCTGCTCCCACCACACCTGGAGTGGTCCATGGGGTGCTCCAATCCCCTGGTCAAGGTGAGCCATCTGCTCCAGCTCCACCATTACCTGATTGAGCTGCAGAAATCCCACCCAACCCAGCTTTTTCTGGGATTTTGGCCAGTTTGGGGTAGTCTTTCCCCATTAAACTTAAAGGAGAGGAGGAGAATCCCCAGCTTGCTCCCTCCCGTGCCGGGGGGTGGTGTAGGGATGCTCTCGTGTGAAGGAGCATCCCGGGAGCATCGGAACGAAGCCGCCCCCCTCCGCGCTCGCCCGGGGAAGGGAAATGCCTGAAGCAGCTTCATTCCCATCTCTTCTTCCTCACGAAACCCGAGAGGGGCTCGCTTTGTAGCTCTGCATCCCAGAGCTAAATTGAAACAGTCTCTTTGCCACCGCGTTGTCCCCTGCAGCGTTTCCTCCCACCGCCGTTCCGGGGCCGTGTCAGCGCCGTGTCAGCCCCTCGCAGGCGATGCCACTCGCATCAACGCCGCCCTTCTGAAGGGGTTTTCTTTCTGCCGCAACCACATTTCGTTTGTTTTCCCTTCCTTTGAACTTCATCCAAGCCCAGTGTCGAAGGGGACGGGAGGGAGGGAAGGCAGGGCAGCCCTGCCCGGCTCTCGCAGCGCTCCGAGGGGTCGGCATTCCCGCAGCGGGAGATATCCCGGGAGGGGAAGTTCCTCCTTCAGCATCGCTCCCAGACTGCGATAATCCAAAGCAGGAGTCGCATGTTTCTCCAGTTCAGCCGCTTTTTTTTTTTTTTTTTTTTTTTTTTTTCCCAGAGGAGGGACCTGGCTGTGTGGTGCTTGGGGCAGGGTGGTGAATCCCATCCTGGAGCCCTCCCGGGCTCTGGGAACAGAGGTAATTCATGAGCAGAGTCCTGGTTATGGAGTTCCAGGCTTTAGGGAGCCCCCCCAGTTTCCTCTTGGCTTGTTTTAGGCGGGAGGTGCTTGTAAACCCAGCCCGAATCCTTCCCAGGCAGAAAAAACACGGCCCTGAAGGAGCCAAGCAAGCACAAATTTTCAAAGCAAGGAAATAGGCTGGGATTTAGGGTTGGATAGAGCAAACACCCATCCTTGAGTGCTCCTGGGGGCTGGGCAGGGCTGCCTCCAGGCCTTGGCAGCTCCAGGGGCAGCTGGGCATCAACTTTTGGTCAGGTCCTGGGGGTGGGAATTGACTTTGCTCCATTGTTGCCCTCTCTGGCCCTCACTGGCGGTGGCAGAGCTGCCCAGCCCTTGGGTTTCTGTGCAGCCTCTGGGGGCCTTTTTGCCTTTCATAATGTTGGTTTTGGCTGAAGGAGCTGCCCGGGAGCTCGGGGTGTATTTATTGCTGCCCATTGTCGCTCCCTGACCCTCCCCTATAAAACACCAGAGCCGTGGGACTTGGTGATGGCAGAGCCCCCAGGCCTGGCACCCTCTGCAGAGCAGGGTCAAAATCCCGAATCCTCGTGGGATCCATCCCAGTGGTCGCTGTCCCTGAGCAGAGCAGGGTCAGCAAGCCAAAATCCCAAATCCTTGTGGGGTTCATCCGGGTGGGCCCCGAGCAGCCGTGCCAGAAAGAACAGGCAGAGGATGGTCCCAGCAAGGTGCTGGAGTGGCTTTTTGGTTTTCCCTGGGTTTTTCTGCCTTCCCCACAACAGGCAGCAACACGGGAGGAGTGGGGACCAAATCCAGCCAAAACTTTGGATAGGAACCAAACCCCCTTCATCCCTTGATCCGGTGCTCCGTCCCGGCCAGGGACGCCCATTCCCGTCCTTCCAGGGCGTCCCTCTGATTTAACGAGGCAGCCGCTGTCTCTCTTCATGAAGTGGTGTTGGCTTATTAAAAGCACATTTTTGAGGCTTAGCAGCTCCACAGAGCCATGTGGGAGGGCCGGTGCCAGCGGCGCGTGGCGGGAGGACGCCAGGCTGGGCTGGGCATTCCCCTGAGCCGGGGGGGGAACAACCCACCTGGTTGGTACCCAAGGGCGGATTGGGGTGGGAAAAGGAGGGGATGGAAGGATCCGGCCAGGATGTGGATGGTGGGAGCCCTTTGAGCAGGGGCTGGGCCCTGGCAAAGAGGCGCTTGGGGTGGGATCTTCCCACGGAGGATGGATGGGCAGGAGACAGGGAGGGTCTGGTCCCACCTGTCTCCAAGAGCATGTGGTAGAATCATGGAATGGTTTGGGGCGGAAAGGACCTTAAATATCATCTCATTCCATCCCCTGCCACGGGCAGGGACACCTTCCACTAGTCCAGGTTGCTCCGAACCCTGCTGTCATGTTTTTTATGGCAGCACAGGAGAAACGATCCCAAATCTTTTACCCATAGCCTGGCCAGTCTGAACTGGAGCCGGGTGGGAAGGGCAGTGTGGCCACAGCTCTCCCTGGGTGGGACCAGAGGGGGAAACTTGGCTTTTTTTTGGAACCCGTGTGACTCTTCCCTGTGGAAAACCCTCTCGACCTTGAGGCATCCCCCCAGGTTTTCCCTGCAGCGGCAGGAAAGCTCAGGGGACATGACGCTGCTCCACTGTATCGGAGTGTGAAGATCCATCCTATCCCTTCCAGCCCTCTTTACCCCAACTTTTGAGCTCCCTCCACTTAAAATCCCCATTCCCAGCCCACTGCAGTTGCTGTTCCGGGGGGAATTTCTCCTTTGCTCACTGTGGAGCGGCGCTGAGTGCTCCAATATGCTGGCAGTTGCTGCCGGAGTCGGACGGTGAACGTTAATGGGATCTCAGTCTGTTCTCCGTCCCAAACCCACTGGAAAAAAGGGCTTTTAGCACAAATTGGATTTGCAAACCTCGCTCGGGTCTCTCTGCCCTCAGCAAAGCTCTGTAATCCCCGGCGGGTGCCTGGACAAGCCGGCTCCTTCTGCGCCACGAGGAATCCAATATCCGCAGGGAGGAGAGGAGGGAAGCCGGGGGTGGAATTCCCGGGGCTGGGCATCACCTGCGCATCCTGCCCGGGATGGTGCTGTGGGATGTGGATGCTGATCCCTCGGGGGAGCACCCAAGGGCTGTAACTCCCCCAGTCCCACCCCTGACACGGCTCCTTCCTGGCTCGCCACCTTCCTGCTTAGGACAGGATCTGCTTGTCCAGGGAGGAAAATGGGAATTATCGAGGTGGGAGTTGAAGGGTCAGGGCCAGCGCACCTGAGATGTGTGGAAAAGGCAGAGGTGGGACCCTGGGAATGTCAGGGATTAATATGTGGAGTCCTTTGAGCTCCACTGTGCTCCCAGGGGGGGGTTCTTCCAAAAGGGAAACTGAGGAATGCCGTGGCACAGTGACCCCCTTCCCAGGGATTTTTGGGAGCTGGAGCCTGTTGTGACACCGCGAAGACAGAAAACCCTACAAAACAGGGAAGGGACAAGCAGCCAGAGCCACAGTGCTGCTGTTCTCTCAGCCCTCTTGCCCTCCTGCCTCTGGCGTGTTTTCCCCTCCTGGATCCCACCGAGGGCTTTTCCTTTCTTGGGAAAACGGGAGAATTTTGCCCCCAGACACCAGCGGCGGTGTCGAAACGGGGCCCAGAGCAGAGCACATCTGGGGCCTGGGCTCCGTCCCGCTGCCAAAATTTAAGCTTTTAGCCCTCTTTCCCCAGGCACTGGGATTGTTCAAACAAGCCCCAGTAATTAGTTTCCTCTGACAAACCGCCCCTTTTTGGCATCAGGATGTTATTTAGCAAGGGGGGGGGTGATGGTGGTGGTGATGTCGCTCCAGAGACAAAAATAATTGACGTTCAGAGTTCGGGTTTTGGCACGAGAGGGAAAATTTGGGCTGGAGAAACATCCCTGGGGTGGGGGCAGAGAAGGACAACGCAGCAGCACCCAAGGGTGCCCAGCAGTGGGTGGGGGGTCTTTGGCCGGTGTTATCCCTGATTTCCTGCCCATCTTCATAAACCAGCCTGGCTTGGGTGGGATTCCAAGCCACGGATTCTGATTTTCTCGGCCCGTCAGCAAACAGGCTCTGTCTCCAGGGGGGTGTTGCTTGCAGATATTCCCACCTCGTTCCCTGTTCTGGTGTTATTTCCCACTCCCGCCCTGAATCATTTTGATATCAATTAATCTCTTAATTACTCACCTTCTTCCCATAAAGGGCGGCTCCTGCTGCTGCTTAGACCTGACGGAATCGGCTTAGGGAGGTTTTTTGGGTTGCTGCGGCCGAGGTGACCTTGGTGGAGCTGTCACACCTCGCCAGGGTCGGTGTGGGGACACAGAGACACCAACCCCTCCCACGCCCCCGGGGACCACAATTCGGGGACCAAAATTTGGGGGACGGTGAGCTGAGACCACGGCCTCAGATCACACCACCCCGAGAGGGTTTTTAAATGCTCCTGCTGCTTTCAGCTGGAAGAAGAATGAATATCCCCCCCCCCCCAAAATGTGCTGTTCTCAACGCTTTTCTCTCACAGGCTGGGGAGGGGTGAGGGGGGTTGGGGGTGCTGGGCTCGGCTCGGTGTCCCCAGGGTGTCCCCGAGCCGGGCTGGGTGAGCCCTGCAGTGGGTTGTGCTGCATCAACCCGGGCTTTTCTTTACTGCTGATTTATATTTCAGCTGCGTTCCTGCCTCCGGCGTGTCCCGGAGAGAGTGACGGGGGGGAAGGGGGGAGAAACCACGGGAAGCCGAGGATGGAGGGGAAGCAGCATCAGGATTTGCCCTTGCAGGGATGGGCTAAGCCCAGCTGGGCCTGAACTGGTCCCAGACTGATGCCAGGGAGGAGAAATCACCGCGCTTGGCTCCACATCCAGCGGGATTCCCTCTCGTCCCCCCCACCGGGCGCCTGCTGCGTATCCCGGTAATTAATGACATGAAAGCCCAGGTGAGACCTCCAGGAAAGGAATCAAAGGCTCTGCTGCTGCTGCTGCTGCTGCTGCTTTCCAGGGCATGGATGAATCCTGCTGGGACAGGGGCCTCCCCACAGCCCGCGGCTGTGCCGGGGCACGCGCTGGATGGTGGGAGTGGAAATCCCGCGGGAGGGACGGGAGACGGTGAGAAGGGTCAGCACCATCCCCCTGGCTGTCTTGAGGATCCCTCGGAGAAATCCAGCCCCAAAACAGGGCTGAGTGGAGCTCCAAAGGGGGATGTGGGCAGAGGCGAGTGGGTTGTGGCTGTGGGGTCTCCGGGCTGGGGGCGCTGGGCCACAGGGGTGGCTCAAGGTGCCCCTTGGCCCTGGCACAGATGGGGGGTTTTCCTCCCCTGTACTCCTTTGCCCTCGTTCCCTCCGTTCCCATCGGCACCGGGGGCTTTCCCAGCTCGGGGACGCCGGACAGGACGTCTCCTCCTCGGCATGGGGGTCTGACCATGCCAAAAGCGGGGTGAGAATTCCCGTGGCTGCTCATTCCCAGAGAAGATGATGCCCTTTCTGAGGCACATCGATGTCCGGGATGCGGGATGTGCGTCGTGGCACGGATGAGTTGATGTCGCAAAATTCCTGCCTCCTCCTGGTGCCAGCCCTGGTGCTCAGCACTTGGAGCTGGTTTGGCTCCACCAAATCCAAAGGGAGGGAGAATTTAGGCCGGACTGCACAGGGTTTGGAGCACCTTGGAGTAGAGGAAGGTGTCCCTGCCTGTGGTGTGGAATGAAATGGGCCTTAAGGTCCCTTCCAACCCAAAGCATTCCATGGTTCTATGAAACAGTGGGAATATGGACAGGGCCAGGGGCTGTTCCATTGGATGGAAACTACCTGGGCTTTCTTCTCCAGCCACAACCTGGAGCACGGCGTGGTCTCCCCCGTGGCATCTCCCATGGGCATCCCTTGGCCGATCCTCCCTGAGTGTCGCCCGCGTTCAGGGTGGGACGGGGTGGGGGCTGCTTTTCCATCTTATTTTTATCACGTTGAGGGGGGTTGTGGGTGGGGTTTTCTCTCTCTCCAGCTGCTCTGGAGAGATGTTAAAACCGATCCAGCCCTCCTGTGGATGCCGTGTGGGCGCGGGAACGGCGCGCTGTGACGAGGGCTGGCGTGTTCAGCCCAGGGGCTCCCTGTGCTCCTGATGGGAATTCCGGCACTTCCCCCTCCCCACCACCATCCCAGCTCCCCCTCCACCATCCCACATCTCTGCTAACACCAGACTTCCTCCAGGGGGGTGCCCCAAAAGGCTTTCCCAGAGGAGCTGGGCTGGGTCCCAGGGATGAGGGTCTGACTGGTTTGTGGGCGGCCCTTTTTTTGGGGGGGTTGAGCTGTGGAGCCCCTCTCCTCGGGCTGGTTTTCGCTCAGGCAAAGCAGATCCATGTGTCCCTGCTGGGCTCTGGTTTTGCTTAGGGAGGGGAGAGGGAAGAGCAGGGAAGGGAGGGATGAGCAGGGATGGGGCTGAGCGGGGAACACGCCGTGGTCGCCGCCGGCTTTGGCACCCAAATCACGAGGCCGTGTCAGTGCCGGGCTGGGAGAGCTGCTGGTGAGCACAGAGGAGCCCCTGCCCCGTGTCCCCAGCCAAGGGGCTGTCCCCAGGGAGAAGGTGGTGCTCCCTCTCCCCAGGGTTGGGATCTTGGGGCTTTTTTCCCCTCTTCATTTGTGTGCTCACTGTTGGAAAAGGAAAAACCAACAGGGCAACTCACATCAGGGTTTGGGGCCTTTTTTTGCTCTCGACGCTCCCCATTCTGGGGCCAGTTTGGGCATTTTGGGGCCAGTCTGGGCATTTGGAGGCTGGTTTGACCCTGGGGCACCGACCTTCTCACTGCAGCTCCGCTATACCCAGTGCCAGCATTTATCCTGGCTGGGGGTGTCGGAGGGCTCCCATCCCACAGAAATTAATGTCAGGAGCTTATGATCGGTTCTGGGGGAGGTCTGGGGCAATTTTGGGGAAAGAACAAGGAAGTTTCGGGGAACGTCTGAGGCAATTTTAGGGAAGGTCTGAAGTTTTGAGGATGGTCTGAAGTTTGGGATGGTCTGCCCGGGTGGCCTCTCCACCTCCCACCCCGATCCCCTCCACGACCATCCCACCACACCCTCCGAGCGGGACCAGGCACTGAGCTGGGAAGCTGCTGCTGCTGCCGGAGGAGCTGCTTTCCAGCAGCCCCTGGAGCTGCCGCACCACGAGCCTGGATGGAAATTGTTTAATTCCTGCGGGATGAGTCACGGGGAGCCGGGATTTCAAAGCCGCTTGGCTCCCATGTAAGGCCCTCAGATAAACAGAGTGTGGCAGGTGGAAGCTCTCCCTGATGTCCCGTCGAGGACTTTCGCCTTTCCAAGCGGTTTGCCTTTGCCAAAACATCCTTGGGCCGCACCGAGGCTTCATCCATTCTTGCCATGGCCGAGGCTGAGAGCTGGAAAATAATGAATCAGTGCCCGGAAACATGAATCGACGGAAAATTTATGGCGCACTTATCATAAAACGCCTTTCGGGTTCCCTGCTTTTGAAGCACCAGCGCTGAAGGTTTTGGCCTCTCCTCCTTCCCCCTCCAGCAGGGAGGATTTGGGGCGGGAGAACAAAGCTCCCCTTACCTGCCCTCGTCTCACAGCTCCGGGAGCTTTAAGGAGCCAGTGGGTGGTGGAAAGAAATCCGAAGAGTCTGCTGGAAACACCCCCAGTGGGGATGAGAGCAGGGCAGCTGATGCCAGAGGAGGTTCAGGAGGTTCATGGTGGAGTGGGTTTAGTGGCTCCTGCCAAACAGGGCTGGTTTTGGGGGCTCCAGGACACAGGGAATGGCTTCCCACTGCCAGAGGGCAGGGATAGGTGGGATATCAGGGAGAAATTCTTCCCTCTGAGGGTGGGGAGGCCCTGGCACAGGTTGCCCAGAGCAGCTGTGGCTGCCCCATCCCTGGAAGCGTCCAAGGCCAGGCTGGCCAGGGCTGGGCTTTGCAGTCTGTGGCTTTTTAGAGCGAGAGAAACCCAAGGGCAAAGCCTGGAATGGCTCCCCCGTTATTGTTTTGCACATTGGAACCGGTGATTTTAAGTCCTCCGAAAGGTCACAGGCGAGTGGGTGGGGGCCAGAATTCCTGGCTGCCGGAACAGGAGGCTTTTTTTATGGGACGTGCAGCGGGGCTGAAACCGCTCTCCTAAAATTTTATGGGCCTGCAACAAGCCAGGGGCCCTTTCCCAGGTGGCCGGATCGAGTGTCACAGCTTTGCTCCATCACAGCCCTTTCCTCCCCAGGCTAAAGGGGGCTGAGCCCCCCCATCCACCAGGCCATGGAGGTTGAGCTCAGGCTTGTTCTTGTTTACCAAGGAGAAATCGGAATTTAAGGCACCTGATTATCATGGAAGCGTGGAATGGTTTGGGTTGGAAAGGATCTCGAATATCATCCAGTCCCACCCTCTTCCACTAGCCCAGGTTGGTCCAACCTGGCCTTGGACACTTCCAGGGATGGGGCACCCACAGCTGCTCTGGGCAACCTTTGTCAGGGTCTCTCCACCCTCACAGGGAGGAATTCCTTCCCAATATCCCATCTAACCCTGCCCTTTTCCAGTTGGAAGCCATATCCCCCTTGTCCCATCAGCATTCCCACTATATCCTATCACGATGAAGAACGTAGATATGAACACATCCAACATCCTCCAACATCCTTCAACATCCTTCATCATCCTCCAGCATCCTCCAGCATCCTCCAACATGCTCTAACATCTTCCATCATCCTCCACCATCCTCCATCACCCTCCATCACTCTCCTTCCAGATGGGGAGCCCAGCTCTTCCTTGGCTCCGCGGGATGGGATTCAGCAGCAGGCAGGGCTGGCACCATCCCCCCCTCTGGTGCTCCCAGTGCTCCCACCAGCCTCTCCCAGCTCCCATCCCGCTCCGGTGCTCATCACCGCGGTGTCCCGGCCAGCGCCGCCGCTCCGGACCCGCCGGGATTCCATCCCCTTTCCTCCTTATATGGCCAAACTATTCTTTTTCCTATCTTGGCATTGTTTATAGCCCAGCTGAAAATATTTAGACTCTGGCTGGGTTCTGCAATTGCCCGGTAACCTACAGGGTATCTAATTCTTGGTAGTTAATGTGGAATTATCTGCATCCCGTAAAACCGAGGGATGTGGCCATCAGGGGGTGTTTGTTTTCTGCAGCGAAAATAGAAGCCAACATGTCAAATCTCAAATTAAAATAAACAAGTCTTCCCCCCTTCAAAGTAAATTATATTTGGCCAGTATTGTGAAATTGGGATTTCTGGTTTGTTTTGTGTTTTTTTTTTCCCCTTTCATTCTTTTTATTTAATTTTTTTTTAATGACTCCCCTGGAAAATTTATTTGCAAAGGAAAAACATTTGGAGTTTGCAAGGAGCTGAAACAAAAAAAAAATAAATAGGGGCCAGGAGGCAGCTGGGAATCTGTGCTGCTTCCCAGAGCCTGGCTTTGCTGGGATTTCATGGCTCAGAGATGGCAGCACGTCCCCCACAGCAGGGTCAGTGGTAAAATCCCACCAGATCCAACCAGCTTGGGATGGAGATCATGGAATGCTGGAAGGGGAGAGCCCAGCTGGCCTTGAGGGACGTGCCAGAGGGGTCTGGGGTGGGATCTGCGCTTTCGGAAACTGCTGGGCTGTGACTCGGGGTCGTTAGCACAGATGAGGGTCCCAGTCCCGCTGCAATCCGTGCAGCCCCCCTGGGATGCTCCCGCTCCCCTGTTCATTTTTCCAGAGGTTTCCATGGGTTTTGGTGGAGCTGCCGTGTCGGTGCTGCTGGCAGGGAGGGCTCTGGTTGCGCCTCTGGGTGAGGGGGTGGCAGGAGGGGAGTCCTGATGCTCCTGGTGCTTGTGGAAGGACAGGGACATCGAACCACACCAGAGTGGGGTGAAGGAGGGGGAGATGGAGCCGGGGGCTCCTCCCGAGGGAACTTCCGTGCGGTAAAGGTGTCACAGGCTGGGGTGGCATCGGTTTGCCTCTCCCCACCCACTGTGATACCATGTGAGGAAACCTGGATGGAGGGAGGGGAGGTGGGAACCCACCTGCCTGGGCAGCTGAGTGTGTTGAGGAGAGGCTGGATGAGGCCACCACCCCACTGGTGCCACCTTGACTCTATTGCCATCACCTTGAACCTTATTCCATCACCTTGACCCCAATTCCATCGCCTTGACCCCATTTCCATCCCTTAACTCTGTTGCCAGCACCTTGACCCCATTGCTGGCACCCTGACCCTATTGCCATCACCTTGTCCCCATTTCCACCTCTTAACTCTGTTCCTGGCACCTTGTCCCTATTGCCATTACCTTGACCCCAATTCCATCATCCTGGCCCCATTTCCATGACCTTGTCCCCATTGGTGCCACCTCATCCCCGTTTCCATCACCTTCTCCCCATTTCCATCCCCTTGCCCCCACTGGTGCCGCCTCATCCCCATTGCCCAAACCCTCCCTCAACAGTATCCCAGCACATCCCCGGGCTCCTCCGTGCCTCATTTTCCCTCTCCCAACACCGGACCAGCCCCGGGGAGGGCAGCGGGGAAGGAGCTGGAGCCAAGGGGGCCACCGCTCATCCCACGGGAGACGGGGAAGAGGGGATGGCGGGCTGGGGATGGGGGCGAGGGCCGCGTAATAAGGATGTTTGTTTTGCCTGTTTTGCAGAGCTTCAATGTTCTGACTTGCTCTAAGATGAAGGTATGGAAGTTTGCAGCCATTGCATCGATGCTCCTCAGTTCCGTGTTATCCATTTTGGTTTGTAGAGACATGTTCGGCGGAAGCCGGGAATTCAGCCCCTCGTCTTCCTCGCCGCCTTCCTCCTCCTCTTCCTCCTCTTCCTCCTCGCTGCCAGCGGCTCCACGGAGATCCCCACGGGCCCTGCAACGCCACGGCTCTCTGCTCTCCCAGTGTAAGCTCCCGCAGCCCCATCCTGGGCTCGTCGCTCTCCCTGATCCCACATTTTTCCCTCAAAACCCCCGCTGGGTTGTTCCCCACCATCCGAACATCCCCTTTCCCACGATTTAAAGAGGAATTCGGGGCGACAGGGCACCAAACTTTGGTGTGAACAGCTCTGCACGGAGGGGAAACCAAACAGCTCATCTTGCTGCAGAGAAGCTGCTTCTTTTTTCCCGCCCTAAATGGCTTTGTTGGGGAAATTCTTTATTTCTTTTTTATTTTATTTCCGTGCTATTTTTCACAAATGGAAGATGTCAAACAGGAGCTGAGGGCGAAGGGACCGGCAGCGGCTCCCCCTCCGCTCCCTGAGGGGTGGAAACCTCCACGTGTTTGTTTGGATTCCAAACCAGAGGAACGGCTTTTTTTTTTTTTTTTTTTTTTTTTTGGGGTGGAAATTTTGGAAATCGATGACAAGCTGTCAAGTTGCGCTTTCCTCCGTCTTCCCTGCGCCTCCCACGGAGCTCAGCCGGATAAAGCCTGGATTTAGGGCCAGGACAAAGGGATGTGGGTGTTGCCAGCAGTGATTGGGGACAGTTGGTGTGTTGGCTGATGGTCTTGGGGTCCTGGGGGGCAGCTCTTCCCCTCCTAGGCCAGAGTTGAAACGGTTCAAAGGGGAAATTTATTGGTGTTTCTCCCCAAATCCACCTGCCCCAAGGGATCTCCATTCATGGGGACGTTCTCCCAGCACTAGGGAATTTCCATCTCGGGGGGATGTCCTCCCACCCCAAGGAACCTTTGCCCTGGGGGATGTTGTTCCATCTCAGGGGATCTCCATCCTGGGCAGGAGGGTTCAGCAACCCCAGGAGATCTCCATCCCAAGGGACATCCACCCACCCCCAAGGGAGCTCCATCCCGAGGCACATCCATCCCCCCCTCAAAAGGACCTCCATCCTGGAGGATCCTAAGATCCTCATCCATAGAGGAATCCTCCCACCTCGGGCGACCTCCGTCCTGCGGGACACCCACCCAACCCCAAGGGCACCCCCATCCAGGGGTTCACCCTCCCACCCCCCCGGGGGGAAAACCTAACGGCCCTCCCTTCCCTTGCAGACAGCAGCCTGCTGGAGAGCTACACCGAGGGGGAGATCCGGCAGCTGGTCTCGGCGCTGGCGGAGCGCTACAGCCAGGCCATGAACTCGGGGGGGCACGAGCTGCCGCTCTTCCCGCGGGCGGGCAGCCGTCGGAAGCGCGCCCGCGCCCGCCACAAACCCTGCGAGCTGCGGGAGCTGGAGGTGAGCGTCAGCGAGCTGGGCCTGGGCTACGAGTCGGACGAGACGGTGCTTTTCCGCTACTGCAGCGGCACCTGCGAGGCCGCCGTGCGCAGCTACGACCTGTCGCTGAAGAGCATGAGGAGCCGCCGGCGCATCAGGAGGGAGAAGGTGAGGGCGCGGCCCTGCTGTCGCCCGCTGGCCTACGACGACGACGTGTCCTTCCTGGACGCCTACAACCGCTACTACACCGTCAACGAGCTCTCGGCCAAGGCGTGCGGCTGCGTGTGACGCGCCCCCCCCCCCCCCCAACACCCACCCCACCGGGGGGTTTTGCCCCCCGAAAGGAGACAGGGGAGGGAGAGGCGACGCCCCAGCGCCCGGACCTCGACGGCGGCGGGGATGGAGCCGCGGGCGGCTGGAGGAGGAGGAGGGACTGAGCCGCCGGCGCGCTCTCGGCATCGCCGTCTCAAGGACTAGAGGCACGGCCGGCGGCGCTGGCGGGGAAGGGAGGATGCTGTCACCTCCAGGGGGTCCTTGTGAGCCCCTCCAGGGGTGACCTGACAGGGGATCCCTGTGGGCCCCCCTGCCAGACGTGACAACAGGTGGGTGGCGTGCACAGGGCACGTCACCCCGTGTCACGCCTGCCACTCGCGTGGCCTGCCCGGGTCGGGGTCACAAGGCAGGTGTCCCCTGCACGGGGTGGTCCCCACGTGGCAGGGCTTCCGTGCTGGGTGCTGTGACGGTGAGCAGGGGGCGGTGAGGGGGTGTTGCTGCCTATGGAGTAGTGCGTGGGGCTGGGCGGGGTGTGCTGCACACGCAGCGAGTGCTTTGGGGCATCCAGCACACAGACTGTGAGTGTTTTGGGGTGTGCTGAGCACACAGGTTGTGTTATAGGGTGTGCTGCACACGCAGCGAAGCGTTTCGGGGTGTCCAGCACTCACACGGTGTGTTTTGGGGAGTGCTGGATGCACAGCAAGTGTTTTGGGGTGCGTTCCAGGTTCAGGGTGCGTCACACAGCTACAGGTGCCCTGAGCACCTGCATTCTGCAACTGGGTGGGGTTTCCCAGAGTTGTGTGACCTCCCTTCTCTGCCCAGGGACAATTCAGCCCCCAAATCCCCACGTTTGGGATCAGAGGAGCACCGACAGTGGTTTGTGAGAGGCTCTGGCTCCGCTCGTGCCCCCTTTTGCCATCGTCTCATTCCCGCAGCCCCAGGGCTTTGCTTCTTAAAACTCGGGATAATCTGAATAACTGGATTAACCTCCCGTGCCCCCGCCACGGGCAGCTGGGCTGGAGCCCAGGGAGGTGACACAACCTCACCGGGCCACCAGCAGAGTGGTGGCACTTCCCGGTTTGGCATCTCCCAAAAAATCCGCTCAGCTCTCCCGGGAGTATCCCCCCAGCACCGGGAATGGTGCAGGAGAGGGGACTGGGGCCTGGCTTCGGCTCCCCTCGCATTTACAGCAGTGTCACTGCTGTTTACTCTGCAGGGAGATAAACGAGCCCGCAGACTTTCACGTTCCCCGGGCAGGCTCGATTTGTTGCCTGGGATTGATGGGTTTTTCTCCCCTTGGCTCCCTTCCCAGAAAAAGCAAATCATAAACAGAAGGAGAATATTGGTGTCATGTCCTGGGCATTAACCAACACGAGGGAAAACGCTCCGCGTGCAGCTCCCCCCCAGCCCCGTCACGGAGTCATCCCAGCTCCTCACTGCGGAGAAAAGGGGGGGAAAAATTCCATGGACCTTCATCCCGAGGTGGAGGAGGGCTTGGTGTCCGTGATCCCAGAAGCCCAGGGATGGTCCTGCAGGATTTAGGGGAGCAGGGGAAGCCTTCCCGAGGAGGGGATAGGATGGGATGGGATGGGATGGGATGGGATGGGATGGGATGGGATGGGATGGGATGGGATGGGATGGTGCGTGTGTGAACGGCCGCATTCCCAACCTCGTCCAAGGGGCAGGATTTAGGGGATGAGGTTGGCATCCCCTGGGATGGGATGGGAGATGAGAGATGGGAGATGGGAGATGGGAGATGGGAGACAGCATCTCCTGTGTGTGACCAGCCACATTCCCGACCTCCACAACGGGCCTGGCTGGTGGGTCTATTTTTTTTTTTTTTTTTATCCCTGGCTTTTCATCCAAACGTGGCTCTTGGCTGAGCGGAGCCAGGATGTAGTGAAGGAATATAAACACCATCCTTCAGCGGGGCTGGCAGCCTGCGCTCTGGAACAAGGAGTTTTCCCTGCACTTTGGGAAGAGGAGGAGGCAGCCGAGAGGTGGGGGAGGTGAGAGGGGTGAACCCCCCACCCACCCAGGGGTGAATCTGCACCCCGGGAATGGGAATGTGGCTGAAAGCAGAGACACCCCACACTCCAGGTGCAGGGATACCCCCGAACCGAGGCGTGTTTTGCACCCCTGGGTTTGGCTGGAGAGGGGAAAAGTGGCACAAAATAATCAGCTGGAGGATGGGAACAGCAGACGGGCAGCGGGAGCAGCGCTGGATCAGCGGCTCAGTCCAGGCTTTAAGGGGAAAAAAAAGCACCCAAATCTAATAATAATAATAATAATAATAACGGGCCTCTCAAGGGCTTGGGCGCTTTCCAGGTCTCGCTGCCATAAAACTAAAATTAGTTTTGTTGCAGAAGCCTCCAGTGAAGCAACAACAAAAAAAAAAGGGAACGGGAGCAATAAAGGCAGGGAAGGTGTTGTTGGAAGCAGCGCAGGACCCGGCACTTGGAGCAGCATTTGGAGCAGGAGCTGCCTCTCTGCTCACAGGACCCCTTGCCCAGGGAGCGGTGGAGTGTTTGCACCCCGGTTTGGGACTTTTCTGGGCAGAATTTAGGGATTTAGGGAGCCTTGCCTGGCAGGCACACGGCCAAGGGACCGTCCTCTTGCCAGGATGGTGGTGGGAGCAGCAGGATGTGGGAGCAGGCGGAGAAGGCTCAGGGTGGGACATCTCCCAGCTGTCAACCTTTCCCTCAGGTGCCCCATTCCCAGTGCAAATCCAGCTTGGAACCCCCAAAAGTTGGGAAGAAAACCAGACTCAAACCAACAGGAATAGCTCCAATCCATCATTTTTTGCTCCTTTCCCCCCATTTCACCCCTGCTGGCACCAGAGGGGACATCCCCCCTCTGCCACACGCTGCTCCTGATGCTTTTTTTTTGGGGGGGTGGGGAAGCAGCTGGGATTTGGAACCACAAAAAAATCCCTGATGGGGTCTTGGGGTGAAGCTGGGGCACCGTGGTGTGGCCAAAAGGATGGATTCTGCTTCCCTGTCTTCCTTGGGGCTCCTGCGGCTCCGCCGGTGCCATCCCACGTCACTGCTCGGCCCTGGAAATGTGGTTCCAATAGGTTTTCCCTAATGCTTTCCATTTCTCCAGCCCTCTCTGCTGTAATAGGAGCTGGAGCTGTCCAGAAGAATGTCTACAATGCAGAAAGAGGGGGGGGGAAAAGAAAAAAAGATGGAAAATTCCCTCCCCAAAGGCTGTAGCAGGATCTCATCTGGCTCCTTCCTCCTCCGCCTCCTCCCACGAGTTATTTCATATTAATATTAATAATAATAATAATAACAAGCCGTGTGCAACATCTGTCAGGGAGGATTTGGGGGCTTGGCTTTTGCCGCAGCTCTGCTGTTGCCAGCCCGGGAGAGGAGGGGCTGGGAAAGCGGGAGGTTGGGATAGACACGAGGAGATGTTTGAAATCGCCCTCGCGGTTGTGGCAGAGCCGAAGACGAGCGTGGGGTTCTCCCGGCTCTCCAGCCGCGGGTTATGGGATGTTCCAGGAGGTTCGCTCCGCACATCTCTGGGTGTTCACGCTGTGTTTGGGGCGGGAAGGATCCAGGATTCAGGATCCACCCATCCCGTTTGCCGCCGGGGTCTCGCTCCCGGTTTGGTGTCGGGGAGCGGGAATTTGGTTTAGGATCGTTGCTTCCACTCTCAAGGGGAGCGTTCCCTGTTTGAGCAGCTCCAGGATCCTGCTGGGGAGAAGATGTTTTCCCGGTTTATCCAGGCAAATTGTGTGTTGGTGGCGTTCCAAGCCTCGGTTGGAAAGAGGGAATGGGGCGGCCACGTGTGTCCCTCCCGGGGCAAACAAAGAGTGGCCTCGGAGGGGAGGAAAGGGAAAAAGGGGGGAAAGGAAATTAAAGGAAAAGAAGGACAAAAAGGGGGGAAGAGGAAAGGGAAAGGGGAGAGGGAAAAAGGGGGAAAAGGAAATAAAATGAAAAGAAGGAACGTGGGGAAGAAAAAAGGGTGAGAAGGGGGAAGAGCGAAAAAAGAAAATGAAATGGAAGGAAGGAAAAGGGGGAAGAAAAATGGGGAAATGGGGAGAAGGGAAAAAGAAAAGGGGGGAAGAAAAATAGGTAAAAAGGAAAAAGGTAAAAGAAAGGATAAAAGGGGAATGGAAAAAAGTAAAAGGAAAAATGAGGGGAAAGGAAAAAGGGGGAAAAGAGAAATAAAGGGGGAAAGAAAAAAGGGGAAAGAGAAAAAGGAGAAAAATGAAAAAGGGTTAAGGAAAAGGAAAAATGAAAAAAGCAGGAAAGGAAGAAAGGGGGAAAGGAAAAAGGGGGAAAGGAAAAAGGGTTAAGAGGAAAAAGGAAATGAAAAGAAGGGAAAAGGGAGGAAGAAGGAAAAAGGGTGAAGATGCAAAAAAGGGGAAAAGGATAAAGGGGAAAAAAGAAAAGAGGGAAAAGGGAAAAAAAGGAAAAAAGGGGAAAAAGGGAAAAAGAAAAAAGGGGGGAAAAGAAAAAAAGCAAAAGGAAAAAGGGGAAAGGAAGAAAAGGGTTGAGAGAAAACAGGAAAAGAAGGGAAAAGGGGAGAGAAGAAAGAAGAGGAAAAAGCAAAAAAAAAAAGGATAAAAGGGAAAAAAGAAAAAAAGTGAGAAGAAAAAAGAGGGGAAAAGAGGGAAAAGGGGGGGGAAAAAGGTAGAAAAGGGGGAAAGGCAAAGAGGAGCCCTGTTCCCCTGCTGGGAGCAGAGTCCCCTCGGCCCAGCCCCGGCTCCGCTCGGCACCGCCCGGATTATCCCATTTCCCTGCCGGAATCGTCGGGCCCCGGGGCCCGGCTGCAGAAGTGGATGCAATGCATCTGTATTTTGGATACTCTATTTATTGGAAGTAACTTATGTTATTTATTTGGGCCCCTCCCGCGCCCTTTTGTACGTTATTTATTGACCCCGCGGGGCCGAGGGCAGGTGACTTTTATCGCGTTTGTATCATTTATCCGGAATTTTGGGGAGGGGGGAGGTGGCGGGGGGGGGGGGGAGGATTAATAAATAATGATAATAAAAAGCAAAGCTCTTCGATCTTATTTTTTTGTTGTTGTTGTGAGACCTGTTCGAAGTGGGAATAAAAGGAGGATTCTTCCCAGGAGCTCCCCCCCGGGAGAGGAGTCAGAGCCGACCTGTTGTTCGAGCCCCATTTTAGCATCGTTTGACCCCGTTCCATAAATTAATAGGATTAAAGGTGCACTGTCCCCATTTAACACGTCCCACACCCCCCACTTAACGCGCCAATTACCCCAAATTAACAGCAATTACCCCCAATTAACACCCTGTTGCCCCTTTTGAGACCCATCGCCCCCATTTAACACATATTTTGGCATTCAAGGCGCAGGGAAATGCCCGAATCGCGTCCTTTAACACACCGCCCGTCCAGAAAAAATACGATTTATTTTATTATTCACTCAAAAATAGCTTCAAACTGCCCCGTGCCCACGCGAGAACAGGTAGAAACTCCCAGATTTCTTGGAAAAACACCCGTTTCAGGCAAAGCCAAGGACCTGGCGGAGCTTGGCACGGGATAACAGGGAACAACCGGAGAGGGGGAAGAGACAAAAAGAAGGGAAGGTTTATAGTGTTTTTTTGGGAGTGGAAAAAAAAAAGGTCTGTTTATATTCCCCCCTCATGCCACCCAGAGTCCTGACAGCCTCGGCCGAGTCGAACGTTCCCACTCCCAGCTCCGCTCTGTAAATATTTTAGGAAGAATCTTTGGAGAGTCGTAAATCTCCAGGAGAAGGGAACCCAAGGAAAGCCCAAATCCCTCTGCCAGCCCGCCCAAAAATTAATAAATATATTAAATAAAAAAAAAAAAAAAAAAAAGGACGAAATGTAGTTTAAGGACCAAAAAGGCTGCTTGGAAAATCTGACTATTCCAAGAGCACAAAGAAAAATAAATCAGGATGAAAACAGCGGTTGTAAGGGAAAAAATGCGGAGTTGGGATGAGCCGGGCTGGGATCAGGGATGATTTTGGGGGCGATTTCTCAGAGATGAGGTGTGTGCTGTCGACTTCCACGGCAGAAATGGCAAATGTTTGTTGCTTTAAGTAAAGGGTTCTCATTTAAGCCCCAGCTGAAAAATCCCAGCTCCCGGGTGATGTTCTGGATCCCTGGGGTCATTCTGCAATGGGGGGGAAAAAAATGGAATTAAGGAAGGAAACGGGATGCTCAGAGTGTCCAACCCCCATCACTCAGGTGGAGCTTCTCCAAATGACTTCCCAGTTAGGAAAAAGAAGGGAAATATAAATCCCAGCCTGACATCCAACCAGAAAACACGGAATAAAAGTGGAGGTGAGCGTGGAGTTTGCAAGTCTTTAGGAAAACCCAACCCCAAACCATCGAGATGGTGGTTCCTCTCCCAGTATTTGGCAGTGGATCCCAAAATCCCTATGTTAATTTTTATGTGGGCAGTTTTATCCGTCTGTATTTTTCTATCTGTATAATTTATAGGCATATAAAATGCCACATATAAATGTGCATTTTTGTTTCCTTCTATACAGCACATGTAGCTCTGCATAGAGGAGTCTACAAATGTGTGTGTTCTTTTAATTTAAATATAGATACACAGGTTTATATATTCTTATATATGTCTTTTATGGGTATATTTATATCTATATATATGTGTGTGTGGTTATGCACATACAGCTTTTATTTTTATGTGTAATAAATGATATATTTATGCATAAAATATGTAAATACTTAAAGTACAAATAGATAAAGGTATAAAACCCTAAATATATAAAAGTATAAAACCTAAATATATAAAAATAAATAAATAAATAAATAAATAAATATAATGCAGGGAGAGCAAAAAATACCCCCTGGCACGAGGGATGGGGGCCACAACTCATGGTTTGCTCACCCCTGGGCAGCCTGAGGTCTCACAACTCCTGGCCCTGAGAAGGAACCAGACATCCAACGCTGCCCAGAAATTCCACACTGGAGAAAAAGTGGCTTCCTGCCCTTTCCCCAGGGCACAGGCCACAGTATTTAACTCAGAGACTGGAGTTTCCCAGGGGGAAGCCCCGAATTGCAGGACCCTGGAGCACCGAAGAGGCTCCGGGTCGGGATTGAAAATCGGAATTTTGCAGCCCTGAACGCCAGGGCCTTGAGGAGCTTGAGGAGAGCAGGGTTAATTAATGCAAATGAAACAAATGAGCAAGGAGGGGGGTGGGGGGGTGGGGGGAAAGCCATGGAAAAGGGCCACAAAGCTGTGGACTGAGAACTCTTCCAAGTGGCAGACGTGACATGTGGTGAGGGATCGCTCAGTCCCGAAGGCGCGGGGGAGATTGGAGCGGGGACAGGACAGAAGAGGCTGTTGGGATAATGGACTTGGCAGGGCTGGCTGTGGCTGACAGGAACAGTCGTCGTTTCGTGGTGACTGAAATAATCCCGAAATCTGAAGGCAAAAATAACGCCGTGTTTTGGAGGAGTTTCCTGGTTCCTGCTCTTCCTGACCCAGGTGAGTGTGGGGAAGGAAAGGCCAGGGCTGAGCAACCTGTGCCAACCCTCCAGGTGAAAGGACAAGAGGATGTAGCCCCAAGATGTGCCAGGAGAGGTTCAGGTTGGGCATTAGAGGGAATTTCCTCACGTCCCAAAAGAAAAGACAGGCTCCAAGGGGAGAGGGAATATGGCTCCCAGCCTCACCAGCAATGGTTCTCTGCTGGAATCAAGGAGATCAGTGTATTAAAATTAACTGAAAAAAAAAAATAAAAAAATCTCTGTGTCCCTCCAATTCCTTTAAAAAGCTTCTGCTGAGCCTACCAGGGAATAGCACGCAGCACTTCCCTGCTCCAGTGGCTCCGGGGAGGCTGCAAGGAGGGAGAGAGCGGCGGGAGGGATGCAGAATTCCTTTGTGGAGACTCACCAGGGAGCTCTGCCCGGACACTCAGCAGCTGTGGCCTCCAACTGCTCCCTTGCCCAGCTCTTGCAGAACGTTTTGGTCGGGGCTTTCCAAGAACAAGAGGTGGTTTTTGGGGAGATGATTATCCAAGAGGCGAAGCGGACCCAGCGGGAATCCCGGAGGCGCAGCTGAGCTTCGGCGGGTGGGGCGGGGAGGTCTGGTCCGAACGCAGCGACGGGGCCTGATCCCCTGCAGACACCAAAGGAGTTCTCACCCTGCTGGATCAGTCTCGTGTGTGGGTTTCCAACCCCAGGGAATTGGGATCGGGGAGATGGGAAGGGTCCAAACCCCCATAGAACAGCAGGAGAGCGTCGGTGGTGCCCCGTCGTGCGACCACACGCCCCGGCTGGCAGCCAGCGGTGGGTTTCTGGTCTCCCGGGCTCGTGGCAGGGTTAGAGATGCAGCCATTAAAAACAAATCCCTCAATCCAGAGCCCTTGGATGTCAACGGGGAGACTGGGATTGGCAAGCGGCCCTGAGCACCAGAAATCACCCAAAATCTGCATCCCCGCAGACCCCTGGAGTGGGCCAGACCTCATCCCCGCTGTCTCTCCCCAGAGAGTTTTGCTCTGTCCGAATTATTCCACAGATCCTGTGCATTTTCCAGGGTTTCAGGCCCTCGTGGAGGGCAGCACCACCTTTTGGCACGGATCTGACTCCCTGGGGAGCCCAGGGCAGCAGCCCCACTGCTGCTCCCCACCCGCTCCAGCCCCCAGGAGAGAGGCAGGGAGTGGCGCAGGAGGGTTGGGAGCTGTTTGTATTCCCAAGAATGTGGGATTTCCTCCCAGAGAACAGGACAAAACAACCCAACAACTACTCGTGCTACCCCCAGAGCTGAACCACCCTTGCCCAGGCCGCGTTCACACGCGGCACTGAAATGATCCAGAGCTCTTGCCGGTTATTTTTTCGGGGAATCAGCAATGCTGTGTGTCTCCTGCATGCCCAGATATATCTGGAAATTCGACAAAGAACTGTGTTCCCTAAGGAAACTCGTGCTCCCTTCCCTGATCCCAGCCCTCCCAGCTGTCCCTGTCCTGCCCATTCCTTGAAATCATCAGCTCTTTTCCCATCAGCCAAGATCCTGCATTTCTCAGGATTTAGTAATCACCATGTGATGGTGTCAGGGCCGGGCTGCAGCAACTGCCACAGAGCAACACCTCCCAAATCCCTCTTGGTACAAACAACCCCAATTGATCCGGATCCTTAAACTGAACAAAAGCTCCGTGGGGCTGTGGAGACATCCCTGGGCTTAAAAGGGATCATTCCTGGCACGCAGGCAACCGGGATGTGGCCAACAGGAACGTTTACATGGACCCTTCCCGTGCTGGGCTTGGGCAGAGGAGAGGAAAGAGGGAGCGACCCTCACTCCTGGCTGGGGGAACGTGCTTTTCTCAGCCTCGCGGGACCGGCTGCACCCACTGCTCTCATCCCAAGGCTTCAAGAAGGTGCTTGTAACACCCCAGCCCCGAGCGTGGAGGGCAAACCGGAGCGCGCTGGGGCGTTCCAGAGGCGGCTCCAACCCCATCCGCGGCCCTTCCATCACCCCAAGCCTCCGACCTCCAGCCGGGAGCAGACGGAGAGGCTCTCCACACGGACACCGGGACCTGCCCTCCCAGCTGGGGTCGCGGGGGAGCTGTGGGAGGTCCCCGGGTTTTATAAATGAGAGGCTTTCCCCCCTGCACAGAGAGGGCCCAGGAGGCACCCAGGGGCTGCAGACACTGATGGATGGTGCCCGGGGAGGTCTGTGGTAGGGGAGCAGCGCTGGGGAGGGATTTGCCAGGAGATTTATCAGCTCAGGTGGATTAAGGGGGGATTTGTCAGTTGTCTGCCGTTGGTCTCCGCCCAAAAAAATGACCCTCAAACCATGGCCAGGGGCTGCAAACGTTCAGGATGGGGGCAGGAGACAAAATTACAGTTGTTTGCTTGAGGTTGGGTGAGCTGAGGCTCAAACAGGGGTCCATTTCATTTATGTCAAGATGCTTCATGCTGAAATAAATTAGTTCACTGCAGCAAATTGGGCTGTTTTCCTGTTTATTTATTTTTTTTCATTGTTCTCCACTGTCCTCAAGTTTCTCAGCAGAACTCACTTCCAACCCTCAAACTGGGAAATGCTCCTCTTGCAAATGGAAAATACAAACATTTTCCAGTGTGGCCACTGGCAGGTTGGTTTTTTTTTCCTCCCTTGCTCTCTAAAACCTTTTCTGCACCGAGAAATCCATCTGCAAAAAGGGGCTCAAACTGGCCTTGCTGGGAACAAATTCCCAGAGTTCAAGGTGCCTGCTCCTCATCCTGGAGCCCGTGGGAAACACCCTGCTCCTGGAATCAGAAGGTTGGAAAAGACCTCCAAGATCCCCAAGCCCAAAGCGGGGTTTGGGACAAAATTCAGGACGTGCACGAGGTCTAAAGAGCAGCACATTTTCCCACTGCTGGGGGAGAGGGAGGAGTGGCCAGGAGGACTCCTGGAGCCGCTTTGGCCAGCAGAAGTGCACGGTGGCCACCTCACTTTTCCCCCCTCGAGGAACATCCTGAGTGGGGAGGGACCCACGAGGACCGACGAGTCCAACTCCTGGACACGCCAACGATCCCACCACGGCTCTGGGCCAAGCTTCCAGCCCAAACTGGGCCCTGTCTGGGCTCCCTCCCCAGGATCACACTCCCGAGGAAGGCTCAGCTGGTTCCCATCCCCGTCCTGCCCCCGATGAGCTCCAGATGTGGGGTGGGTGTTCGGGGACGCTCCGGGAGGGGGGGAAGGCAGAGGCAGCTCGAGCTGCTGCTGCTGCTGCTGCTTCTTTTATCTCCTTCACTTTGTTTATGAAGAGAGGATCAGCCCGTGGCTGCCAACAATTTACTCTGGTGAGGGCACCCCTCCAGGAACACTTTTACTGCGAACACGGATCCCCTTCCATCGGCTCCAGATGGAGACCCAAAGGGGGCCGCCGAATTCTGGGCGAGTTGGAGCCCACCCCGGTGTCTCCCAGTGGGGTGACAGGAGTGGGAGCCAGGAGAGCACAGCCCACTCTGCTCAGCCATCTACCCACAGGTTTCTCCTCCTCGGGCACGGGGGGTCCAGCTGGATCTGGGACACCCCAAGGGCCGTAACATCCCGTGAGTCCCAACCCAACCGGGAAGGAAAGCCCCAAAATCCTCTTGCTGTGAAGGTGGGGGGGCCCTGGCACAGGTTGCCCAGGGAAACCCCATCCCTGGAAGTGTCCAAGGCCAGGTTGGAGCAACCTGGGCCGGTGGAAGGTGTCCCTGCTCATCACATGGGGTGGGAAGAGATGAGTTTAAGGTCCCTCCCAACCCAACCCATTCTGTGATTCCCTGATTAAAAAGCTGCAGGAGGCTTTTCCCCATGAACCCACTTCACAGAGCTCAAAAAAAGGCACCGCTGTGGAAGAGGGAGACAAAAATCGGTTAGTTCAGAGCAAAACTTCCCCTGCCAGCAGAGCCCTGAGGCTGGAGAGGTGCCCCTGGGCAGGGAGCTCACCCGTGCTGTGGTGCTGTCCTGCTTCTGGAGAGCTCTGCCGGATTTGGGAGGCCAAAAACTAAAAGAAGCTGAAGCCCAATTTCCCAGGAAGACGGGGTTGGTGTTTTCCCTCCCGGGCCTGCCGATGGATAAGTGGGTTAAGAGCAGCCAGCATCTGCTCAAGGATATTTATTGCTTTTAGGAGGTGAGTTTTTACCGGGAATTATTTTTGTCTTCTCTTTATTTTCGGGTGCCTGAGTTATGGAAACCTCCTGGATGCACCAGCACCCCCTGGGAGAGGCGTCCAACGTTCGCCAGGCAGAGGCAGCTTTGGCAGGAGCCTCCCTGCTCCAGGAGCATCCTCCCAGGCTGGACCACAGAGCTCTGCGCCACCAGCCCAGCCTGACACGGGCCTGGAAGTGCCAGGATGAGGGGGAGCCGCTTCCCACTGCCAGAGGGCAGGATTAGTGGGATACTGGGCAGGAATCCTTCGCTGGGAGGGTGGGAAGGCCCTGGCACAGGTTGCCCCATCCCTGGAAGTGCCCAAGGTCGGGTTGGACAGGGCTGGGAGCGCCCTCACGGCAGGGACACAGTGGTGTGCCAGGTCACCTCCCAGTGTCCAGTCCTCCTCCCAGAGCCATTTCCCCCTCGCTTTATCAATCCAAATATCGAGGATTCCCCCCTCCCTCCCGATTCAGCTCTAAGCCCTTTTCCACAGGGCAGCTGCGGCACTGCAGGGAATGAACCGGGCCAGGAGCTCCCCCTTTCCCAGGAGACCAGGCCAATGTTTGGTTTTTTTTAATATATATATACATACTCACTCTTATTTACTGTGACTGTGCCAAGAAGGTGCTCGGTGTTTTACGAGCCCGTCTGCCCGGAGAGCTGATTCAGGGCAGCTCCTTGCACGGGCTGGCACAACCCCAAACCCTTCTGATTCCAGCCTGGATGTCTGGAAAGGGATTAAGGCAGAAATTAGAACAGCAAGGAGAGCCTGGCCTAGCAGATCCATGGCACGGGGGTGTGTGTGCAATGAGATGAGCTTTAAGGACCCTTCCAACCCAAACCATTCCAGCATTTTATGATCCCCCAGGGATCCAGCAGGGGCTGTGCAGGCTCAGGCCCTCAAGGGTCACATCTTACTGGGGTGTAAAGATTTGGGTGACTCAGAGCAGAACACAGCACATGGTGTCTCTCCTTTCCCACTTTTTTTCTTGCTCCCCACTCTCCTCCTTGGAAAATGTCCCAGAGGGAGCAATCCCAAACAGCCCTGTCTTCACGCTGGGCTGTCCACAGGGCTGTGGTTTGGGGGTTTCTCTTCCAGGTTAGGGGATGCAGCGATTTTGCAAAAGGTGGCACCAGCCCATGGACAGGGAAGTTGTTTTACCCCTCAAAAATTCCTTCAAGGCCAGGTTGGACACCTGATCCAGTGGGAGGTGTCCCTGCCCATGGCTGGATGAGCTTTAAGGTCCCTTCCAACCCAAACCATTCCACGTCTCCAGTGAGAATAAAACATCATCAGGAGCTCTGCAGGCGGCAGAAGCCTCCAGGAGTCACACCAACAACCAGAGGATTTGAATTCCTCCCCCAAAAAACAATATCCTTCTCCTTCCCCCCACCTCGGAGTTCATCAGCTGGCTCCTCCGCTAACACGCTCCCTCAACATGTCATCAGGAAGGAATTTGGGCCCTGTTTGATGATCAGAGAGGGATCAGGATCACAATTCTCCCATCACAAAGCATTTCAGCAGGTCTTTCAAGCCTCCCTCGCCCTGTGTAGGCTGGCCAAGGACCTGCTCCTTCCTTCCCGGGCATCCCCGGCCCCCACTCATCAATCAAAGCATTCCTGGTTTCCTCTCCGTGTCCGTGAACACTCACAGAGGTTCCTCCTTCCAAAAAGCAATCTCATCCGGGCAATTGTTCAAAAAATGTTCAAAAATGTTACAATTACCTGCTCCTTTCAAGCTCTAATGACGGCCCGTGGAGCTGTAATTTAACCCAGACCTGGAGACGTCTGGTTTAAGGTTAAAAAGTCCTCCCAGCCCAACTTCATCCAGCAGAGCCGCGAAAGATCAACTTGCCCCGTGTCAGTTTTGGGTTCCTCTCGTTAATAAGGCCGTGGAGGGGCTTGATTCCAGCCAGCAGAGATCAGAAAACGCCCCTCCAGTTGTCAGCTGCCCTTTGGTTTATTCTCCTTCACGTTCCGGGTGCACCAGCAAGGCTGGAAATGCAACACCGCCCCGTGGGGAAGCGCCTTGCCAGGGAAAACCATCCCAAACCAGCAGCCACGGACCAGCCCCTCAGGGATCTGGGGTGAGGGCAGCCCTCGGCAGCGTTTGCTTCGAGGTTTTCTGCCTCCCAGCAGGGAAATCCATCGGGAATCGGCGTCACAGCAAGAAAACTTCAGGGCATCGCACAGGAACCGGAGTCCTGCACGCAAACCACCCACAGCATGGGGTGGGGGGGGGTTTCAGCACTTAAATATTTCAGCACTTAAATATTTCAAATGGCAATAAACAAAGATTTTTTTTCTCCCAGATATTAATTTTGGTAGGGTTAGGGTTGCTTCCTTCTCCCTCACAGACACTCACTGAGGGTTCACACCCCCCTAAGAACCAAAAAAAAAACCCCAAGTCCACCAGCCCCCCAAATGCCCCTGGGCTCCCACTGCAGCACCTTCCCCCCAGCAGGAGGGTTTGGGGGCATCAAAATGAATTTTTTCCCCCCGGCTCAGTTTTCTGAAGGGGAAAATTCCCAAGGGAAAGGAGGATGTAGAGAGGTCAAGAATGTAGGTAGCTCCAAAACAGGATTAGACATTTCTGAGGACGTCGGGAACAGCTAAATCCCACACAATTAATGATCCTCAGCCTGGCTGGGATGGAACCCAAGGGATGCAAGGCTCCTAGAAATATTGCTGGAGACCAGGACAAGGAGCAGGAGCAGCACCATTATTGAATATCCCCACTTGGAAGGGATCCACAAGGATCGCCGAGCCCAGCTCCCGGCCCCTCTCTCCACACACCACGTGCCTCTTCCACCACCCTGAGGGAATGTTCTGGTGGGATTCTGGCTCTGTCCCAGCCCAAGGGCTGCTGTGGGAGCAGAGAGGAGAGGCTGGATGGGCTCTGAGAGCCAGGACAGGACAAGTGGCAGAGTCACCAACCCTGGAAGTGTTCCAAAAACGGGTGGATGTGGCGCTTCACGATATACTTTGGGCAGGGAGGGGGGGGTTTGGTCACGGGTTGGGCTCGATGATCTTGGATGAACCTTAAAGGTTCTGCGATTCCCTACGAAGGAAACGTCCGCTTTTGGCGCCAAATCTGTAGCCCAGGCACCTCAGAATTTCAGAGCAAAGAGCCCACCAGGCAGCACTGCCATGGAGGGAGCACATCCAGACCCTCCAGCAGCTCCCTGATCGCTCCCAGGTGGGTGCCACGGAGCCAGAGCCGTAAGTGATTCCAGGCTGGGAATGGGAGCCAGCATCTCCCTGCAAGCAGATGTCCCAGAGGGAACGTCAGAGCCTTTCAGTTACCCAATTAAAGGCGTGTTGGAGGGGGGATTTGATTGCTTGGTTTGACAGAGGGAAGAGAAAAACCCTCGGGGTCCTGGCAGAGACGAAGATTTACGAGCCGGGGTTTTGCTTCGGGTCGCTCTGCCTGGTCTTGCTATGCAGCAAAGGAGCAAGAAAAAAACACCCCCCCAAAACAAGGAAGGATGGTGTCTGCATTCCTGCTGCTTGAATCAGATGGTTTTCCTGGCAGCTCCAGTCCCTCCCCAGCTCCAGGGACTCCGGGGAGGTGCAGCGGGAGCAGGTCTGACACCCGGCACCAAGGGCTGCCCGTGGGTCACATCCTCCCCCTCAGAGGAGGAAATGATTCCCCCATCACTTTTTGAACACCTCCCAGGGATGTGCTGGTTGTTTCCTCCCAGTTTGCTGCAGGGCAGGATCCGCCTTCCTTCTGATCCGGAGGCCTGGAACGAACCCTGCTGGATTCCTACCCCAGGTATCCCTTCCCTCTCCCAGTAAAATCATCACCTCAGGTCGGGGAAATCAGGGAAGACAAACCTCCCAGCCCTCCCGCAGCGTGAGGACAGCACTCAGGAGCACCTCTGGCCACGAGGGATTTGGGAGCAGCTCCATTCATGGCCAAACCCCAGAGTCGGAGCACCTCCCTTGGGACCCGGAGCATCCTCCTGCTCTCCCTCCTCACCCGCTCCAGGCCAAGAATTCCCTTTTGCTCCCACCTTCCCCTTCCCCTCGTGCCTCAAACCAGCGGGCCTGGTGTTTCTCTTCCAGGCGAGCCCGAAATGAAAGGAGAAAAGCTGCGAGTTATTTCAAAGCGTCTCCCCTTCGGAAACCATCCGGCCCAAATTTGGGCCCCGTAAAAGCCAGAAACGTTTCTTTTTATTGCCCACACAAAATAACCCTCTGCAATGTGAGTCCTCTCAATTTATGGTTCTCCCAGAGCCATTAATTCAGCCCAGGTCTTTTCTTCTTCATTTTATTTATTTGGTTTTTTTTTTTAATTCTCCCCCCTCAAAACTTGAAGGCAAATAATTCATAAATACTTCACCCTGGATTGTGCTTTATGAGCATTACTGTGATCACTTGGAGGTGGAAACGCCTGTGAAGTTATTAAAGGGGTTTTAATCCACCACAGACTCCCCCGAGGGGCACAGCAACTCCCTCACACTCTGGAGGGGGAATAGCTCTCTTGTGAGGCTCTTTATTTAGCCAAATAATCTGGATTTTACAGCCCAGATATCTCTGGATCGAGTCAATCCCAACCTCTGGGGTGGGTTTTAGTTTGCTGTGCTTCAGCACCCACCTGGAGCGAGATGTGACTCCAAACCATATAATTTTCAGACCCAAACCCAATAAAAAAAAGGCTAAAAAAATCAAAAAATGCTCAGAGGATCATCAGCAGAACCATTGGATGGTTGGGCCTGATGATTTTAGAGGTGCTTTCCAACCTGATTTTATGCTAAAACATGCAGAAGAGCAGAGAACTGACCTCCTTGGAGTCTCCAGGTAGGAAGGGGGCATGGAAAAAGTCAGATTGCCCTGGGCAGACACTGTTTTTTCTGTCACCCTCGCTGCTGGAAGTCAGAAATTCAGTCACGGGGGTGAAAGTCAGAGCTGGGAACCTTGGGTTTACTTTAGGGAAAGAGGAAACACGACAGCAACTAAATTACAGATGGGAACTATAAATTACAGATGGGAACTTACAGAATTGAACAGATTTTCTGGGATTGCTGGGCCATACCAGGGCTTTCCTTGAGGTATTCCAAAAAAAAAAAAAGGGGAGGGGGTTTTGGATCTGGAATCTCTGGATCCTGCATTTCTCCTCCTCGTTGCCCCACGTAAATCAACCAGGGCCCACAAACCGTGGAGCCGAACACCAGTGGGAGCACGTTTGGAGCTGCTGTGGGATGACACCCCCCACCCTGCAGCCCCCAAAACCCTGTGAAACCCCCCCCCCCAACCCCAGGACCACCCAGGGAGAGCTGCGAGAGGAGCCCACGAGTCCTCCCCGCTGCCCAACCAGCCCCGCTCCCCAGGAAATCCACGTTTTTCCCCTCGCAAAGGGCTCCCCCGGTAATTGCCTCCATATCTCCAAGGTGTCTTCTGAGCCGCTGAGGTGCAAATATTTATCCATAGTTGGAATTGCAGAGTGAAGGCCGGCTAAGTGTTCCCAGACAGCTTCAGCGGTTGTTGTTTTAAGACCTGGGCCGGGGACACCTGGCTGGAATTAATCAGCAGATGGGAGCAGGGAGGCAGAGCAGGGCCCTCATTAACCCTTCACACATCCATGTCAAGGTCACAGGGCGGGGAGGGAGGTTTCAGCCTGGACCTGTCAGCAGCCTGGGAATCCCAAAGCGCAGGGAACGTCCTTCAGAGAGCGGGGGCGTGAACTGGAAGCGGGGATTTATCACTCTGCTGTCACCACCGAGCTGGGGCTCTGCCTCGGGGGGAGCAGCAGGAGTGAATGTTTATGACTAGATAAGAAAACACACCAGAGCAAACCCACCTCCTGTCCGGGCTCTGCCTCAATCCGAGAGTTGGAGCCTCTCCTGAAGGCAAAGCATCCACTTCGGGCCGGGAGGTTTCAAGCGGGAAGTTTGGATTGTTCGAGCAGGTTGGTCGTTAGGGAGGATTTCTTGGTTGGATTGGATTGGATTGGATTGGATGTCGGGAAAATTTCTTCCCCGAAAGGGCTGTCCAGCCCTGGCACAGGGGGAGTGACAACCCTGGAAGTGCCCAGTGAAGGTGTGGAGGCGGCACTGGGGGACACGGGGCAGAGGTGGATCGGTGGGCATCACATCCTCCATCCCTCACCCCCTCAGAGCAGCTGCCCCCAACCATCAGCTCTCCAGCCAGGAGCTGGGAATGGAACAGAGACCCCCCCACGCCCCCAAGAGCCGAACACATCCCAAAAAAACTACAAAACACCGCCAGCAACTTCCCAAACTGTGCCCTCCTGCAAAGACAGCCCCAGCCAGGCGTTGCTTTTCACTGGGGTGCTTTTCACCGCGGCAACCTCCACCCCAAACCACCCACTCCCTGAGCCTCCCAGGTCGGCGAAAACACCCCAAAAAAAAATAAAAGCTCCTTGCCCGGTTCTGTTTACGTCTCTCCGTGTTTTTCGCGCCCGGGGAAGTCAAAGGGGCGATCGGGGAGGATCATTCGCTGCTCGCCGAGGAGGGGGGAGAAGTTTTGCTCTTGAGGAGATGTAACCAAGCCCCGCAGCGGGTCGGGCCCCGGTGCCCTCTTATCACCAGTCCTTTCTTTTGGTATAAACACCGGCCCCAGGTCAGGGCCATATAATCTGTCCCAGATGCTTTTGCAAGGCTCGATTTAAGGCTGAAAACCTGAAGTGGGTGTGTGTGTGTGTGTGAAATAATCCCCACCCGCTGCTTTCCCTCTCTCTCTCTCTCTCTCTCTCTCTCTCTCGTGTCAATTTTCAATCCCAAAAATTCTTGCCCCCACCCAGTCCCATCCCCTGCCACGGGCAGGGACACCTTCCACTAGCCATGGTTGCTCCAAGGCCCGTCCAACACTTGGACACTTCCAGGGATTCCTTGAAGTGAATTCCTTGAGTCCTTCCTTCCTGGACTGTGCGAACAGCTCTAGAAATCCAATTAAAAAACCAGGAAGAGGAAGGATGTTTTGTTTTCTCTTCAGGTCAGCCCAGACTGAAACCTTCCCGTTTGTCTCAGCAAACCACGTTTTGTTGGGGTTTTTTTTTCCTTTAAGTGGAGACAATGAAAACATCTTGTTCTCCCCAAAATAAAACGTGTCTCTGTTTGCAAATTCATCTTTGAAGGCACTCGTGGTTCCCCTGCCTTTTCTAATGAAAGGCAGGCACAGGGGAACACCACAGTGTAATAAAAATTTAATTTCAAGCATATCTCCAAACAAAGCCTGCAGCTTCTCCCCAAAATACTCCTTGGTTTGTGGGGTTTTTTTTTTGGTTTTGAGGTTTGGGGGGTTTTTTGGTTCAAGTCGTAAATAATTTCAAAGGCACCAAAATAACTTTTATTTTCCCAACCAACAAATGTTTCATCTTAATTTCAGCTTCCAGTGATCAGAGCCAGACTTTTCCCAGCGGTGCCCAGGAAGTGGATAAGAGGGAAAGGCATGAGCTGAGATAGAGAAATTCCCTTCAAACAGAGGGGAAATTCTATGTTTAATTTTTTTTTTAATTTTTTTTTAAATTTTATTTAAGGGTGGCCAAATGCTGGAGCGGATTGTGCAGGGTGGTTGTGGAGTCTGTGTCCTTGGAGATGATCAACCCCTGACCTGGAGGCCCATGGGAACATCAGGAGGGTCAACAAGGCCGGGTGCTCACATCCCAGAAATCCATCTGTGTCCTGGGCTCATCCCACAGCGGGTGTGGGGGGCTCAGCTCAGTTGAGACTCCACCTGCTGAGCTGCCTCCAGCTCTGGGATCCCAAAATAAGAATGTGGAGCTGCTGGAGCAAATCCAGAGGAGGCCACGGAGCTGCTCCAAGGGCTGGAGCCAGGCTGGGAGAGCTGGGGGGTGTTCTCCTGGAGAAGGGAAAGCTCCAGGGAGACCTGAGAGCTCCTTGCAGGGTTTGAAGGGGATCCAGGAGAACTGGAGAGGGGCTTGGGACAAGGGATGGAGGGACAGGATACAGGGAATGGCTTCAAACTGAGGGCAGGGATAAGTGGGATGTTGGGAAGGAATTCTTCCCTGTGAGGGTGGGGAAGGGCTGGGATGGAATTCCCAAAGAAGCTTTGGTTGCCCCATCCCTGGAAGTGTCCAAGGCCAGGTTGGAGCACCCTGGGATAGTGGAAGGTGTCCCTGGCTGTGACGGGGGTGGCACTGGAGGGGCTTTAAGATCCCTCCCATCCCAAACCATTCCGTGATTCCGTAACACCGGCTTTTGGAAAAAAAAAAAAAACCCAACATCTCAGCCCGCCTTTAAGTCTGGGGTGTGAATTTACCGTTTCTGGTTTGCCCTTGGAGAAATCCGCGGGGAATCTCCCTCCGTCCATCTCCTGGTGCGCGGGGCCCTCTGGAGCCCACGCCGAGCATCGCCCGCGCCGGATCCACGGCCGCTCCCGGTTGGAGCCTCCGCGAGGAACGGTTGGATTTGCTGCCGTGACAAACCCACCGGCACCGCTGGACAAGCCAGTGATTCCTATCCCGGGCTTACACAGGTAGGAAAGGAATTCTGACGGGGATCCGGCTTGCTGCGACCTGCAGGGGTTGCGGAATGTCCCGGTGCCTGAAAACGAGCACCAAATCCAGGGAAAGAAAAGCAGGATGCTCACGTGGCGGGCAGCGGCTTTCCAAAAGGGTCACGTCCACCCCCTCGTGGGAGTTTTTGGCTCACAGGGTGGGGAAAACGCACTGTCAGGTAACAGGAAACGTGTTATTCCAGGTGAAAGAGCACGTGGAGATGGGAGAGAAAGTGGGAAAAGCTGCTTGGGAAACACCCTCCCCCCCCCCCCAGCACCAGGAAGGACCTGATCCTGGATTCTGCCTCCTCCAGACGGGCAGGAGTTGGGCTCAGCACACAATTCCCAGAGGAACTGCAGCGCTGGGAAGTCAGCCGGGTGCAGGGCTCGCTGTGTACATCCCGGCATCCCCAAGGAAAACAGAATTCCAACAGAGCCGTTTTCCCTGGCAAGCAGAGCTGGGCTAACTCACTGTGCGCTCAATGAAATTCCTCCGGGATCAGCTGGATGGAGTTTGGACAGGGAACACCTGCTCCAAGGCCCGGGACAGCAGCCAGTAGATGGCATTCACATTCCATACGTGCGCTGCCACGAGCTGTCAGCCTCGGGCTGCTCCAGGAGACGGGATAAGAACATTTTTCATGGAAAAATGAAGGTAAAAGGCAAAATAATTCCCCAGAGATGACCCTGAAGACTCGGACAATTAACTTTGGAGCCATCAAGGGCTACGGACTTCCTGGTATTTCCTGTCTCCATGGATATTTTGTCAGCTTCTAACAGAGAATGCCAGGGTGGTTTGGGTGGGCAGGGATATTTCCACTAGCCCAGGTTGCTCCAGCCTGGCCTTGGGACGCTTCCAGGGATGGGGCAGCCACAGCTTCTCTGGGCAACCTGTGCCAGGGCCTCCCCACCCTCCCAGGGAGGAATTTCTTCCCAACATCCCATCCAACCCTGCCCTCAGTTTGAAGCCATTCCCTGTGTCCTGTCCTTCCACCCCTTGTCTCAAGTCTCTCTCCAGCTCTCCTGGAGCCTCTTTAATCCTTGGAAGGGGCTCTCAGGTCTCCCTGGATCCTTCCCTTTTCCAGGTGAACCCCCCCCCCAGCTCTCCCAGTTGGTCTCCATGGGATGTTCTCCTGATGTGCATTATTGAAGACGACCCTTGCCGTGAAAAAATCTTCCCTGATATCCGACCTGAACCTGCAACCTGAGGCCGTTCCCTCTTGTCCTGTCCCTTGTTCCCTGGGAGCAGAGCCCGACTCCCACCTGGCTCCCCCTTCCTGTCGGGAATGGAGCAGGGAGAAAATCCCGGTGTCTTCAGCCACCTTTCGATTTGCAAAGGAACCAGGAGGGCTCAGGGTCTGACTGGACATCCCGGGGACAGGGAGCAGGATTTGACCCTCCCGGCACGAGCAGGACCTTCTGTCACGTCCGTCTGTCCAGAACCCAGCCCGGTGCCCGAGGTCTGGGGACAAATCAGCCCCGCAGGCCGGACCATTCACTCCCGCATCCCGCGGCACCTTTTGCTTCCTCGGGGGAGGATGGCACCGCATTAAAATCCCTCCCACCCCTCCTCCGGCACCAGGATGACGGGCATCCCTGTCTCCCAGTGAAGGCTGCGGGGAGAGGGTGTGCTCAGCCCCTTGGCAGCCCCATCCGTATCCACCGGGAGGAAGAGTGCGGGGAGAGATTCGGTGCCTCGCAGCCCCATTGGAGGAGCGCCGGCCCTGGCAGGGGGGTCCTTTGGGCTCGTGTCCCCACCCCCCTCCTCCAGACCCCCCTCCCCGTCCCCAGCGCCATCCTCACACACACACAAAAGCAGGGAATTAGCTGCCTTAGGGCAGCCGAGGCTTAGCCAGCTGCGGGCGGAAAATCGGAATAAAATACCTTGGAGGGGAGGGGAGGGAAGGGGAGGGAAGGGAGGCGGCAGTGGAAGCAGCAGCCATGGAAGACCGCAAATAACTGCCCTCCATCCATCCATCCATCCATCCATCCCTCTTGCCCAACCGAATCCCAAAGCAACGGATGCTGTGCGAAAAGCCGACCTAGATGCATCCCCACGTTCCATCTGCATCCGGATCCAGGGGCTGGACCTCCTGAGCCGTCTCCATCGGGAGGAATGCCGAGGCGGGATACGGGCGGGATCAGCTTTGTTCCTCGCTGAGCACCGGCAGCGGTGAGTACGGCACGGTCCGGGAGAGGTGGGACACCGGGAATATCCTCCCGCCCGGGCTTCGCTTCGCTGCCTTTCCCTTTTCTTCCTCCCTCCATGATGCCTCCAGGGTTGGCAGAAAGCAGCTGACAGGGAGGGAGGGGGAAAACGTGGGGATCTCTCTCACTCTGAGCTCCGGAGTGTCTATTTGGTCTGCATTTCAGGGAAATAAAAACCGGGGCAGAGGTGGGTCCATGCCAGGCACCCCCTGAGCCGGGTGTGGGCTGGGGGCAGAATCCCGGATGGATTCTGGGAGATCCCGAGCCCTGCAATGCTGACAGCCAGCTCTTTTTGCTGACTCCAGTGCCTGGAACACAGAAGGATGCTGGATTTGCTCAGGCCTCGTTCCTTTAAGGCAGATTCACGGAGATTTCTCTCCTCCACATCATCATCAGCCTCCAAGGGAAGCAGGAAAAGCTCTTCTCTGGAAGAGCCTCAGAGCAACGGGCAAACTCTGCTGGGTGCTGATCTCCCTGCACTGGGGCATGGACAGAGCAGCCCCATCCACCCAGGAAATCACCCTGCATCCCTTTTCCTCACAGGAATGTGTTCCTACCCAGGCAGGGAATCCTGGAAGAATTCAAAGGCCGAGCCAGGAGGAACATTCCCAGCTGTCCTACAGTGGGTGGGATAATGCCCGTGCCCAGCCTGAGAGCTGATTCCACCTGAGGATGTTCTGCAGGAGATCAGGCCTGACCTCGTTCCCTCTGGGCAGGATCCAGCTGGGAATGCTGTGTCTGCTCCCCTGAACCAGTGCTGGTCCTGCTGGGACTGGTCCCGAAATCCCAAGCCAGACTTTTTTTGGGGAGCTGCAGGTGCAGGCCCAAGGAATTAGGTACAAACACCTGATTTTTGCTGTCTGGGAGCAGAAACCTCCTGGTGAAGGCAACAAAAAACCCATACATATGTGGTTTAAAGGCCCCTCGTGCCCCTGGGGTGTCAGTGTGGGTGAAAACCGGGATTCCTGGATCTCAGCTTGCTCCTGCCAGTGCAGGAGAAGGCCCAGACCGGGAACACACCCTCACCCTGCCTCCAGTCGAGCTGCTCCAGTTTTTTGGAGTCTGGGTTGATTTATCTGGGAGCCAGGCAATGATGGGGATCCCTCAGGGGTGGGGAAGGACACTCAGCATCCCTGTGAGGCTTCATCCTCCTCCTCCATGTCTCTTTGGGAGCAGAGAGCAGGCAGCAGTGTCAGGAATTTCCCTGCAGAGCCAGAGCCAGTAACTTCCATCCAGACCAGCAACATGGAATCTGCTTCCAAAGCAGGCTGAGAGCCTGCTGGGAGGAGCCCACCCTGCTCTCCCCTCTCAGCCACATCTCATGTCCCTCAGCAGGGAACACAAACACCCTCAGAGGGGTTTATACTGAGACTGGGATTGAAAGGGAAGCCACAAGGAAAAAAGGTGCGGATAACAGCCCAGGCAGTGCTGATCCACAGGGACACGAGCTGGGATCCCAACAAAGCAAAGATACACCCACTGCTTTGACCCAGGGCCAACCTCCCCTCCCCTTCCTGGTCCAAAATGTGTAATTCAGCCACCAAATCCCACGGTTTGCTCCTTTTCCCCCTTTCCCAAGCAGCTTCTCCAGGGAGGGTGGTGCCAGAGTACCTGCTCCTGGGTCAGGATGCTCCGTGCCAACCTCTTGTGCCTTCCCATTCCAGCCTGAGCCCTTCCCTGAGGGATCTGCTGCCTCCAGCCCTTCCCTGAGCACGATGGGAACCACGGAAGCCACGCTGCGGATGGAAAACGTGGATGTGAAGGAAGAATGGCAGGACGAGGATTTCCCCAGGTGAGTTTCCCTCGCAAGAAACCGAAAAACGGGGAGAGTTTCATTTCTCCCTGTGAGAAACCCTCAGGGCACGGAGAGTGGCGGGTCCTTCCCTGGGCTTCCAGGGGCAGCAGGAGCGTGAGGGGGGATTTGGCCGGAGAACAGAGTGTTGGGAGCTGCTCTTGAGTGCTTGGAAGGTTTTTGGGATGCTTTCGGGAACCTTGGCAAGGAGGGGTGTGGAGGACAGGGAGGCTAATCATGTAGGGATGGAGGGATGGATGGATATGGGGATGGATGAAGGGACGGAGGGATAGATGGAGGGATGGATGGACTCCTTCCCAGCCTCTGAATCAGGCAGCGCCTCCCCACACAGAGCAATGCCAGGAATTTGCCATGGAAAGCGGAGTCATTGGGATGCAGGGGATCTGAACGGGTGCCAACCTCGTGGGAAATGATGTGTGGGTGACAGGAGGTGCCAAAGTGGCACCTTCCACCCCCACAGCTGATGCACTGCCCGTGCAGAGACGCCAGGAAACATCCCTGTGGGCTTGGTGTGCTCCCAACTCCCTGAGGGAGCACCCGCCCCCATTCCCAGCCTTGTCCCCCCAGATCCAGGGGCAGGGGAGTCTGCACAGGGAGGGAGTGAAGTCTCCCTCTCTGGAATCACTCCAAACCTCACCTGGAATGTCGCCTGCCCTGGTGACCCCACCTGGGGAGGGCGGTTGGACTGGGTGATCCCCAGAGGTCCCTTCCAACCCCAGCTATCCTGGGATCCAGCTCTAAATCCCTCTGGGCACACAGAGCCATTCCCAACCCTTCCCTGCAGCCCCGAGGGGCTTCCAGGGCTGTCCCACCCTGCTCCAGCTGCATCCAAACCCCCCGGCAGCCCCACAGAGCCCCAGTTTTCCCAGACACTGTGCCGTGTGTGCCGCGGGCACGTCCAGCCCCTGCCCACCAAGAAAGGGGCTCCTGTTCTTCCCAGCACTGGGATGAGCCTGGCTCTGTTCATCCCAGCTCCAGCTGCATCCTTCTTCTAAGCCCCTCTGTCTTCCAGCCCACAGGACACGGCTTGTCCTTCCGCTGGCCCCCGGGGTGGGCTCAGCCAAGCCCTTGGCTTTCCAGGATGGATTTGATTTCCCTCTGAGAGCAGAGCTTTGGGCTGGTGGATCTTTGCCAGCCTTGGAGTGCTGTGCTGCCAGGGTTTTAATGGAGTGAAAAGGAGGGAGAGAGGTACAGAAGGGAAATGGAGGTTTAGGTAGGAATCATGGAATGGTTTGGGTTGGAAGGGACCGTAAAGCTCATCTCATTCCACCCCCTGCCGTGGGCCAGGGACAACTTCCACTAGCCCAGGTTGCTCAGAGAAGTATAGAAAGTGAGGAACAGAAGGGAAAACGCTGACCCAAAGCTTCCCAGGAAATCTGGGATAAAGCTGGTGTAGCTCTTGGACACACCAGCACCAAGCCAGCCATTGCCTCAGGGCCCTGTCCCGCAATTCCCATGCCAGCAACAAACTTCCCACAGCCAGCCCGGCCTTCCAGAGGCATTTCCCCTGCAGAGCCCTCAGCGCCAAACACTGGTGTCATCGGGAATAAATCTTGGGAAGAGGCGAAGGGGTCTGGGCAGCAGGTCAGGGACAAGGCCAAGGCCAGAGCCCTGGGAACACGCTCCCCAGGCTGCTGCAGAGGGATTAAATCGGGAATGATGCAAGTGAGACAGAGCCTGAACAGCCCCTTGGCAAATGAGGGAAGGCCAGCTGGGTTCCAGCTGGAATAAAGATAAATAAATTACCATTTTCCAGCCGCTTCCCCCCCTGGAAGCGGTGAAATAATAGGGCAGAAGCTGCTGCATGTGGGACAGCAGCTCTCCAGCAGCTGATTTGCTGCAGAGCTATTTTTGCCTGGCTGGGATTAGCCAATCTAGCCACGGAGAAAAAAAAAAAAAAAAAAGGAAAAGCCACATCCTAGACAAGGATCCGGGCTGGGAAAAACGGGATTCAGCCGCTCACGGAGGACACGAGGCGACATTCCCATCCCTCCCTGAAAAGCTGAGCCTGCAGGAGCAGCTCCTGCGCGGCAGGTGGGATGTGGCGGCCCTGAGGGAGCGGGGAGGGAAGGATCCTCCCTCCTGCTGCTCCGGGAAGGTTTCATTCCAGACGTTGTGTCTCGGCTGGACCGCGGGGACGATGCCGTAGGCTGGGATCGGGAGCATGCTCACTGCATCCCGCATCCCGCATCCCGCATCCCGCCGATCCCGGCGCGCCCGCTCCAGCGCCGAGCGGGGACCGCTCGTGCCCCTGGAGAAGGGGCTGGGAGAGGGAAGCAGGGACCAGCAGGGAGCAAAATGGTGGCACCCAACCCTTAGGATAAAACCGCCGCGCTCCGGGAAGCTCGGGATCCGGGGCTGAGCGCTTTCGGGCAGGAGGATTGGCACGGGAGGTAGCGATCGGAGCAGCCTTTGGGAAGGTAAGGAAGGCTTTTTCGCTTCCCCTCCGGCCTTTGGAATCGCTGTCCCGACGTGAATCCCCGGGATGAGGGAGCAGCTGCCGGGCTGCAGCACGTCCTCGGGAAGAGCTGCCCCCCCCCTCTCCCCTTTCCCTCCGCTCCCCCTTCGGATGCTGTGTCACCAAACTGTGCCAGCCGCCGGCTCCCGACGGATAAACAACCAGCCAGGCCTCGGTGGGGACAGAAGGAAAAGGGGGAAGGAGGAGCTGGAGGGGGCCGAGGGGTCTTCCTGACCGCTCAGGAATATCGTGGCGGGGCTCCGGGCGCTGCGCAGGGAACACGTGCCTGGGATCAGGTCCTCCGGCTCTCATAAATATACAATAACCAGGGAGCAGAGGATTATCCCTTAATCTACATATTTATAGGGTTTAATTTGGCCGGTGGCTCTGGTGCCGCGGCAGCGGGAAGAGGAGCGTTTACAGGGCAGAGCTGGGCCCTGTCCTGTCTCCATCAGCTCCCTCTCCCTGTCGCTGGACCAGCAGCTGCAGGACCAGCCTCCTCACAGGCCCATCCTCATCCTTAAAACCCTGGGATTCTCCCCCCCGTTCCATCCCAGGGTTGTCCCAGCATCAGGATTTTACAGCTGGAGCCTTTCCACCTGGGGAGGGGGAACTTGCAGAAATGAGATTTGACAACGTGAGTTTGTCGTGCGGGGTTGGCGGGGTTTGGTCCAGGAGTGTCAAACCCAGCTAATGCCAGGCACGGGTAGGAATCCCAGCTCAAATTAAGGGGGAAAGCATCTGGGAAGTGCATCTGTCCAGGAAAATCGACCTTCAAATCCATGGATGCCTTTGGCCCACGGTTGGAAGGACAGTGCTTTGTATCGAGAGGGTGCAGGAGCTGAGCACGAGGGGCTGCACGTCCCAACCTCTCCCCCAGGAAGGGAGTGCTGGGTCGGCCTCTGGCTCCAAAAGAAGGGTTGGAATGTTGGTGTCATGGAATGAACCCGCTTCCAAACCTCAGCCAGGGGCTGGGAGGCACCGAACGGGGCTGAGGTGAGGGTGGGAGCGACAATTCGGGGTCACACCCGGGGTTTGGTCCTTGCCTTGAGCATCAGCTGCCTGCAAGCAAAGCCACCTCCAAGGAGCAGCTGCTTCCCAGCAGAGGTGGTTGTGGAAGGCCTTTGGAGAAGGTTTCGCTGGGCTGGGATCCTGGGAATTCCTGCAGAGAAAAAAACCGGGGATAATATGGGAGAATGAGGACGTTTAGCAGGCTCTTCTGGGGTCAGGATTTGCTCCCGTGTCCCTGGCTGGATTTTCCAGCCTCTTGGCTGGACGAGGGTGGGAACGCAGGGGTAGTTTGGAGGTTATTAGGGATTACACAGCGCTCCAAGAGGAAAGCACAGCTGCTGGGCAAATTCCCTGAGGGAATCCCTCAGGTTGAGTTTCCTGGGAAAAGGCAAAGGGCAGAGCACAGGTGGGGTTGTGGGAATGGGTGTCCCCATTCTCTCCTCTCTCTGCCACGGAGGGATTTTTTCCTGAACATCACCCGCTCTCTCCTGTGTGTTCCCTCCATTTCCTGCAGACCTCTCCCAGAAGAGACGGGGATGGAGTCACTGGGAAGCCCTACAGAAGACGAGAACACATCCTGTAAGTCCCACCTGCCTTCTCCAGAACCCAAAGGGGAATGGCAGCTCGCAGGGAGGGAGAAAACCACTTCCCTTGGATTAGCCACAAAAATTCCTGGAGGGAAGGGGTGCGTGGGGCGGGGGGGGGGGAAAGAAACCAGCAGAGATTTGAATCTCCTCATCTTCCCCGAGAAGCTGGGGGAGGAAACAGGGATCTCACCAAGAGTGGGCACTTCTATCCAGCCACTCCCACAGGCTCCCAATCCCTGCTCCACCACCCAGACCGTAACCTGGGATATCCATGAGGAAAGCAGGAAGGACACAGGAGCAGGACAACCTGTCAGTTGCTTTTCCTTTCAACTCCAGCTCCCCCCAACACTTTAAACTTTAACGGGGCACATCGGAAGCGGAAGACACTTGTTGCACCTGAAATCAACATTTCCCTGGACCAGAGTGAAGGCTCCATCCTCTCTGATGACTTCCTGGACACTCCAGATGACCTGGATATTAATGTGGACGATATCGAAACACCTGACGAGACAGATTCCCTCGAATTCCTGGGGAATGGGAACGAACTGGAATGGGAAGGTAAAAGGGCTGGTCCTGCGGGAGTTTTGCAGGGGTTGGGGCGTTTTTTAGCCTCATTTTAACGACTTCTGAACACAGTTCACCAGCAGCAGCCGAGGCCTGACAAGCAAAGGGAGGTTTTGAGCTTATTTGTGTAACGTTTTGGCAACAGAGCGGGATGATGAAGCACCACAAACCCGCACAGGTCAAAGCCGCAGGCGGGACACGAGCCGAGCACCGTCCCCGGGGGTTCTTGTCTCCAGAGCCCCTTCCTGCATTACACTGAAGGCAGATCTGTCCCTTTTGCAGATGACACCCCCGTAGCCACGGCCAAGAACATGCCTGGGGACAGCGCAGACCTGTTTGGGGACGGGGGCACCGAAGATGGCAGTGCCACCAACGGCCGGCTCTGGAGGACCGTCATCATCGGGGAGCAGGAGCACAGGATCGACCTCCAGATGATCAAACCCTACATGAGGGTGGTGACACACGGAGGTGGGTGAGGTCCTGACTCGGGGAGGGAGGAGGGGGGGTGTCTCCGTCAAGGATTCCAGGACTGGTTTGTTCCCGTTTGCAGGAAAATTTGCTGGTTTTTTTTTTTGGTAACGTTACGCGGCGAGGAGCCCAAAGCGCCCAGACCGTGCTGAAACCTGCACTGAAAAGGGTCTAAAAATGTAATCGCTGAAGGGGTGTTTGAATTAACAGACAGAGGGGACTGTTCCCAACCCTCAGGCCTGGGGTGGGCAGTGATGAAGGGCCTGGGGGGGTTGAACTCCTCCAGCTCGGTGCCTGAGCTGCTCCAGAGGGACAGCAAAGGCTGATACATCCACAGTCAGTGCTCTTTCCAAAATCCAAGCAAAGCCAAGGAACAACCCAGCTCTGACATCCCCAAATTCCTTCCCTGAACCCCAAACACACTCTACAGCCCAAAGCAGGAGGAAACCTCCTGATGAAGGAGGTCCAAAGAGGGACAAAGCTCTCCTGGAGCTGGACAGAGACACAAACCTCCCCCCCCGGCCCAAATCTGGCAACACAACTTTGCTGCTGTTTCTCCCTCAGCTCTTACATCTTTCCCTGGGAAACATCCAGTGTTTTTCTTTCCCAGGATACTACGGAGAAGGTCTCAATGCCATCATTGTCTTTGCTGCCTGTTACCTCCCCGACAGCAACCTGGCTGATTATCACTACATCATGGAAAACCTCTTCCTGTAAGTGGCTGGGAGGGAGAGGAGGGTGAGGGAAGCATCTCCAGAGTTTCCCTGTACTCATTGCATCAGGAACATCAGCTGGGAATGGTCTGAATCCAGGCCAAACATGCCCAGGGTGCAGCTCCAGACCGGGGTGAGCGTCGCTGGCCCCGGCTCCGAGTCCAACGAGTCAAAGCATTCAAACATTCCGGGTTAATGATGCCAGGGACGGACTCACATCCAGGCAGGGGCATGTGTGGGATGCTCAGCAGCTGGGAGAGAGCAGAGCTGGGGTGTCCATCAGTGCCTGAACTGCACCAACACATCCCAATCACAGCAGTGCCAGGAGAATCCAAACCTTTTCTGAGGCCCGCAAAGAACGAGCCTTGGAGGCGTTTCGGGGTGAAACACAGGGCACTTGAGGAAAGCCCCAGGGTGGTTTTTCCAGTCTCTTGTCCCTTTTGCTCACCCACCAGATACGTGATCAGCAGCCTGGAGCTGCTGGTGGCCGAGGATTACATGATCGTGTACCTGAACGGAGCGACGCCCCGGCGGAGGATGCCGGGCCTGGGCTGGCTGAAGAAATGCTACCAGATGATCGACAGAAGGTCAGAACCCTGCTGGTGTGGCCTCTTCCTTCTTCCCAGGGCTTCTGCCCACACAGAATCCCAGAAAGGACCTCAAAGTTCCTCCAGTGCCACCCCCAGCCACGGGCAGGGACACCTCGCGCTAAGCTGGCCTTGGACACTTGCAGGGATGGGGCAGCCACAGCTTCTCTGCCCAACCTGTGCCAGGGCCTGCCCACCCTCACAGCTCTTCCTCTGCTTCCTCACACCACTCCCAGCCAACCCTCCTCGTTTCCCACTCCCCGGAGTCTGTAATTCCTTCCTCTATCCCAGATTTCTGGCTTAACTCCAGACTCTCCTCACAGCCTCTGCCCCCTCCTTCCTCACCAGCACCTTGGCAGAGCTCAGGTTAGCACAGCCCCAGGGCAGAGAATTGTTCTGCAACCTCTGGGATGGGCTGGGTTTCCTAAAGGGAATGGTGAGGGCATTTTCGGAAATGTCCTTTGGGATTTGACTTCTGTGCCTTGGCCCTTCCCCAGGCTCCGTAAAAACCTCAAAGCCCTGATCATTGTGCACCCGTCGTGGTTCATCCGGACGGTGCTGGCCATATCCAGACCCTTCATCAGGTGAGCAGAACGTTCCCAGGCTCGGCTGGGTATGCGGTGGAGGTTTGGGATCACGGAATTCTGGGAGGGTCCCACAAGGATCATCAGTCCAGCTCCTGGCCCTGCACAGACACCCCAATGATCCCACTCCTGGAGCTCTGGCAGCCTTGGGGCTGTGCCCTGGGGAGCCTGTTCAGCTCCAACCACCCTGTGGGGAGGAAGAACCTTTCCCTGAGATCCACCCTAAATCCCCCCTGACACAGCTCCGCGCTGTTCCCCTGGGTTTAATCCCACAAATCAGATTTTAAGCTCATCTTTAGGCCAGGAGCAACCAAGGTGAGGCTGTTCGTCCCTTGTCCTTCTTCTCCCTGATACTTCCAGGCAGGACCCCAGAGGTGGTTTTAAGAGACATTGGGGTGGTCTGGATCCAGAGCAGACTTTGTCCCAGTGGGTAGGGTGTGAGGATTTACTGGGAAGTGTGGGAATGGTGGTCCTTTTTGCCTCTTAGAGATGTCGGGAGGAGCAGTAACGTGGTGTCTCAGCCCAGCTTTCAGTCCCCCGGCAGCGTCCCGGGGAGGTGGGCACAGAGATGCGGGGTTTCCATCAGGAAAGCTCTGCCTCCCTGTGGAGGGAACAGCAATCCAAGGTGCACCGTTTCTCTCCCCCTGCCAGTGTGAAGTTCATCAACAAGATCCAGTACGTGCACACCCTGGAGGAGCTGGAGCAGCTCATCCCCATGGAGCACGTGCAGATCCCGGACTGCGTCTTACAGTGAGTGCCGGGGGGGCCCTGGGGCAGCCCTGGGGAGGTGCAGGACAGACGTCCTGCCTTGTGTGGAGTCCGAATCCACGGGCTGGCAACGCAGAGCCTGGGGCAAACCTCGCCTCACTCGCGGCAGTGCCGAGGAAGAGCCTCACCCTGTGCCAGCCCAGAGCTCCTGTCACCCTGGGAGCAAACATGGAATTTTACTGAGAGTGAACAATCTCCATTCAGAGAACATTTTCTCTTTCTTGCAGATATGAAGAAGAGAGGATCAAGGCCAGAAAAGAAAGGTAACATTTTTATTTTTTTGGGGGGGTGGAAGGGTGGAGAGTGGGTTCGTTTCCTTGGGATGTTGTTGCCTTCTCCCATCACTGTTTGTGTTATAACCAGTAAATTCCATGTTCCTCCCGCCCCAAGATCCTTCACTGATTTTCTCCAAGTAAGTAAAAGCTGGAGGAGGGAGAATCTTGATTAAACGGTTATTATTTATCCAGAGATTAAAAAGCTAATTATCCATAGAACCTCTGAACCCCACACATCCTCGTCACACACTGTCTGTGCTCCCAAAGGTCATCAGGCACCCCTCTCTGTGTGAAACAGGCACATTGTCCCTGTCTGAGCAGCAAACTGACCCTAAAGTGAGCTCTTGTGCTTGTTCCAAAAGCCACTTCACCCCGCTGGAGTGGCATGAAGAGGGACTTCAGTGTGCAGTTGGTTTGGTTTCACTGTCTAGACCTGCTCCGTGCCCGGGGCTTTGGGTCAGAAATGCTGTTGGGAGGGCTGGTTGTGACCAGGGATGACTCCAGGAAAAGAAAGAGGCAGGGAAGGAGAAAGGAAAGACCCACTGGGTCAGCAGGGGTGCTAAAACACCTCCTGGTGCTGGTGCCCGAGCGGGAGGTGCCAGTTTGGGAGGATTAAGTGAGTTGTCCAGCCCAGCTCCTGGAGCTGCCGCCCTCCAGGGGCACGAGGGCCACCCAGGGCTGGGGGTGCCAGGGACTGGAAGGCACTGCTGACCTCTCCAAGGTCCACCCATCACCCCAAAAGGGCCCTGGACTCTCCCCTCCTTCCCGCTGCTCACCTCTGGGTGACGATCCCAAATGTGATTTGTCTTTACAGGGCAGAAGAGAAACAAGACATGGCTGAGGGGGAAAGGTAACGACTCTGGTTGATTTATCCCTCACTCAGCAGCTCAGCTCGAACTGTGTTTGGGGCCGGGAACAGCCCCATGGGTTGGGAACACCCCCAGGAGAGGGCTGGATCCAACAGGACATTCCCAAAGCCTTGAGGAGCTGATAAAGCCTCTCCTGTCCCAGACAGCTCCGTGTGCTGTGGCATTCCCAACCCTTCCGTGAGCAGATTCCTGACCCTGCTCTGCGCAGGGAGCCATCCCAGATCCCTGAGCCAGAGGCCCTGGGAATGCTCTCCTGGCATTCAGGGGGAGCATTTGCAGGGTGGTGCAATGCAGAGGGTCAGATGCTGCTGCTGCTGCTGCTGGACACGTTTCCCTGTGGGCACAGGGACCAGCCCCGAGGCTGTAACTTTAGATGGGAGAGAGAATTCTAGAGGGGTTTGGGAGGGCAGTGCCAAGATCCTACACCAGGAGAACCTGGCCTGGTTTTGGCTCTGCTTCAGAGCGATGCAGCCTCTCCTTTTTCATTCTGTCTGACTCTCCTGAGGGGCAACAGGGAATATTTGTGCTGTTTTGCCAGAGAAAAAGGAGATTTGACCACAGGCACCTGAATTGTTCCGAGAAATGAGAGTTGCTCAGGGCGAAGAGAGGGGCCACTGGTTTTGTGCCGGGGATTGACTCACTTTTGTGCTGGTTCTCTTCCCAGCAGGCCTGTGCCTCCAGGAGAGGATCAAGAAACCAGGTTTGAGCTGGACCTCGCCCTTTGTTTGCCTCTGTGATCTCATGGGGTTTGTAACCCACCAACAAGAAAGCCCAGCCTGGGTTTAGACCCAGGATCCTTCTCCCTGGTGCCACTCCTGGGGCACCCAAGGGGTCCCTCTGCTCCTTAAAGCCACAAATTATATTATGTTTGTCCCCAGTACCTGATGGCACCCATTATGTTTGTCCCCAATACGTGATGACACCCACATTTACCCCCATTTTTTTGACACGGTGGGAACAATAAAAAACTTTTCACCTCAATTCGCTGCCTAAAAATATCTCCTGTCTCTCTGTTTCCTTCCCAGTATGTCCTGAATGGAAGCAGGAGGTGGATGGATGGATGGAGTGGAAGGACACAGCCTGGCAGCCACCCACGGCAATGACCTTTTGGGACAAGACCTTGTCACCATCTTATTCCAAGTCCTGTAAGATCCCGGAGCCTGCCTCCTCTGTCTCCAAGATGCAAAGTTCTTTCACCTTTTTGGAAACATGTTACCTTAAAAAAAGAAGAAAAAAAACAACAACCAACCAACCAACCAAAAAAAAAAAAACCCACAAAACAAAGCAGGCCAAGAAAAGCACTTTTCAGGGCAGGTTCCAGTGTGTGTCTCTGGAATGGTCTGTGGAGAGCTGTGACACAGTGCAAATACACACCTTGTAGTAAGTTAAGAGCATCCTCCAGTCCATTAGTCCTCAGCCCAGAAAGAGATTTATTTTGTTGTTTAAATTATAACCCCCCCCTTAACTCGCTGCTGGCCAGCGCCGAGACGTTTTGCTTTAAGCTGCAGCCCCAGGTTCCTCCACCACACCCCAGGAAACAACTAAGGCAATGAAAAGAGCTTTTCCCTCCTTTTTATAGCCAGTGTGTGTCCCTGCCTGAAAATACCAAGTGCCCACCGGCCTCGGCACCAGGTCCAGCCTTGGCTGTCTCAGTGAAGTCATTGCCAGCCCCTCAGTTCTGTAAATGCCATGTTGTTGTTGGTGGTGGTGGTTTGGTTTGTTTTTTTCCCCTGATTTGTCCCATTCTGGTGTGTAAGGCACCCTGGGAGCTCTGAAGGAGCATCCCCCTGGAATGGCAGCCTCCACAGAACCTTCCTGCGAGCAGCCCCAAAAGGTCTGGGTTCAGGAGGAGCCTTAAGGACGGGAAGGTTTTCCTGGCCTTTGTCTCGATGTCAGGACACTGGACAATCAATCGCTGTCAAACACCTCCCGCTGAGGAGACAAGCTGCTAAAACGTTGGGAGTTTCCCCTCCTGAGGGCCCTCATCCATCAGCATTCCTGCCTGGAATATCCACCCACCCCCCGGACAATGCAGGGCACGGGACTGGGTTCAGCTTCCGTAGGCGCGATGTCGACTCTGGAAATTCGGATCTGGGACTCGCGAGGATCCCGTGGAGCAAAGGAGGGGGAAAAGTAAATTCAGGAACAAACATCTGGCCGAAATTATTTGGAAGTTACTTCAGCAGACCTGGGTTACACCCCCATCCCTGGAAGTGTCCAAGGCCAGGTCGGAGCAGCCTGGGATAGTGGAAGGTGTCCCTGCCCATGGCAGAGGGTGGGACTGGATGAGTTTTAAGTCCCTTCCAACCCAACCCAACCCACTCTGGGATCCTGGGATCAGGTAAAACCCCTCCCAGACACCTGCAGGTGGAGAATGACCTGCCAGTTTCACCACTTAAAGAATATTTCCAGGAGAATTCTGGCCAAGCGAGACTTCCCTCAAGACCGGGACGGCTCCCTCTGGATAAACAAAGCTGCTCTTTTTTCTTCCTTTTAGTGAGTAAAACCACCACGGGCGAGATTTTTATTTCCCTGGATGCTACGAAGAAGCACCAAATATATCCTTCTTAAGGTCAGTTCTCCTTTGAGACCTGTTCTCGTGCCCTTCAGCCACGGATGGATTCGCTGCCCAGACCTTTGCATGAAAAGCAGAGCACCCACAGCATCCACCCAGGATGGGTGAAGATGGAAAAAAACCCTCCCCATTCCATCTCACTGGCATGTTAATAACGAGCACCAAGCAAGCATCGAGCTCCACAGCTTTCTAGAAGTACCATTATAAATTTATTTATTATTATTATTATTACTATTATTATGGACAAAGGATTTCAAGGCCAGGTTGGAGCAACCTGGTCTAGTGGGAGGTGACCCCACCCATGGAACTGGATGAGCTTTTTAAGGTCCCTCCCAACCCAAACCCATCCTGGGATTTTTATAAAGTGAATTCTGTGCACAAAAAAAAAAACAAAAACACCACAACAACCAACAGCCCTTCAGGTTTTTTGGGTGACATCTCCCTGCTGCAGTTCCACGCTGAGCTCCCAGCCAGGGAACTGTCTGGAGGCAGAAGCAGCAGCCAGGAATTCCCGAAGAGAATTCCCATCTGCAGAGCTTTCCCCACGGTCTGTCAGAGGGGCCAAGCAACCCGCTGAAATCAAGGAAAGGACTTTTCCCAACTCCATTAATTGGAGCTCCCAATTAGTAACCATCACAAATCTCCTTGTGCTCTCAGAGCCCGGGAATTCTCCCAGCTGATAACACTTCAATCAGATTTTCCTCTTTTCTTTTGAGGCCGTTTTTTATGTATTTAGACAAAATAAATAAAAAAAACCCACCTCACCGGATTCCCACAGAGGACACGACGCAGGCGGGCACTGCAAGGGAAGTTTGCAGTTGTACAGTGACTAAATCGGATTAAAACATTTAATAATGGAGTAGAAGTCAGTGGAAAAAGTTCACAACCTCGTGGAAAAGATTGCTGTTCTGGAAAACAGGGATTGGAAGATCAGGAACCTCGATTTCCTTCAGTCTCGGAGGAACAGAGAGGCTCTGGATCCTCAGCAACCCCACGGGAATGTGCTTTTTTTGGGTTGTTTTCTCTCTTTCCAAAGACACTCTGCCTCCACTCTCGGAAAAAAAATGAGATTAGCAGGATGTGAAGACGAAACTTCGTATTTTTTCCAAGCAGCTCCTTCGGGAAAAGGGAATTTCAGCCATGGAAAAGGCCAGATCACCACTTTCACCCCAAGATCCCACCTCGGTCAGTTGTTTCAATCCACAAATGTCAATTTAGAAGTTCTTTGAGCTGATTTTTTTCCCAAGAAGTGCACTTGCTGAGGGAGTGGTATGCACTGTATTTTAATTTTTGACAGGATTTTATGAGTGTATAAAGTTTTATGTTCCTGGGTGGATGGATGGATGGGTGATGTTAATGCGTCTTTTCGACTTAGAGAAGAACCTGCAGCCCATAAAGGATAAATCAGAGCCAAACGTCAAAACAAATCTAAAAAAGAATTCCCTTCTTTCAGACACTGATTTTGGGTGTTGCTTGCCTAGAAAAAAAAAAAAAAAAAAAAGCTACAAATTCCCGGACAGAAACCCACAAGGTTTTCCCTCGTCCCTTTTCGCCGAACACGGAGTGACAGAACTCAGCTGGGCGGGGATAAACCTGAATTGTCGCTGCTCAGAGTGCGTTTCCATCGCAGCTCCGTGCGTCTATCTATCTATCTAAATAAAAAAAACATAAAATTGAAAATTAAATCGACTTTATCGACACTGCTGGACTCCCCAGCATCCCCCCAGGCCTTGTTTCCGACTCATGAAACGCCCCTCTGGAGGATCAACATTCGGGCTCAACGTTGTGCGAAACACAATATTAATAATCCTGCTCTCGGATTCCGCCTCCCCGAGGTGGTTTTGTTGGTTTTTTTTTTTCCCGTGGAAAGTCACGTTTTCGGCTGCGGGAGGAGTTTGTTTTGCCCCTCGACAAAAGCCGTGCTGCCCCTTCCTCGTGGTGCCGCCGAACGGACCTAAAATCAAATCCCTTCCCGCGCAGTCGATTCCAGGCCGGGAACGACATTCCCGTCTCCTCGAGGTTTGCCACGGGATTTGTGCCAGGCCCTTCTCGGATCCAGACAGCTCGAAATATTCCTGGTTTTTGGTGGTTTTGTTTGTTTTTTTTTCACGGAGAATCCTCCAGGATTGGGGCCCGTCCGAGAAGTTTCATCCCGGCTCACGAGGAAGGCGCAGGAATTAAAACCGGGATGCACCGCTGTCTATTCCAGCTGGATCTCCTCCAAGTTTTCCTGTGCAGTACCTTGTAAATGTGAACGGATATTTAAAGTAGTTTTGTTTTGGTTTTTTCCCATCTAAATTTATTTTTTTTTCCTCTTTAAGACGATTTGCAAACACCTGGAACGAGAGAGACCCCCCGTCCCATCGTGGGAAAGGTTTGAAAGGCGACAAATCCTCCTTTTTTTTTTTTCTGTAGTGGGAGCTCTAGGGATTAAAAACCACAGGAGTGAGGGGAAAAGGTTGGTGGCGACAACCTGCCAGCAGGGTGAAAAGGGGACAGAAAAATGGCTCTAAACACAAAAGCACAGGTTTTCTCTTTTTTTTTTTTTGTATTTCCTTATTTTCTGGCAGGCAGAAATACGGCATGTTCCTGGTAAAGCGAATTTTCCAACTCACCGTGACAAGAAACCACAATTTCAGGGGTTTTTTATTTTGGCTTTTTTTTTTTTCCTTTCCAGTGGGCCCTTTCAACCCAAACCAACCTGTAAAAAAGAACAAAACCAACAAAAAACCGTGTGAAATGTCATTTTTCTACAGTGTTTGTAATTAGGTGGTTGGTGGTAGCAGACCTAGATCTCTGTTCAATATGTATTCAGGTTTTTGCTTTGTATTATTCCATAAAAATCTGTGGATATTCAATTAAAATGAGACTAATCCTTCAGCAAAAACTGCATCCCCCTCTCTCTCTTTTTTTTTTTTTTTTTTTTTATTTGTCAGTAGTTTTTATTTAGACTTTGGCTCCATGTGGAAAATATGATGGAAATTTTTCGTTTGGTCAAAGTCCTCCCTGGAAATTCTGACCCTGCAAAATTAACATCTCAAAGTGTTTTGGGTTTGGTTTTTTTTTTATTTAGGAAAATAGCTTCTATTCTGGAGGATGATCTTTCCCAGATTCTTTCAGCTTTAGCAAAGAGTCATGGAAAAATTGCTTTCCTTGGGTTGCCATCAACTCTACTCGAGTTTTTTTTTTTAATCACACTTTATTTTTTACATCTGTTTTTATAATCCGGTTAAGAACAAGACTGGGAATTAAATCAGAATCATAATTAAATTATAACACCAAACACACACAAAAAACCCAACCAACTCAAAGCCACTTAACCAGAAGAAAAAAAAAAAAAATCCCAGTAAACCCTTGTTAATTTTTATGCTAATTATTTATATTAAATTATCCGTTATTTAGATTTCATTATTTTAATATTGCAAGTTTATATTCTTCTTGGCATTCGTCAGGCTTCAAAAGCCAAGAAGGCTCATCCTGGGAAGCAGGGAAGGCCTTTCAGGGCGAGTTGGGCATTTACCTCACTCCTCTCCACTCTACAAGTGATCCAGGTGTGTTTATATTCCTTTTAGCCAGATCAGCAGCATGTCAGGTTAATTTTTCCGGATATTTTTCCACTCCGAGTTTATAAAACGCCCCACCGGCCACACGCGGAATCTTCACGGCTCATTTGCTCTTAATTAGGTGCCTGAAACCCACCCAAAATTTCCTGCTGCCTTCCTGGATCTCACATTTGCTTCCTCACCAGCTCTAATTTTAAGGCGGAAAAAAAAGGATCGCCCTGCCGAGCGTAAAAATAGGTTTTAAAAGCCTGGGTTGGTTTTTTTTGGGGTTTTGTGGGTTTTTTTCCCCTCCAAACCAGAAAAATCCCTTTCCATTTCGACCTCAGTTTTGCACTCGGAGTGACAAATCGGTGTTTTCCCACCTCCTCGCTGCTGGAAGCCTCTTCTGTCACACGAGTTGTGAATTAAACTGTCACCCAAGTGGGAATCTCTTCTCCCACGTGCATGTTCTTCCCTTTACAATGACTGAGGCTGCTGAATGAAGTCGCATTCAAGAAGAATGTGCTAATTATGGCCCAGAATATTCCCAGGCACCTCCCTCTCAAACAGAAGCCAAGATTCCCGGCTTCAGGCAATTAGAATTTCCCCCCCCCCCTAAACAATTAAACTCCACCTGAGGGGTGAGATCCACCCCACCTCGTTTTCGCCAGCCTAAAAATGAGACCCTGAGCCTAAAATCGGTGGATGAAAAAAAGCTAAAATTCATGTGAGGTGGGTTGTGGATTTTCACGGAGCAGCCACCCCAGAAAACTCAGTGTTTAGACAGAATAATGCCCACATTTGAGGTGTAAAGAGCAGGATTTTGTACCTGGAATGGCAAGGAAAGAGAAATCCCGGGTGGTTCTTGCACCACATCAACCCCTTTCGACCTTGTTTTCATTCCTTCAATGCCAAAATGTTCCAGTTCCCTGAATTGTTGTGTTCAGGTTGTTTTTAGTACCTCCAGCTGCAGGCAAACAAGTCGAGGTTAATGATTGCCAGTTCTGCCACCATGAACCCTGTCCTAAATTCCAAATATACAGCCCCTCTGGAGAGATCCCACCCCCAAAAATCCAGCTTGGGATCCCTGAGTGTTTGCTGGGAAAAGCTTCAGCGCTTCTTCCTTGTCCTGTTCCTTCTCCTCCTTCATTTTCCAGACAACCCACAAGTTTTCCTGCTCCTTCTCCTCTCATCCATCACTACAATCCTGGCCAAAACTGAGGAGCAAAATTAGACATTTCCACTCCTGGAATATAAACCAGAGAGAGAAAAAAATTGGGATTCTGTTGCTCTTTAAAAATGCTTTTGAATTCCTTGCCACTTTAATTGATAGCACCACCCAGACGGGGGCTAATTTAACGTCAGAAACATCCCCAAACACATTCCAGCCGTCCAGTGACACTGGAAATGTCTGGCATCTTTTTCAAGATTTATCCCTGGAATTGCTGCAATGGTTACCTGGCACCACACGGATCCCAAACAGGGCATTTCTTGCATATTTTACCCATTTTTGTCTCCCATGACATCAAATTCCACTGGACTCGAAGGAAGGTCCTTTCTTGGAGCATCACACTCAACAGCTCCGAAGGTTTCCAGTGAGGAAAACTCGGGAAGAGCAGCGTGGGGGGGTGAAACACCTGTATAATCTGATGTTTTGGGAACTGAGAATTGAGGAGGATTCCTCCACCTCTGATTGGAACTCCTCATTAATGAGCTGCCTGCCCTGGGGCTCCCGTTTTCCCTCTCACTTCAGATTAATCTGCCCCTTTCACTCCCTTCACCCTCTTGTTCTCCATGTGGGCTTTTCAGGGAATCCTGGAATATCCTGAGTTGGAAGGAACCCACGGGGATCATCCAGTTCAACTCCTGGCCCTGCACAGGACACCTCAACACGACACCAATTAACTTTCTCATTCCGCAACCCGAATTTTCCTCACTCTGAGCTGCCGGAGGTTCCCAAAGTGCTGCTCTCTTGATGTTCTCCCACTTTTCCTTCCGATAAAGACCCACCTTCCTCCAGATTGGGGGGGTTCAGGAACCTCCCCAAGCCTCGGAGAAGGAGCCGCCCAACACTCTGGAAAGAACAAATAACCCCAAAATTCGACATTCCCGAGTGAAAACGACCCTCATTCCTCCTCCCCCCTGCAGGACCCTGGGAGGAGGAACCTTGGCCTAACCTTGATGCCATCCACAATGTCTTATGATCAGGGAGGGATTTAACCCGGGAATTAAAGCTGCAGAAGAAATGAGTCACATCGTGCAGCAGAAAGGTCAGTGGGCACCCAGAACCCAAACCATCCTCAGGGGAAATAATGCCCCGATGGCCCCACGATTCTTAAACTGTCCCCCCTCCCCGCGCTAAATTTAGCTCTGGTTTTTTGTGTGGTTTTTTTTTTAACAAAGAAGATTTAACGTTCGCTTTTAGTAAACGTTAGTATTCTAAAAATAAACGTGGAGAGAGGGAACATTCCCTGTCCTTGATTCAAGCCCGGTGGTGAATGGCATTCGTATGAGTAAAGTGTCAGGCAGATAAAACGTAGCTGGGGGATAAACAAGCCTCCCCCCCAAAAAAAAGGGAAGTTTTAGAGGCCCAACAGGAAACTCACCCCAAAAACAGGGCGAAAAAAGCCTGTTTATGAACATCTGGTGTTCGCGTGAGTCGTGGTTTTACGGGTTGGGGGAAGTTTGGGGGTCGCTGGTGGGGTTTGCTGGGAGGGAAGGAGCCAGGAGACAGCTGGAATGTGAGCTCCAAATACAGGCAGGCACGTGGCACCTCCAAAGGGAACAGCAGGTCTGAGGCCGGCCAGGAATCCGGGAATTCGGGCTATGTGGGTGAATGCCACCTCCCAGGATGTTTGGGGGCACGAGCAGGGGAGAGGGGGGAGAGCAGAACCACCTCAAGGAGCTTCAAACCGAACTCAGGGGAGGAAAGGCAGAAACAGCCACGGGAGCACCGAGGAAAGGGGGAAAAAAAAAGGTTTAAAAAGGAGGAAAAAAACGAGCTTTTACACTTGACAGGGATGAGATTTGCAGCTGTGAGGTTAAAAAAACCCCACAACAACAAATGTGCCTCCTGTCCTTCACCCCTCCTGTTTTCAGAAGAAACAGGGGGTTGTAATTCCTTGTGGAGACAGTGGGGCAGTGCTCTGGAATTCCCCTGATCCCAAACAGCTCAGGCAGATCCCGCCACAATCGCTGTCTGCTCTCTGCACTGGAAATCCACTGTTTAGCTCCATTTTTTCCAAGGCTGAAAACCCCACCTGAACCGTGTTCCCCTTGGCAAATCCAGCTGGGCAGAACCCAAACTTCACTCCTGAGGGTGGCACGTTCCAAAAATATTTGGATTAGCGGGTCTCCAGCGCAAGGAACTGGAGCAGAGGTGACCAGAGCCGGTGTGCCCTCAGAACCTGGACACAACTTTGGAGCATCCTGGTTTTTTGGGGTTTTTTTCCCCCTCCAAACGTGGCAAAGTAATCCCTGGAATCCGGTTTCTCTCAGCCAGACACCTTCCTAGCTCAGGGATGGGAGAGAAAAGCAATAAAAGGCATCAAAATGATGAGCAGGGAGGGGAATTTTAGGTCAGTTATTCCCATTTTTTTCCCCAGCTGAGAGGTTGATGTGGGAAATCCCCACTGCAAATGCTGGGAGGCTGCTGGAAATGCGACTTCCCTGGGAGTCGCGGCTCACTGAAATTCAAGAATCCAAGCTCCAAATTCCTCTGGAATTGCCATTTTACCTTGGAAATGGGGGTGAAAGTGTAACTACAAGCGGTGTGTCTGCAAACAACCAACTGCCCGTTAATATTGACCACAGATAATAAGTGCAATCACCCAGAACTAAGACTGGAAAAGCTCATTTGCTCAATTCCCACCCACAAATTTACCAGGTTCTCCCTTAAACCCGATTTCTTTTCTTGCCTTCAATACTTTCACTGCAAGACCTCCAGAATCTTGACCTCTGGCAGTTAATAATTTTCTAATTAGCAGCCCATGTTTATTCATGGTCAAAGCACCTGGGCCTTGGCCTCGTGCTTGACGAGCATCAAAATAAACCTGTTGTATTTTTTTGGTTTTTAGCCCAACGGACACAGCTGGGGTGAGACCAAAGGAGGGTTTAGGCCACAAACCCACCCCTTTCCTCAGGTGGGAAACGGAAAAATCCGAGTTCAGCACAACTTGGGAGCAGCTCTGAGTAAAAGCTGATGGTGTCAAACGATGGCATCGTTTGAGGGAAAGTATCCCGAAAATGCTGGGGGTGTTGATAAGGTGGAGCCAAAGGAGGTGCCAGAACCAAAATTGTTCTGTAGGATCCTAGAGAAATCCCACTGCTTCGGAACATCTGGATATAGATATATTTTTATAGGAAAACTTCCAAAAATGTGCCCCCACACCCCAAAGTGCGTCTTGATCTGGATTAGCCTCAGTTTGGGAGGTTGGAGCTGTGCCCACCCTGCCCTCGAGGTGTGGGGGGGTTATTTTTAGGAATTAAAAACACTTGCCTTGGACTGTTAGGGGGGAAATCCTGGATATTTGGAGTTTATACTGTAAGAGCTGAAAAGCTCAAGGCAAAATACTTCACAGCCAGTGAGCAGATGATGGAGGCACTACCCAAAAATCAGAATTAAAGCAGCATCTCTGCACTCCTGTGGGCACAGGATAAAGTGATTTTATAAAGGCACACAGCGATTTGGGTGATCTAAGGCAAGATATCGTTTAAAAGTGCACATTAGAGAGTTCACATCTGAGAGAAAAAAAATCCTGTTGGTAACTCTGCCTTCACCTGGCATTGCTGAGACAATTTTAGAAGCAGCTGGAATAATTCAAATTAAAGCACGTGGTGAGAGGTATTTAATCGAGAAAGGAGCTCAGGTAGATTGAACTTACCTTGAAAAGGTTTACTTAAATAAACTGTGGAGGAGGAGACTCTCTGGACAGATAATATGTTAGGACTCTGCAAAATAAATACATATAAAATAAGGTGTTCCAAAGGCTCCTCCTAAAAGAGTCCGGGTGGATTCACTGCTCAGCCTCTCCAAGCTCTGAACAGCTTGATTAAAAGGAATAAAAAAAAATAAAAATAAAATTAAATTCCCTCTTTCCGCCCCTCCCCACTCTCCCCCCGCCCCCGGCAGAAGTTTAGAGAAAAATTCCTCCTCCTGGTTTCAAATAATCCAGTGGGAATGGGGGAATAAAGGAACGGAAGGGAGAGACGGCAAGGCAAAAAAAAGCCGACTTAATTATATCCACACACACCTCTGAGCCTTCCCCGAGCCCCAGGGGGGATTGTCAAAAGGGGTGACATTTCCACCTACCCCATGACTAATTTAGGCAAAGGACGAGCTCGCCAAAAAGTTATTTTTGGCCCCGTCACGGCGCGGGGAAGGCGAGGGAGAGGGACAGGTGCAGGTCCGGGGTGTGACATCGGGGTGAGGGTTGAACCCCTCCAAAAAGGGACATCGGAGGGCTGGAGGAACCCCCTCCTCCCTCTCCCCCCAAAATGGGACATTGGAAGATGGGCTGAACCCCCCAAAATGTGAGATTGGAGGGTTTGAAGACTCCCCCAAAAAAATTTGAGATTGGAGGGTTTGCAGAAACACACCCCCCCCCCCAAAAATGCAGTGTTGGGGTGAGGGTTGAAGCCCCCACAAAATCAGGAGGTGGCTGAACCCCCCCCAAAATGAGACATCAGGGGGTGGCTGAACCCCCCACCCAAATGTGAAATCAGAGGGTTGGTTGAACCCCCCAAAATGAGATATCAGGGGTGGCTGAACCCCCCCCAAATGTGAAATCAGGGTGAGGGTTGAACCCCCTCCCCAAAATGGGACATTGGAGGGGTGGCTGAACCTCTCCCCAAAAATGTGACATTGGGGTTGGACCCCCCGCCCCAAAATGTGACAACAGGATGAGGCTGAACCCTCCCCAAAAATGTGACATTGGGGTTGGACCCCCCCAAAATGTGACAACAGGATGAGGCTGAACCCTCCCCAAAAATGTGACATCAGAGGGTTTGATGAATCCCCCCGAAAACGTGACAACAGGATGAGGGTTGACCCCCACAACCCCCCCCAAAATGTGACATCAGACGGTGGCTGAACCCCCCAAAATGTGCCCCTGGGGTCAGGGTTGGCCGAATGCCCCCCCAAATGTGACGTTGGGACGAGGACCGGCTCAACCCCCCCCCCCAAAATGTGACATGGGGCTCATGATGGTCACAGGGTTCTTCCATCAGCGCCGGGGCGGGGACACGGCCCTATAAATCCGCGCCAAATCCGCCTTTTTCCCTCAATGAACGACCCGGGGAGGCGAAGCCGAGTCAGAGCAAAGAGAGAACGGCCGTAGCTTTTCTTCCTCTGAAAGTTGTTTTCAGCCTTTCTAAATAGTTTTGTGGGTTTTTTTCTTTTTTCCTCGCCACATTCCGGCAAAGGAGGCGGCTCGGCAAAATGAGATACATCATAGGCATCGGAGGGTAAGTGCCTGCTGATGTTGGGGATGTGTGTTATTTTTGCCTTTTAATTATTGTATGGAAGGTGATCCGAGGCTTGGAGATTATTTATCTGGCTATAAAATAATACTCAGGGTGCAGGAGTTGAGAGATGAGGCGACTCAGAGTCTTAATTCGTGCTGCTTGAATACAGAGAGGTCTGCAGGGCGACATGAGCTTTTTATATGTAATTTATATATCCTTTAATATGTAATTTATATATCCTTTTATACGTAATTTACATATCCTTTTACATATCCTTTAATACATATTTTTATATATGCTTTTATATTATTTTATATATCCTTTTATGTCTGCTTGTATGGGATTAACAGGACAGATGCTGCTTCAACATAGAGAGCTCTGAGGGCAGCATTTACTTTTATATACACTTTATTTATACATTTTGTATATTTATATATACAGTTCTTATATATTTGTGTATATAGGTATATATTTTTATCTATATCCTTTTATAGGATTAACAGGAGGGATGCTAAGGTGGAAAAGAGTATCTCAAGTAAATTTAGAGGTCACAGATCCAAAAAAAGCTCTTTTAAAAGCTTCTCTGAAAGACCACGAGGAGGGAAATGCTGTTTCAAACAAGACAGGGGGGCGGCGGCGTGTGAAAAAGCTTTCAGTTTCTTTTAAAAAGTAGGATTTAGGGAGCCTGTGTGTGCTGGGACGGCACGAGAGCACAGCGGGAGGGTTTGGGAAAAGGCGCGTTGATGGATAACATGGATTATTATTATTATTATATTAATAATACGGGACGGAGGGAACAAGCTCTCCGTGGGAGAGGACGGTTGTTTAAGGGGTTTTACACCAAACGGGACATGAGGGAGCCCGAGCCGCCTTGAGGGGCTGGAAGGGCGCCCGGAGGGAGCGGAGCGGGGGCGGCTGTGAGGGGGCGGCCATGGCGGCCCCTCAGGGGTCCCGGCCGTGAAGGGGCCGGCAATGGCGGCCCCTCAGGGTTCTCGGCCGTGAAGGGGCGGCCATGGCGGCCCCTCAGGGGTCTGGGCCGTGAAGGGGCGGCCATGGCGGCCCCTCAGGGGTCTGGCCGTGAAGGGCCCGGCAATGGCGGCCGCCGCGTCCCCGCGCGCTCCCCTCAGCGCGGCCGTTGCGCGCGCGCGGGAACCGGCGCGGCCGTTACACGCGGCCCGTCCCCCCACCCTCCTCCACGCGCGCGCCGCTCGAAGGGGCGGGGCCGGGCGGGAGGGAGGGAGGGAGGAGGAGGGGAGAGGTGGTCACAGCCAATCGACGGCGGGGAAAGGGAAGGGGCGGGGAGAGGCCGCAGCCAATCGGCGGCCGGCGCTGGGGAGGCGGGAAATTCGAACGTGGCTGGAGGGGTTTTGGCGGGTCCCACGGGCCGGGGTTCGGGTCCCAAAGGACTCGAGTCCCTCAGGATCTCCCCACCCCATGGACCCCGGCCCGGGCCTCTCAGGCCTGGGGGTCCCCCCACAGCCCCCGGGGGTCCCCGCGTCTCTCTCAGGCCCGGCTCTAACCCAGTTCTAACGTGGTTCTCCCGCCCCCCGTGCAGTGTCACCAATGGTGGCAAAACCACCCTGACCAACAGGCTCATCAAGGCTCTCCCCAACTGCTGCGTGGTCCACCAGGACGATTTCTTCAAGGTAAGCCGAGCCCCCTCTTCCTCACAGCGGTAATTGCTGCTTACCTGTGCGAGGATAGCTCTGGTGGGTCCCCTGGCAGCGTTGGGTGCTCCTGCATGCTCACCGAGGCAGTTTGGACAGCTTAGGAGCCACACGCTTCCTGATTTTAGGTGGGGTTGTTTTGTTTGTTTGTTTGTTTGTTTTTTAAATATAAACTTAATTTTTAAATGACTGGACAGGTGGGGAGTTCCTGACCTTTACAAATGCCACGGGAACTTGGCATGACCCAGCTCAGAGAGGTCACAGCAAAGCCTTTTAGTGTTAACTGCAGATATAACCTTGGGTCAAACTACTCATTTCAGTCGAGGGGTGTTTACTGTGCTCTCCGCAAATCATTTGCTCCACGTTGGATTTTCCCTCCTTATTTCACTCGAGTAAGAACGCGGCTCCTAAATGATGCTTTGGGATTTAAGCAGCTCTGTGCTGGTTTAAGTGCAGGAAGGGGGTTTTATTGGGAAGCTCTGACAGCTCTGCATCAGAAGCCAGTTAAAATATTGCGGAGGTGAGAGCAGAAGACCTTTGCTTTGCTGCCTCCTGCCTGGGAGTGCAGAATCGAGTCACTGAACCACTGCACCATCCCGTGGGAATGACAATATCCCGCCTGGAAGTCCAAGAGATGCAGGGACGCACTTGGAGCAGTTCTGTGTCATCCCCTAAAAGCACGAGGTGCTCCAGCACCGTGCGCTGGGTCTGTCCTGCCCTCACAGCAGCAGGTGCCAGGATATTCCTCTGGAAAAGCTTTGCCAGAAGCCTAAAAACACAGATTTGGTCACACAGGAGCCCCTGGAGGAGGAATTCTCTTTATTATCCCGCAGAGACCTGCTGAACGCCAGCACAAGCAAAGCTGTAACTGCTGTGCCCACCTGCATTTTTGATTAGAGTTAAAGCAGCTCTTCTTGCAAAATGCGAATTTAACGCTAGATTTGCATTTCAAATTCTTAGACGCCGATTTACTTTTTTTTTCTTTTTTTTTTATTTTACTAACACCGTACTGGGGGGTGGGGGGTGAATTAAGCTCGAAGCCTTTATCCAAAGCGGTTTGAGCGAACCCAGCCAGCTTTTCCCAGCTCGTGGGGTTTGGTTGGCGAGAGAGACGGGAGCGGAAAGGCTGATGTTGCCCGGAGGGGGTTCGGTGACTGTCAGTGAACACTTGCTTGTTGTGTGTGTTTGCAGTAGTGCCCAGGTCGTGATCGGCTCGTAGGGAACTGATCACGCTGAGGTTTGCAGCAATGTTTTATTGCTCACTATATTTCAGCCACAAGATCAAATAGAAGTCGGGGAAGACGGCTTTAAACAATGGGATGGTAAGAGCAGTGTTCGCTATAGGATGCAGTAATGTATATTTTTTTACCTAAGTATTCCTCTTTTTTGTTGTTGTTGTTGTTTTTTTAATTATTTTTTAAAAAGCCTTAACAGTAAATTTCTGTTAATTTCTACGAGTTCATCCTGTATATTTTTTTTTTTATTGCCGTTGCTGTTTTTCACTCTTTCCTTGCGGTTTCGTGGTGGTTTGATCGTGTCCCTTTTTCCCCCACCCCACCCCATCCCCTTTTCTCCCAATCCAGTGTTGGATTCCCTGGATATGGAGGCAATGGTGAGCACGGTGAGGGCCTGGATTGAGAACCCAGTGAAGTTTGCCCGTTCCCACGGGGTGAATGTCACGCCTGGCTCGAAAGAGCCAGCTTCCCAAGATGTCCATATATTGGTCATTGAAGGCTTCCTGCTTTATAATTACAAGTAAGGTTTGGGGAACTATCCATGGTTTGCCAGGGAAGGTCCCCTCGTGCCACAGCTAAAAACTCCTTGGTTTTGTTTTGTTTTGTTTTACTAATTCCCTGCCTTGTGCTGAGTTCTCGCCCCGAAGAGTTTTTGCCGGAAACCGTAAAAAAATTAACCCCTAAATGATGGAAAAACAAAAGTGAAGGGAATAATGTGAGTTCCTCTAAAACTCCAAAGGGGGGTTTAGACCCGGATTTGAGCTGGCAGAGGGGCCCAGGGATCCCCCTCGCCCCCAGCTGAAAGCTCACTGATGAGAACAAGCAGATAAACCATTCCCTGCTTGGAACCTCCCCTGGAATTTAGGAACAGTTCTCTCGCTTGTTTAACACTGACTAAACTCAGCTTAATAATTAAATAACTTCAAAGCCAGGCTAGACAGGGCTTGGAGCAACCTGGGATAGCGGGAGGTGTCCCTGCCCAGGGCAGGGTGTGGGATGAGATGGGTTTAAGGTCCCTTCCAACCTAACCCAGTCCAGGCTTCCAAGTGAACATCAAAGCAAAGATCAGCCCATTTTTCCCTTTTTTATCCAGGGCAGGGAAATTCTTGGCAGGAGACAGAAAAAGCAGGGAAGAGAGAGAAACATTCCAACAGCTAAAAATATAAACTTCAGCCAATCACCCCCAGCAAACGTGACAAGAGAAACATTCTTGGCTCCAAAGCGGAGTTTTGCTGACAAAATCCTTTCAGGAGAAGGAGCTGTTGGTGACACTTGGCAAAGCTGGAGCTGTTACAGGCTGTACCAGACCGGACAGCGCCATCCCAGCTTCCCAAACTGGGGGAACAGGGAGGCAGCCTGGGATTAATCCTGCCAGCAATGGGCCAGCTGGAGATGGTGCTGGCAAAGTGCCTCCTGCTCCTGGCCTCTCCCCAGGGAGCAACTCTGGTGTCTCCTGAAGGTTACAAACAGCCCTGAAACTCTCAGGCCTCCTCCCACAGCCTTTCCTTTGCCTAGAGAGAATATTCCACCAGCAAACCTGGAGCTTCATCCCGCTTATCCAGTTCCAAGCCCGTGCCCTGGGCAGGGACACTTCCCACTAGCCCAGGTTGCTCCAAGCCCTGTCCAGCCTGGCCTTGGACGCTGCCAGGAGTGTGAACATGAGCCAAGGAGTTGCCTCATCCCAAATTTTGCTGCGTATTCTCACAGCCCCCGGGTTTGATTTGATTTGATTGGTGAATCACAGCTTTGGGGTCCTGCACGCTGAGTTGGGAAGGATCTAGAACGAGCCAGGTGTCTGGTCCTCCTCAGGATCCTGTGTGATCCTCCTCAGGATCCTGTGTGATCCTCCTCAGGATCAGTGGCAGGTATTTGGGTGGGGAAAAGCCCCTCCCTTGCCATTCTGACCCTCAGAAAACACCTTCTCCACTGTTTATAACGACCCCCAAACCCACTGTCCGTGAGGAAAGAGCTCCCACCTGGGTTGTCACCCGCAGACACAGACACCAGAGAGGCAGAGGGATTTTTGGGGTGATTTAACACTTTCCCCTGGCATTAAAAATCAGATAATCACATTCTTTCTCCCTCCCCTCCCCCAGACCACTGATAGACCTGTTTGACATCCGTTACTACCTGGCAGTGCCGTACGACGAGTGCAAGAGGAGGAGAAGGTGAGAAGGCTCTTTGGTGTCAATCTAATCCTTCTTTCTGTTAAAGGACAGATCCCTTTACCTTGTTAATCATGGAATCATGGGATGGTTTGGTTGGAAGATTGTCTGATTCCACTGCCTGCCCCAGGCACGGACACCTTCCACTATCCCAGGTTGCTCCAAGGCCTGTCCAACCTGGCCTTGGACACTTCCAGGGATGGGGAGCCCACAATGATTGGGATTTCTTGGTGTTTAGAGTGGGAAATTTGAGTAGAAGCGAAGAAAGGCACTTTCAGGTGCTAAACTGAGTCACAGAACTGCTGAGGTCGGAAACGACCTCTCTGAGATCGAGTCCAACCATCACCGTGTTCGTCACTCACCCTTGTCCCCAAGGGCCACATCCACGTGGTTTGGGGCACTCCCAGGGCTGGTGCCTCCACCACTGCCCTGGGCAGCCAATGCTTCACAACCCTTTCCATGATTTTTTTTTTTCCCCCCCTAATCTCCAATTTAACCCCTTCTGGTGCAACGTGAGGCCGTCCCTTGTTCCCTGGGAGCAGAGCCCGGTTTTCCCTCCCGGCTCCCCCATCCTGGCAGGGATTTGTGGAGAGCCAGAAAGTTCTCCCCCCCCTGAGCCTCCTTTGCTCCAATCCGTGAGGAACCGGCCTGTGACAATCAGCTTTTCCGTGCCCACCACGGAGCAGCTGTTGGATCACCGGGACATTCCTTTTCCCTGTTGTCATTCCCAGCACAAGGAACTACACCGTTCCCGACCCCCCCGGCCTCTTTGACGGCCACGTCTGGCCCATGTACTTAAAACACAGGAAGGAGATGGAGGACTGTGGTGTGGATGTTGGTAAGTTCTCCCCAAACACAAATCCTTCAGCCCCGGAGTTGGGAATTTAAGGAATTGGGTGATTCGATCCAAGAAAACCTCGGCTGGAACGAGGCGAGGTGCTGTTTTTCACTCCCGAGTTGTAATCCTGGTCTGGTTTGTCTGGATAAATGCAGGCAGTTTTATAGCTGGGAACTCCACTCCCTTTGCTTCATACTCTAAGGACTTATAGGGGATAAAAACAAAGTAAAAATGAAAAGGAATTCTTTATGATGGAATAAGAATTTTGTTCTGGTTTTGGGATGGTTCTGGGTTTGTTCCAATAAAAAAACCAGCTTGTCATTTGGGCCAATAAAATCTAAAATATTTCAGAACTAATATTTAAAACTAATCTCCCAAAATCTTTTCCTGATGGAAACCTCCAGCCTGACTCCAGCTTTTCTTTTTTTTTCCCCCCCAGTTTATTTAGACGGCCTGAAGTCCAGGGAAGAACTGTACAACCAAGTCTTTGAAGATATCCACAACAAGCTTTTAAATTGCTCATAGGTAAATAAAATACCTCCTGGGAGGGCTGGAACAGGGAGGGGATCATGCTGGAAACACCTTGGATAACACTCACCCTTTCCCTTCTTGCTTTCCAGGGTCTGGGAAGACCTGGAAGACCCGTGTACAGCCTGATGTAAATAATATTTGGAAGTGGGAAGGAGGGTTTATTTGTGTCAGCCCTTCTCCCACTGCCCTTTGGCAAGTCCCTTCTGTATATAATTGAAAACTGAGGATAACTTATTCCCAACCCCATGGACAGGATGGCCTTGGTGGGGGTTTTTGTTTGTTGGGTTTTTTTTTTTATTATTAATTATTTTATATTCCAAAGAGAAGTTGGAAAAGCATTTTTATAGCAGAGCTGTGCTGGGAAAACAAGGGATCTCCTGCTTCTGTGCTTCTGCAGACAGAAAGGCTTCAGGCAACGGCCTGTTTGTAACATCACCTCTCAAATTCAGTAAAAATCTACTTCATTCTCCTTCCGAGGTCCTGATTTAATTCGTCCGTCAGAAACGGGCACGAAGCTCCCCCAAAACACACCAACACCCCCTTTTTTTGGTCGTGCGTTTGAACTCCCAGCCCTGGGTGGCCTCGAAGCTCCTTCCCCCGTGGGGCTGGTTGGGTTTGGGTGCTCCCAAGGGGCCCCCAGGGAGTTGGGAATGGCTTTGGGAAGCATTTCAGGAGTTCACACTGAACCACCACCCGGATTCCAGCCCGGGATCCCTCCTCTGGACACCCAGTGGGTGCTGGGGGTGTGTTTAAAGCATGGACACCCATGCCCAGGGCCTGGGTGAGCCCATTCCAGGCAGGATCACTCCTGAGCCTTAGGGGACAACTCCAAGGCAGCCCTGGCTGTCCTTGGCTCACTCTCACAGTCCACACCGCTGTAATTAGCTGAGCAGGTTAATTAACACGGGGGTGAGATGGAGCAGCCCAAAATCTGCCAGTTCCCTGGGAATACAGTGGCTAAACCCATGGGAATGATGTCCCTGGGCACGTGCAGTGCTGTGTCAATACAAAGCCTCCGGTGGGATGAGCTCCACAGCCACTGGAATAACTTGGCTGGCGGGTCCCTTCCCGAGATTTTGGGGCCTGAATTTTAGAAGCAGAGCTCTGGAAAAGCAGCTGCCCCAGAGCAGTGAGGAATCACCCAAAAACCCACCCCGTGCCAGGGGGTGTTTTAAGCAGCCACATCCATCACCTCGTCCTTGTCTTACTCCCGATTATTTTCTGGAGCGGGGACATCGCAGTCAGAAGGAGATGTGGATCCCTCTGGAATCCCCCCCTGGGATTCCCCAGGCTATTCCCAGCCCTGAGCGTGCCTGGGGAGACCCACACCACTCTGATGACACCATTCCAGGGCTGAGGAACACCCCGGCCAAGGGACACCCTGCTGTGCCCTGTCACCCACGTTCCTGGATCCGCTGGACGTCGGCACACGGAGCATTTCCCACGGATTAGCTGCAGCTCAGCTCCCTGGCAGGAAAAGAGATCCCAGTGGGATGCAGCTCGCAGTTTCCATGGGGGTTTCCTGCGCGTTCACGGGTTGGTCGGAGCTGTGTAGGACTGTTTGGATTTTGGGAAGACTTATAAGGGAAAAAAGCCTCGCTCCCGCCTCCCACCGGGCTCTGGGAAGCAGGAATTAAAGCCTAAAAAAGGCATTTTGGTATTGTCGGTCCACAGAGAGTGAAACACCCCGGGGTGGTGTCAGCTCTGGCTGCAGAGAGGGGATGGAGGCGGAACATCCCGGGATGTCACAGCTCCGGAATCTCACGGGAGCAGCACATCCCCTCGGTTCCGAGCACGACACGACTTCCTAAGGGGTTTAGTGTTTGCAGAGTCACGAAATCATGGAATTGTTGAGCTTGAGAAGGCCTCCAAGACCATCAAATCCAAGAGTTCCCCCAGCACTGCCAAGGCCACCAGTAATCCACGTCCCCAAGGGCCGCATCCACACGGCTTGGCTTTTAAATCCCTCCAGGGATGGGGACTCCACCACCTCTCTGGGCATCCTTTTCCAGGGCCTGACCACCTTTTCCATGAGGAAATTTTCCCTCATATCCAACCTAAACCTCCCCTGGCACAGCTGGAGGCCATTCCCTCTCTTCCTGCCCCTTGTTCCCTGGGAGCAGAGCCTGACACCCCCCTCCTGTCAGGGAGTTGCAGAGCCAGAAGGTCCCCCCTGATTCCCCTTTTCTCCAGGCTGAGCCCCCCCCGCTCCCTCAGCCTCCTCTCATCCCACTGGAACTCCCAGCTTCCCAGTCCCAGCAGTATTTCACACCCTGGACACTTTCTCCCCAGCAAATCCCTGTTTTCCCTCTTTCTGCAGCTGTGGCGGCACCGGAACACCCCAAATCCCGCTATTTTAAAAATTATTTTGGTGGTTTTTTTGTGCACCCACCTGACTGAGACCCTTTTGCCACTCCCGGCCAGGATGAGCGACCGGTGACTTCCAAGAGTTTTTTGGGAGCGTGAAACCAAACCCCTCGGCACGAGGAGAATCCGGGAAGTTTTAGCACTATGTGAACTTTGCAGGGTCGGGAACAGCCGGTGCTATAGGATTTCCATACATCCTCTCCCCCCCGGTGACGGGGCAGCTCCGGGCCAGCGGATAGAACGGTTCCAGCACCCCGAAGTCTCCCCCGGAGCGCTGGGATGCAGCATCCAGAGGGAGGATGGGGATTCCAAGCCCCCAGCCGGGCTCTGGTGTCTCCCCCCACGGTCAGATCCCTGCTCCAGCACAGGGGGTGGGTGCCTGGGGACGTGGCACAGCCCTGGGACGCGGGGACAGCCCCAGTCACGCCGTCACCCCTGGGAGCCAAGTGCCTTGGCACGGGAAAACGGGGCGGATTAAATTCCCAGCAGCTCCACGTGGCTCACGGGCTGGGATGAAACCTACACCCGTGGGGACGTCAGCAGGGACGGGGACACGGGACACACGGCCCCTCCAGACCCCCAAGGAGCGACAGATAAACCCTAAATGGAGCAAACCCCCCTGGGCCCGCAGCTGAACCCACCACAGCCCCCCCAGCACAGCGTGGCCAGCCAGGGGGACGCCTGGCAGCCATCCACTGGGATTTGGCTGGTGATTCCCCCTCCCCGATCAAATTCAGAGGGATCTTGGTTCCGGGGCCACAGGCAGCCAGAAAACCCCTGGTGATCCCAGAGGAAAAGCTCCTCCCAGAGAGGAAAGCCCCTCCCTGGTTCCAGCAGGTGCCTCGAGGAAGGTTTGCGACCTTGTCCCCTCTGTCCCCAGGAGGGGAGGGGAGAGGAGGGGTCTGGCCTGTGCTGGGCCCCCAGCCCAGCCACTGGCATCTCTTCCTACTTGCCAGTGATGGCACAGCCCACCTGCCCTTCCCAGGGGATAATTCCATACCCACTCCACTCTCACGCCAAACAGGATCTGGCTGGTCCCCTACAAAAGGAAGAACCCTTGGGAAAAGTGTGGGGACACCACAGAAACTGTGGGACGCTCCCCACACTCAGGGGCCTTCCCCCGAGCCCCAAATTCCACAGACCTTCTCCAATTCCATAAAACATCCCTCAACCTCCCCTGACCCCCCCCAGGCCACTGCTGGGGTCCCAGGCAAGAGGGGTCTCACCCCCAGAGCCCCCTCCACGCCCACAGTGAGCTCACCTGCCCCTGCTGGGCCTGATAAGGCAAAAACCCCACCTTTTTCCCTCCCCAGTTTCGGAAATCCCTCTGGGATGGGAGCGCAGCAGAGGGGTTGTCACCCCCCAGCACGTCCCTGCCCCTCTCCCACGGCAGGAGCCAAGGCAGGCCCGTTACACAGACGCCTTTATTCTGGTCAGAGAGCGAAGGCTGGGCTGGGGGGCACGTGGGGCAGCACCCCGGGGGGCACAGAGCTCACCCGGGGTGCCACGCAGGGATCAGTCCTTGGTCCCGGCCCGTGCGTGGCTGCTGACAGAGTGTAGGGGGGGGGGGGGTCTGCCCATCAAACCCCCTCAGGGCGCTGGAGCAGCTCGGGGACCCGGGTGGGACAAGCAGCGTCCCCAGGTGTGGTGGGAGTGATGAGAAGTGTCCCTAAGCGTGGTGGGAGTGATGGGGTAGAAGTGTTCCCAAGTGTGGCGGGAGCGATGACAAAAACTGTCCCCAAGCGTGGTGGGAGCAATGAGAAGCGTCCCCAGGCGTGGTGGGAGCGATAAAGAAGTGTCCCCAGGTGTGTTGGGAGTGATGAGAAGTGTCCCCGAGCGTGGTGGGAGTGATGAGAAGTGTCCCCGAGCGTGGTGGGAGCGATAACAAGTGTCCCCAAGCACGGTGGGAGCGATGAGGAGCACGGGGCCACCGAGCCAAGCAGGAGCCACAGGTGGGAAGCCCAACCCCAGGGGAGCACGGCCCCAGCCCTGCCGAGGTGGGGGCTCCAGGGAGGCACAACCCCCCCCACACCACCAGAGCCAGAGAACACTGACCGGGAGGGGGTCGGGAAGGGCCGGAGCCGCCCGGCTTTAGCGGATGCTGCCGTCGCCCTCGCCGCTCTGCTTCTCCTGCTCGATGGACCACACCAGCTCCTCCACAAACTTCATCTCCGAGGCCACCTGCTTGGCCAGGGCCTCGTAGCGGTTCTCCAGCTTGCGGTAGCGCCGCTTGAGGCCGTTGGCCGCCAGCACCACGCTCTTGGTCTCCTCCTGCGCCTCCTTCTTCAGCGCCTCCGTCTTCTGCAGCTCCTGCCGGATCTGCCGCAGGTCCTGGCTGATGCTCTCGTTCTCCTCCTTGTACCACGACTCCTTCTCCTCGTAGATGGAGCGCAGCGCCTCGATGTCCTCCTGGAAGGACTTCTTGTTCCTCTCCAGCTCCCGCAGGGTCTCCTCGGCCGCGGCCACCTCCTCCATGACCTTGGAGAAGCGCTCGAAGTTGATGTAGGTGTTGTTGGGGGGCATGCTGGAGTGGGACTTGATGGTGTACTCCTTGAGGCGCGTGGTCTTCAGCCGGCGCCGCTCGGGCTTCTTGCCGCTGTCCTCGTTCCGGACGTTCCTCCTCTTGATGACCTGTGGGAGGGACAGTTGTGGTGTGTGTGGGACACAGCAGGAGCTGGGGGGCCCTGGCACCCACCCGCGTACCCCCCGGCAGCGGCACCAAACTGGCCCTCATAGAGAGCTGGGGAGCACAGAGCTGCTCCTTGAGGGGGTGCGACACCCCAAAAGTGCCAATTGTTTAACTTCTCACCTTAATCCAAGGGTGCTCCAAGCTCTGGGCGATGGTCATTCGCTTCCTGCAAGCACAGCAAGGCTGTGATCAGGGGCAGAGGCTTTGCTCCCTCTCCCTGGTAAAGCCCTGGAAGTGCAGCTTCCCTGTGATCACCTTTGGGGTCTGGATGAGTCTGGACAAACTCGCTGCACTCAGGCTTCCACCCCCGGCAGGGGTCACATCCAGCCCCTCAACCCCTCAAACACAGCCAGAAGAACCTCCAGCCCAACATTCAACCACATGGCCCCGCTGCTCCCACCACGCCAGAGCCCTGGGGGCTCAGCTCAGCCTTTCACCCCTCCCACACCCCGGCAGAGCTGCTGCACCCTGGGGGGGGAATCCCAGAATTCACCCCACGCCTCATGCCGGGGAGAGATTTTGGATTCAGAGCTGAACCCCGGCGCAGGCAGGAGTGTGGGAGCTGCCTGTTTGCAGCGGGTTGGGCAGGAGGGGCCGTCCCCTCTCCCAGAGGAACCCCCAGCTCCGCTCCCCACCCCTCACTTGGGGTCCTTGACGAGCAGGCGGCGGATGAAGTCCTTGGCCAGCTCGCTGGTGTTGCTGAAATATTCCTCGTCAAAGTCATAGTTGACAGCAGAGATGTTGGTCAGGGTCTCCTGCTTTGTCTCCCCCAGGAAGGGGGAGGCTCCGCTCAGCCTGTGGAGAGAGAGGGTTGGGACACCTCCCAAAGGCTCCAGCCCAAGGTGGGGGGCTCACCCCACAGCCCCAACCTCCCCAGACCTCCCTTATACTCACAGGATGTACGTGATGACCCCGATGCTCCTGGAAGAGAGAGAGGAAGAAGAGGAGGCTGAAGCCCCTCAGAGCATTGTCAGGCCCCTCTGCCCACACTTTTGGCACAGGGGGAGATCCACTGGCACGAGGGGAGCCACGGGAACAGGCTCAGGAGGGGGGGGGTCACTCACCACATGTCAGCCTCCAGCCCCAGGGGCTCATAATTCACGATTTCCGGGGCTTTAGGAGGAAAGAGAGGAGAAAACAGGCTTAATGTGGGGGAAGAAAGCCTGTCCTTATGGATGCACCACAGCAGTGGCACTGGGCATCCCTCTGGGATTAATCCAAAGGTTGCAGCACCCCGAGGAGCCCCCCAGGAATGCTCCCAACCAGGTCTCACCTACAAACTCCGGGGTCCCGAAGATATTCTTGAATTCATTCCCAGCCTCGATCTTGTGGGCGATGCCGAAGTCAATGAGTTTGATGCGAGGGTTTGGCACGTTCTTGTCCAGCAGCATGATGTTCTCTGGCTGGGGTGGGGGGAGAGGAGCTGGGTCTGTCCCCACACACCCACCCCTGGGAGCTGCCCCTGGGCTCCTCCTCCCAGAGATGAGGACGTGTGCCTCAAACTGGGAGAGATCCCAGCACCGCCCCCCACACCTCACCTGGGAGCTCATCCCTGCTCTCTGGGCAATCTGCACCTCCCACACCTCACCTGGGAGCTCATCCCTGCTCTCTGGGGAATCTGCACCTCCCACACCTCACCTGGGAGCTCATCCCTGCTCTCTGGGGAATTTGCACCTCCCAGACTTCACCTGCAGGCTCGTTCCTGCTCCCTGGGGAATCTGCCCCTTGCAGCCCTCACCTTCAGGTCGAAGTGGGCGATGTGCTTGGAGTGCAGGTAGTGCACCCCGTCCAGGATCTGCTTGAGGAACTGGGTGGCCTCCTCCTCCGTCAGGGACTCCTTCTCCGCCAGGAAGTCGAAGAGCTCCCCGCCCGACACCAGCTCCAGGATGAGCACCACGTCGGTCTTGTTCTCGAAGATGTCGTGCAGGGTGATGATGTTGGGGTGCTGGATCTCCCGCAGGATGTCCACCTCCCTCTCGATCTCCTCCCGGCTCACGCCCCGGCGGCTGGACGACAGCCGGCGCTTCTTGATGAACTTGGCCGCGTATTCCAGGCCCGTCTTCCTCTCCCGGCACTTCCGGACGATGGCGAACTGGCCGCTGTGGGATGAGGGAAGGAGGTGAGGTGAGAATCTTCCCCATCACCTCCCTGGAAACAGCATGAGGACACGCTGTTTCCTCCCAGGACTGCCAGGAATTGGGATCGGACGGTGCCCGCCTGCTCCCAGGTTTCACACACCCTGGCACTGTTGGAGCAAGGCCAGTGGTTCCTGGGATGGAGGAAAGGAATTCCTTCATCCCAGGAATGTGGCAGCTGCAGACCATCCCTGGGCTGCTCAGGTGCTGCTGTGACCACCCAGGCTGGGAGATGCCCAACAGCCCCTATTTTCCAGCCAGGAAACCTCAGGCTGGTCCCCGGAGCCAATCTCAGAGCCCAGTAGTCCTGGAGGACCATAAAGCTCTGGAGGGAAATGCAGGTGGAGGGGGAAATGCCTGAAATCAGAGTAACTGCACCTGGACCCAAGATTCCTTTATACTTTTCTACATTCCTGGATCACATCTGGGACCACCCACAGCCCCCCCCAGGGCAGGGCTCAGCTTTGCCCAGGTGGGATTCACAGCCCAGCCCTGAGAGGGAAGAGAACCTGGAGGAACCCCTGGAAGCTGCTCTGCTTTGAGTAAAAACCCACCTAAGTGACCCAAACCGTTTTCGCTGCCCAAGGATTTCCCAGTGGCCGAGGAGGAGCCACGGCAGAGGCAGGGCTGGAGGATCCTTGGGCAGCTCCCCCAGCTCCGCCTCTGCATCCCGGATGATTAAATCCCATCTGCAGGCAGTGAGTCACCCTGGATCCCTCCCCAGGCACAGCGCCAGGAGCAGTCACCGAGGCCCGGAAGCCGCCGGCCCCGGCCTGGCAGCCCCGGTTGGAGCTCCAAAAAGAGCAACTTTAACGTTAAACCTTTTTTTTTAATCTCTCCCCGCCAGAGGTGCTGAGCTCCCGGCCCAGCCCTGGCGCTGCTGCTGCCAGGGGTGGCACAAGGGCACCACGAGGGGTCCGGCAGCCGGTGAAGCTCCCGGGTGGAGGTGCAGCTTCCCCCCCCCAGAGCGTGGGGGGACGTCCCTCACCTGCCCAGCTCTTCCCCCATCTCATAGAAGTCCTCCACGCTCTCCTGCCGGAAGGTGGACATGGCTGCAGAGCCCTGTGGAGCCGGAGCCGCCGCGGTGCCGTGAGGAGAGCGGGAAGTCAGGGAGCAGCCAGGAAGCAGCCGGGGATCAGCATCTGCGGCGCCGGGAAAGAGGGGGGGGTTGTGTCCCGGGGAGCTCAGGCCAACACCCGGCACAGGGATCCTGTCCCTGCCACCCCCCAGGCCACAAGGCCCCAGGCTGGGCAGCTGCAGCTGGGTTAGGGATTAACCCATCCCATCACACCCCAAAGCTTGTAGGGACCCCCTGACTCCCACAGGGATGCCCTGTGGGGACACAGAAGGGAAAGGGGCAGTGGCCGTGTGGGCTCCACGGCCGTGGGCCTTGCTCGATCCCAAAGCAGCCAGAAACACCCAGATGGGGAAGAGAGACCCCCTCAAGTCAGCCAGCAGCACCCTCCTGCCCCCAGCCCCACTGCCCCTCCCTGCCCCACACCCACAGCACCCCCCAAATCGACCTCCTCCCTGCCCCATAATCCCCCATTCCACACCAACCCTCTGATCCCCCAGAGCCCCCCGCTCCCAAGCCCCTACAGCCCCTCCCTGTCCCACAAGCCCCAAACTCAGAGCCCACACCCCCAATCCCCCACAGCCCCTCCCTGTCCCACAAGCCC
>JAWMRA010000079.1:941873-955701 GCA_035584735.1 Pseudotriccus pelzelni | reverse complement strand
CCCCTCCAAAGCCCCGCCCGTCCGTGGCCCCGCCCGTCTCCCCTCAGGAAGCCCCGCCCACTCCCGGCCCCGCCGCGCGGCCCGGTGGATGTTGCGTGAAGTGCCGGCTCTCGCTTAATTAATTAATTAACTGTGAGGAGAGAATCACTGAATGACCCGGGCTGGAAAAGGCCTCTGAGATCATCCAGTCCAACCCACGAGCCCCACCTCCCTGTCAGGGAGTTGTAGGGTGTGGTGAGGTCTCCCCTGAGTCCTCTCCAGGCTGAGCCCCCCCAGCTCCCTCAGCCTCTCCTCTCAGCAATTGTGTTCCAGTCCCTTCCCCAGCCTTGTTGCCCTTCCTTGGGCACGCTCCAGCACCTCCTTCCTGAACTGACGGGCCCAGAGCAGGACACAGCGCTCGAGGTGTGGCCTCACAGGGGCAGAATCCCTGCCCTGGTCCCGCTGCCCACACCAGTCCTGATCCAGGCCAGGATCCCACTGGTCTTCTCGGCCATGGATCACCACCACAGCTACAGCGAGCAGTTGCTTGTTCGCGGAGTCTTTCAGGGATTTTAACAATGTTTAAGCCGTTAACCAGCTCAGTCTCTCCCAAGATTTTGCTGAGGCGTTACTGTCAGTCCTCCAGTTCCCCCCTGTGATGGTGCCCCGGGTGTTCGGGAAGGGGAGCAACACCCCCCTCCGCTCCACCAGAGGGCACCACAAACAACCCCAAACCCCCACGATTTTCATCACCATTATCCAATTTTATTAATTCCAGTGGCACTAATACAGGCGGCGATGGGCACGACGGACAGTCAACGCTGCAGGTAAGGCATCCTCAGACCCCCCCTCCTTCTTCCCCCCCCCCACCTTTTTCTCCTCGTTTTCAAGCGGCCGTTCTGCAGCGGTCGGGTTTTTTTGTTTCTTTTTCGAGTCAAATAAATACAGAATTGGGCAAACCTAGTGGAGATGTTTTAGTTACAATGGCAAAGATGAGTCATGTGCAACACAGAAACCTATAAGGCTTTTTTTTTTTCCTCTCTTTTTTTGTTTTTTTCCTTATTTGAAGTCTCAAATCGCTATTAATTAAGATGGTGCTCATGGGCGTCTCTACCCCCCTCGGCAACGGGTGGCAACGCTAATTAATTAATTTTTTTTTCCCCCGTTCTCCCAGAGTTCCATGAGTGTGATTACAGTTTGTCCAGGAAGTTGTCGAGGGCAGGGATTCCTTCCTTCAGCCCTTTGCGCTTGCGGGTCTCGGCGACCACCTGGCAGGGTCGGCTGGCGCTGTCGAAGGGGTCCCCGGGCAGGATCTGCCAGTGGTCAAACACACACTGGGGGAAGGCCTGGCCCCCCGTGTTGGACCTCAAATCTGCTGTGAAACCTGGGAGGAACAAGAGGAGATGCGAGGTGAGACGGGTGGTGGTGGTTTGGTGTCACCATCAGTAAAATCCACGCTCCGGGTCACCAGAGGAACCCAGAGTAGATCCTGAAAGCCTCCTGAGATGCCAAATACAGCTGCAACAAGACGTGGGGATGGAGAGAATGCTTAAGGCACCTTCCAGTGCCTACAGGGGCTCTAAGAGCTGGAGAGGGACTTTGGAAAAGGGATGGAGAGACTGGACAAGGGGCAATGGTTTCCCACTGCCAGAGAGCAGGGTTAGATGGATAGTAGGAAGGAATTCTTCCCTCTGTGGGTGATTGATCAGATACTGGCCCAGGATGCCCAGAGAAGCTGTGGCTGCCCCATCCCTGGAAGTGTCAAAGGCCTAAGGCAGAGAGTGGGATGAGATGACCTTGAAAGGTCCCTTCCAACCCAAAATGTTCTACAACCTTGGTCTTTTCTCCCAGGAACAAGAAGAAACTGCCCGAAGTTGCACCAAGGGAGGGTTAGACTGAATATGAGGAACAGTTTCTTCTCCAAAAGGGTGGCCAAGGCCCCTGCTCAGGGCACTGGTGGAATCCCCATCCCTGGAGGGATTTAAAAGCTGTGTGGATGTGGCACTTGGGGGACATGGGTTACTGGTGCCCTTGGCAGTGCTGGGTGAACAACTGGACTCAATGATCTCTGATCATTCCCAAGGGTTCTCCCTCTCCCTCCCAGGCTGGCCCCAGGCTCCAGGACTGGCACACTCACCGAAGGACTCGTTGACAGGCAGGTAGGCCTTGACCACAAACATGGGGGTCCCGGCCACCTGGGTCTCCTCAAACACATGGCCACGCTTCCTGTTCAACACTCCGTAGATGCCACCAACCACCTGCTCCGGGCACTGCAAGAGAGAAGAGTCAGGACCTTAAACTCCCTCCTCACCTTGTCTTCCCCTCAACCCTCAGTTCGATTTAACCCAGCAGTTTTCACACTGCGAGAGTGAGCAAGTGGAAATGTGGTAATCTTGGGATGTGTAAAAGGAAGGGGGAGAGGGGAATTGCTCTGAGGAGACACAACTGGGTCCATCAAACCTGGACTCTGCCAGAGGCCCAACAGCGGCTCTGGGATCTTACAGGAAGCAGGGAGCTCCCTCCCTCCTCCTGCGGGTGCGTGTGAGGTGACAGAGGCTCCTCACCTGGATCTCCACCAGGTAGATGGGCTCCATGAGGCGGGGCTGGGCGGTGAGCACGCAGGCGTAGAGGCAGCGCCGGGCCGTGGGGATGATCTGGCCGCCGCCGCGGTGGATGGCGTCGGCGTGCAGGGTCACGTCGTGCACGTCGAAACGCACCGCCCGCATGTTCTCCTCGCACAGCACCCCCTGGCAAAGCAAAGGGAGGGGTCAGCCAGCAGCTCAGGGCACAGGTGGTACCCCCCAGACAGGCCCTTGGCTCCGGGGAAGCAGCTCCTAGAGCAGCAAAGTCCACCAAGGGGCCACTTGGCCACTCAACCTCTTTGCTGAGGGCTGGATCTTCAAGCCTTCAAAGGTTGGACTTTTGGATTTTGTTGGCATTTCCGAACCTAAGGATTCTGTGAAGGACCACCTGGTCCTACCACTGTGGCTCCTCAAATGAAGGCGCTTTTAGCAGCATCCTCAGAGACCAGCTCCAAGGACCAAGCCAGAAGAGCTGACACATTTATGGTGCAGAAATGCCAAGTATCTACCCAAGGAAAACAGGGATTTTTGTCCCAGTAATTTGACAAGAGTTGTTGGCTTGGGATCTTCTTTGAACTGAAATTAACTTTAAAAATTATACAAGAAAATTAATCCCTTCTGTCAGTGTTCCCAGTCTACCTGCCCACTTATCTCTGACTCCTCTCCTGTCTAATCCTAAAAAAATAATTATTATAAATTATTAAATGAATTATATATTATTTTAAAAATATTATATAAGCCTCAACAGGTATCTGGCCCTCAGAACACCTTTCCTTTCCTTCTGATGCCAGCTGTTATTCACATCGACAGTTCCTGTCCCAGATGTTGCATTTTGCTGTCTGAAAAGCACAATAACCACCTAAAATGTGACGTCTGTGCTGCCACACTGGATTTCTTCAGAGTGGTGGGAGAAAACTTTCAGCGTGTCTGAACTGCTACACCTTCACTCACCCTAAAAGACACTCAACTACAAATTTCTCTGCCATGTGACCATTTCCCCCAAAGTTCCTTTGAACTCCAGGCCGTGCAGGAGCCACCGATGCCACCCGGCCCTCACCTCCTTGGTGGCCCACTGGAACCCGGCCACCACGCTGTCCTTGATCTCGTTGAGGTACTGCACCCCCTTGGTGATGTCGGTGAGGATGTTGGGGCCGGTGCCGTCGGGCCCAAAGCACCAGATTTTCCTGGCCTCGGTGACGTCCCACTCGTACTTCTCGGCCAGGTACCGCGCCCGCTGCTTCAGCTCCTGCCGGGCTGAGACCTCGCCCTTGTCGATGTCCTCGGCCAGGCCATCAGGGAAGGGCCGGGCCTTCATGTACAGCCTGTTGTGTTTGTTGGGGGACTTGGAAAGGCACATCACGTTGGACTCCTCGCTCACCGTCTCGCGGTAGGACACGACAGGATCCGATTTCTGAGGCGGCAACGGAGCAGAGAAGAGCCGTGAGACACCCAAGGGCAGCTCAGCAACACCCACCCCGAGCTCACTGACCAGTCCCTACCTTAATGGGGATGCAGGCGTGGTCCTCCTCCAGGTCCTTCAGGCAGATCTCCAGGTGCAGCTCACCGGCGCCAGCGATGATGTGCTCCCCTGACTCCTCAATGATGCACTGCAAAGACCACGAACAGCACGTGAGGCTTCAAACTGCACCACAGGCAATGCTCTCATCTCTGCCTTTTGGGTTTGACCCACAGCTGCTTTTAGATGCTCCTTCCACTGATCTGGGGGCACAGCACCAAGGTGCAAGGCAGCACTTTGGTAGGGCCAGGACCAACAACCAGCTCAAGACTTGTCTGCCAGCAACGCCAATGCACCCAGGACTGGAGATTAGGACCCAGGACTGGAGATCAGGACCCTCAGTGCACCCAGGACTGGAGATCAGGACCCTCAGTGCACCCAGGACTGGAGATTAGGACTCAGAACTGGAGATCAGGACCCTCAGTGCACCCAGGACTGGAGACAAGCTCAGCTGATTAGAGCACATTGGTAGCAACACCAAGGTTGTGCCTTTGATCCCTGTATGGATCAGTTGGACTCTGATCCTTGGGGGTCCCTTCCAACTTGGAACATCCTGTGAAATTCCTGTGGGGGCAAGCAGGACCTTCTGGACACTCACCTGCACCATGGGGTCAGACTTGGCCAGTCTCTTCAGCCCCTCCACCAGCTTGGGCAGGTCGGCCGGGTTCTTGGCCTCCACGGCCACGCGCACGACGGGGCTGACGCTGAACTTCATGACCCTCATGTTGTGGGCGTGCTCGAAGGTGGTGATGGTTCCAGTCTTCACCAGGAACTGGTCCACACCGACCAGCCCCACGATGTTGCCGCAAGGCACGTCCTCGATGGGCTCCACGTAGCGGCCCATCATGAGAATGGTCCTGCCCAGAGGGAGAGGTGCTTTAAGTGAGACTGGAAAGGGGAGGAGGATCCCACCAGCAGCACCCCAGAGTTCAGCAGATACTTGGCAGTCCATAACCAAGCACCTTGACAGACCTCAGAGATGAGAACTGACCCAACGCAGCACCAGAGCGCCCAACCTGAAGCCCAGAGCATCCCCCCAAGCCAGGACCAACCTTTGAATTGGCTTCAGGTACAGATCCTCCTTCTTGCCAGGCGTGTAGTTTGGTCCCATGATTCTGACTTTCAAGCCAGTTGAGACGAGACCAGAGAAGACACGGCCAAAAGCGTAGAAACGTCCTTTGTCAGAGGTTGGCACCATTTTAGAGATGTACATCATCAGGGGGCCTTTGGGGTCACAGTTCTTAATGCCTGGGAGGAAGAGGGGAGAGACCAGCTTAGCCCACAGTTATTGCTGTAACTGGCATCACACCCTGTGAGACCCCACACCCCCAAATCCCAACAGGAGACCTTCACCCCCTGTTGTCCCAGTCTGTGGGGTTCTGAACAGAGTGCTGGCCAAACCAGAGAGAAAAGAGGGGGAATGGCTTCCCAGTGCCAGAGGGCAGGGTTAGATGGGATAGTGGGAAGGAATTCCTCCCTGTGAGGGTGGGAAGGCCCTGGAACACGTTGCCCAGAGAAGCTGTGGCTGCCCCATCCCTGGAAGTGTCCAAGGCCAGTCTGGAGCAACCTGGAATAATGGAAGGTGTCCTTGCCTGGGGTGAGACTGGATGACCTTCCAGGTCCCTCCCAACCCAACCATTCTAGGATTCCATGGAAGATCACCAAGAGAAGTTCTCAACAAATCCAGGCTCAGCTGGAGCCTCTGGCTACCCTCCATGTCCTCAGCCAGCTCAGTCCTCCAGAGCAGAGCTGTGAGCCACTAAGCCTGCCTGATCCATGCAAGAAAACCTCCAGCCTCAAGAATTCCAGACAGGGAGAACAAGCTGGTTCCAGGCCTGTGGGAGCTCTGAGTAGCAGCTCATCCTACCTATGGCAGCCTCATCGTCGGGGGGGCCCTCGTAGAGCAGCTCACAGCGGTACTTCTGGGCTGTGACGGGGGAAGGCAGGTGGATGGTGATCATCTGCAGCAGGGCATCTCCAGCGGGCAGCCACCGCCTCATCACCGCCTGGGCAGGGCACCGAAACCCAGTCAGAGTGTTCACAACCCGCAGTTCACCTCCCCTTGCTCCCCCACCTCCCACCTCCCCACCCAAACAGGTTTAAGCTGGCGCAGCTGGAGCAGCACAACTCGTCTCCTCGCCAAGACTCAGGCCTCACCTTCAGCAGGGGCTTGCCCTCCTTGTCCTTGTCTTCGCTGTCCAGCTTGATGTCCAGTTTCTCAATCAGTTTTGCCGCTTCTTCCTTCTTAAAATTCATGATTGCGTCGAAAACCTGCAACGACAGCAGCAGCCCTTGGAGCGTTGCCGTGACCCAGTTTGGAGCAGCGTCTCTGCAGGGAATTCCCTGTGCTCACACTCAGCATCCCTCCCAGAGGACTCAGCCAACCTGCCCTCGCAGAGCAGCAGCAAGATGTGTCAGACAGTGAAATTTCTTCAATCAAACAAGTCAGGTCAAAGTGAAGAAATTTTCCATCATCACGCACCGGGAAAAGTGGGAGAGCGGGAAGCATGAGCCAGGGTGGAACCCTGAGGAGCTCACCTTGAAGATGGGGTCAAGAATGAGCTGGCAGAAGGTCCTGGGCAGTTTCTTTCCATCAGGGCTGGTGGCAGATTTGCTGAATTTGCCAGTAGCAGGATCAAAGTATCTGGAGAGGAAACGAAATCAGACAAATCTTAATGCTCAGCTCAGCTCCAGACACGTGGCCTGTTCTGCCTGCTCAGGGCACGCTGAGCAAGTGCCACCTTCATGCCTTCCCCCCTCATTAAGGTTTTCAGCCCTCACCAAAATGTAATTAACTCCTGTTAAATCAGACACGACCACACCCTCCCTCCTTTACCCACGTTCTGCAGTGCCAGGCTGCAGCCACACGGAGCTGACCCGGAGTCCCAGTCACAGCTCCACCTCACCTGTCTCCCCACAGCTTCTTCATCATGTCCTCTACTTTCTTGGCACGCTCAGAGGGGCTCAGCTGGGCATCTCCCTTGGCAGCAAACTTTGCCACGTACATCTCGGCGAACTGCTTGAGGGTGAAGGCCCAGCCGTGCAGGCCCGAGCCGAAGCCCACGGTCCCCAGCACAGGATCGATCTGAGAGGGAACAGGAGAGCTGGGTTAGAGGGTCAGCCCTCAGCCACCTCCATCCCAAACAACATTCCAGCACAAAGATGGAGCTGCAGGACACTGAAGCAGTTCTGTCACAGGGACACCTCTGCAGCACAGAACTACACTGGTTTTCTTTCGTTACAGCCAGGTTTGAACTCAGACAGCTTAACTCCTGTGCAGGTAAGATTCCCATCCTTCCCAGGGAGGATCAGGAAAGCAGGGACATCTCCAGCATGCAGCAGCAAAGCACAAGCTTCTCCTCAGAACTTGTGGCCAACAGCCCTGCTCCAGGAATCCAGTGGCAGTGAAGCACAAGCTTTTCCTCAGGATCTCTATCCACCAGCCCTGCTCCCTTCCCAGAAACCACCAGGAGCTGGGAAACACCTCCTGGCCTTCCATTTCAGGAGCCAGCCAGGGTAGAGATGCTGTGGAGGATCCTGCATCACCCACCACCCCAAATGTGATGGGGGCAAAAGAACACCACTCTTTGTGAGGACAGGAAATCGTGGAATCACAGGATGGATTGGGAGAACCTTAAAGCCCATCCAGTTCCAACCCCCTGCCTTGGGCAGGGACACTTTCCACCCTCCCAGGTTGCTCCAAGCTCTGTCCAAACTGCCCTCGAACACTTCCAGGGACGGAGCAGCCACAACCTCTGTGGGAACAATCCCTTCCTTTATTTACATCCTTTATTTGCTCAAGCCTTGAACAGATTTTGGAGGGAAGCCAACAAGAGCCCCAAGCCACCACAAACCTGGGGAGCTGAGGCACCTTTGATATCCCACTCTCACTCCTCCACTCGAGAAAAGAATTCCTGAGGAGGGAACTGCTCCCTCTCCCCAGGGTGGATCATTCCAAACCCACTCACCATGATATTTCCCATGGGGCCGCTCTCTCCCTCTCCATAGGTGGAGATGATGACGTTGACGTTCTCCACGATGCGCTGGAAGGTCTGGTACAGCTCCTCCGGCTCCAGCTGCAGCTCCAGCAGCGCCCGGTCCATCTTGTTCATCATCAGCACGGGCTTGATCCTCTCAGCGATGGCCTGACGCAGCACAGTCTCTGTCTGCACGCACACGCCTGCCAAGCACGGGCAGTGAGTTACCCCTGGCTCCAAACTCTCCCAAAACACGTTCCGGCCGCACAGGGAGACAGCAAAGCTTACCAGAGACACAGTCCACCACGACCAGGGCGCCGTCGGTGACGCGCAGAGCCGCGGTGACCTCCGAGGAGAAGTCCACGTGCCCAGGGGAGTCAATCAGGTTGATCAAGAAGCCAGAGCCATCCTTGCTCTGCTTGATGAAGGCCAGGTCGTTCTCAGAGAGCTCATAAAATAGGGAGATAGCTCTGAAAGGAAGGAATAACTGTTAAAATTACTACCTGCTATTCCACCCTAATCCCACACCAACAGCTGCCACAACTGGACATGGCACTCAATGCTCTCTGGTCTAGCTGGCAAGGTGGTCAAAGGTTGGAGTGGACGACCCTGGAAGTCTTTTCCAACCTAAATGATTCTGTCTGGCTTTAAGGATTCCCTGAAGTGTGTTCCTGGGAGGTTGGTGTGGGAGAGAATTGGAGCACAGGCCAAAAAATCTGCCCTTCCTAAGTCATAACATCCTCCATGAATCCCAACCTCCTCCACGAATTCCTGAAGTTTTGAGCACCCAAAGAGAATTCCACTTCTTCAATCAAGGATTTAGGCTTTTCCTACCAGTCCCAACCATCTTCTCCATCCCTTTTCAGGCCCCTCAAGGACCTCAAACCCTCAGTGGTGACAAAGCCACCAGAGATACTCCCGACACTCTCTACCCCCCATCCATTGGACATCCAACAATCCTGGGGCTAAAATGGAAGGATGAAGCTCCTGCTTCATGTGATTTCCCAAGAATTCCTCCATGATTGACCAGAAGCCAACCAACACTTATCATGGCGACAAAGCCACCAGAGATGCTCCCAAGACTTTCCACTCCACATCCACAGGACATCCCACAATCCTGGGGCTAAAATGGAAGGGTGAAGCTCCTGCTGCACATTTATCTCCAAGGAACTCAAGGACTGACCACAAGGCACCAACACTTGTCATAGTGACAAAGCCACCAAGAGTCTCCACAACCATGAGACATCTGACAACTCTGGGGCTAAAATAGGAAGGTGAAGCTCCTCCTTCACACGATTTCCTAGGAATTCCTCAACGACTGCCTAGAAGTTAATCAACATTTATCATCTCACTGAAGATCCTCCCGAGCACGCCGAGCTTCTCCACCTGCCCAGAACAGCCCAATGCCACCTCCTCCCACCTCAAATCCCGGGGGGGGGTGGGCTGGGCTCAGGGAGGACCCTGAGGAGGGTGAGGGGAGGGAGCTCACGTGGATTTGATGGTGATGCAGCGCTCCTGCTCGTCCTTGCGGGTGTCGGTGAAGCGGGTCTCCCCGGCGCGGGCCGACGCGATGATCCCGGCCTTGCACACCAGGGAGTCCGTCAGCGTGGACTTGCCGTGGTCCACGTGGGCGATCACGGACATGTTCCTGATGTTGGCCTTTTTGTCCATGATGGCCCGTATCTGGTCTACTGTGAAGTTCACCTTGAAAGGGAGGAGAGAGATTTTATGGGTTTATTGCCGTTCCACAGAATTCAAATCTCCACCCCAAACGCTTCCCGTGGTCACGGTGACGCCGGCTCTGCCCCGGGTGACAGCGTGACCTGATGCAGTGGGGCTGCAGCACCGAACCCTCTGGGCCCCAGGGTCCAAAAACCTGCAGTGCCAAGCAGCTCCTGGGGGAAAAAACCCCTACCAAAACCGAACCTGGGGGGGCAAAACCCCCTCAAAATCGAGCCCGGGGGAGGCAAAACTCACCCAAAACAGAGCCCAGGGGAGTAAAAGCCCCTCAAATCAAACACAGTGGGAAACCTGTCACCTAAAACCTGGAAATAAAACACCCCCAAAATCGAGCCCGAGGAAGCAAAACCCCCTCAAAACAGAACCCAAGAGGTAACCCCTCATCCTAAACCGAATACAGAGAGTTAAATCCCCCTTAAAACCAAAACAAGGAAACCAGCTGTCACCCTAAATCTAAGGATAAAACAACCCTAAAATCAAACAAGGAGAGCAACGTCTCACCCCAGTGGACAAAACCCCCTCAGAACCGAACCCATAGGGCAACCTGTCACCCTAAACCGAACCCGAGAGGGGCAACCCCTCATCCCGAAGCGAACCAGGAGGGGCAAACCCCTCCCCTTTAAACTGCACCCAGCGGACAAAGCTCCCCTCAAACCGCGCCGGGGGGGGAGGATCGGGAGGGAGGGTGACGGCGGCGGTGCCAGCCCGGCCCGCAGCGTTACATAAGGCAGCGCCCGCACCGCAGCGCCCCGGCCCCGCGCCGCCACATCAGCGCCGCCGCTCCCGCCGCCCTCCGCCCCGCCAGCGCCCCCGGGGAAGGGGTGACACGTCCCGTCCCCCCCCCCACCCCTGCCCCGCCGCCGCGTCCCCACTGCCCCCTCACGACATCCCCTTCCCCCGCCCCGCCCTCCCCGCGGGAGGCCGCACAGGCCGCATCGGGCGGCGAGGGGCCGCTCGGGCGCGGCGGGCGCGCCATCCCCGGCGGTGCGGGCGGCGCGGAGGGCGCCGGCGGCGCCGGTGGCGGCGGAGGGCGGCGGGGGCTCACCATGGTGGCGGATGGCGGCGGATGCTGCGGGGCGGGGGGGGCGCGGCAATGGCGGCGGCGCGGCCCTGTCTCGCTGGCGAGCGCAGAGCGTGCGGAAGAGAGCGCTGACGTCAGCCGGCCCCCTCTTATAGGGCGGGGGGCGGCGCCCGCGCGCGGCGCCTGCGCGCCGGGGCCGCTCTGCCCGCCGGACTCTATGGTTTGGTGGGGTGAGGGGACGGCGAGGGAGGTTGATGGGGGTGAGGGCTGAAGGACGGGAGGGGAGGGTCGATCCGCCGCGCCGGGAACACGCGGGTTGTCACCGGGGCTACGCCCGCGTGGCTGTACCGAAAACAGCCAGCGGTAACGAGCGCTCTGGAGCGCGGCGGGGAAAAGTCCCGGTAACGCTCTGGGCGCGGGGAGTGCCCCGCCTCCGGTGACACCCGAGCGGCAGGCGAGCCCCGGGAGGCTCACAGGAAGAAGCGATAGGGCTGAGCCCGCTGTCAGCCCCGGGAACCGGCACCGGGTCCCGCCCTGGCCCCGCAGGGTCCCCGCATTGCGCATGCGCCGGGCGGGACCGGGATAACGGCGGCGCCGGTGCTTTGGCGCCCTCTGCTGGAGGGGAGGACCGGGAGCACCGGGATGGCGACACCGTAACCGGGGGGGGGTGAGACCCCCAGAGGAACTCCAGAGGTGGGGGACACAATTCTCCAGCTCCACACCGTAAATATTTGCCTGCTTTCCCCCCCTTTTCCTTTTGGCAACACAGGAGGCCGGTGCTTCGCCTCTGTGAGATGCAGCGTTAAAGCTCACACAAACCGTGGAATCACAGGAGGGTTTGGAAGCGACATCAAGGATCATCTTATTCCAATCCCTGCCAGGGAGGTGTCCCGGGCAGGGACACATTCCACCAGCTCAGGTTGCTCCAAGCCCTGTCCAACCTAGCCTTGAACACTTCCAGGGATGGGGCAGCCACAGCTTCTCTGGGCAACCTGTGCAAGGGCCTCCCCACCCTCCCAGCCAGGAATTCCTTCCCAATATCCACCTAACCCTGCCCTCTGGCAGTGGGAAGCCATTCCCTGTGTCCTGTCCCTCCATCCCTTGTCCCAGGTCCCTCTCCAGCTCTCCTGGAGCTCCTTTAGGCGCTGGAAGGGGCTCTGAGGTGTCTCCAGAACCTTCTCCAGGCTGCACATTCCCAATTCTCCCAGTTTTAATCCAAGCCACTGCCCCCACACCACCTCAGTGGTGGCTCCCAAATTCCCAGCACATTCCCAGCCTGCCTTTCCCAGGCAGGGATGGGCAGGACAGCGGTGGAGCTGCACCCAGGCTGGATTTGGCCCCGGCTCTCCTGGTGTGACAGGATGAGTTATCAGCCACTGGGGTTTCCATAGCAATCCCTCGGATTTTTAGCACCAACCCTGGCTTTTGGCAGCCTGGGAGGGAAAACTGGGGAACATAATTAACATATTGGTCTGCCTGGGAAACTGTTAATTGCCTTTTTATTTAATTATTGGGCAGGGTTGATGATGAGGAGGAGAAAGTGCTGGAAAACCTCTCCCAGTGTTTCACCCTAAATCCTGGAGTTCCCCCTGGTAAATCATATCACAGAACCTCCTGAGCTGAGAGGGTCCCACAAGGATCATCCAGTCCAACCCCTGGCCCTGCACAGACACTCCAGCAATCCCACCCTATCCCTCAGAGCGTTGTCCAAACGCTCCTGGAGCTCTGGCAGCCTTGGGGCTGCCCCCACCACCCTCTGGGGGAAGAACCTTCTCCCAGTATCCATCCCAAACCTCCCCTGGCTCAGCCCCAGTCACTCCCTGGGTCCTGTCCCTGCTCACAGGGAGCAGAAATTGGAGCTGCTCCTCATGAGGAAGCTGCAGGCTGCAATATATTATAAATATTATATGATTATATTTTAAATATACATATAATTATTATCCAAAGGGGTTTTTTATACATAATTAATGGTAATTAGTGCCCATGGGGGCACAAACACTGACCAGTGAGGGAGGGCTGGGGGCCCTCTGGGATGTCGTTGCCACGGAGATGCCTCATGTTCCCTGTGGGATCCTGTCCCAGTGGAGGGAATGTTGGGAGGCACCGAGGCTGTTCCACAGTGTCCCTCCAGGCTCCAGGGGCTTTGATCCAACAGGAAAACATGGGATTTGCAAGTTCAGCTTCAAGCAGAGGCTGCTGTGGGATGAGGAGGATGAGGAGGGTGGTGTCCTTTGGGTTTCTCTGATGAAGGTACAGATCCAAAACCAGAGAGTCATGGAGGTTGGAAAAGACCTCCAGGATCATCCAGTCCAAGCTGTGCCCCATCCTCACCTTGCCCCCCAGCCCAGGGCACTGAGTGCCACATCCAGGCCTTCCTTGGATACTTCCAGGGGTGGGAACTCCAAACCTCCCTGGGCAGCCCCTGCCGGTGCCTGACCACCCTTTCCATGAGGAAATTCCTCCTGATGTCCAACCTGACCCTCCCCTGGCACAGCCTGAGGCCTCCAAGAGCCTCCCACTCTTCAGGAGCGTTTCCCGGTGCCACCACGAGCGAGGGGATCCGGGGATCCCCTATTTGGGGACAAAACTGTCCCGGGGGGACCCTCAGCTAAAGGGATCCCAGACTGCAATGCCAGGAGGGGGGTGCAGGGAGACCCTTCCCCAGCCCCCCCCACCCGGGAACCAGGGCACGGGGGGACCCTTCCCAAGCCCCCCAAGGCACATGGAGACCCTTCCCCACCCCTCCCCTGGCACAGGGGGTCCCTTCCCCATCCCTTCCCAGGGCCCTCACCCTCTTCCAGGAGCTTCCCCCCAGCGCTTCCCTCCTCAGCAGGGACACCCCCCGGAGCCCCAGAACGGCGGCCGGGCCCCCCCCTAACCCTGCCCTGCCCCGGGGGCATCCACCTGCCGCCATCTTGGGGGCAGCACCCCCCGCCCTTCCCCGCACCCGCTCTACCTCCCCTGTCCCCCGCAGAGCCGCCTCCTCCCCCATTTCCCCCCATTCCCATCCCCG
>JAWMRA010000079.1:925546-941773 GCA_035584735.1 Pseudotriccus pelzelni | reverse complement strand
CCCCCCCCCCCCCCCCCCCTTCCCTCCCCTGTCCCCCTCAGGGGGCTGCCCCGCCCCGGCCTCAGGGCCGCGGCCCCCGCCGGACCTCACGGGCTTCGACCGGGCCGGGGCGACCCGCGGCGCCGCCGGCGGTGCCCGCAGGGCTGGGCTGACCTCACCGCCTGTTAATTCGCGGGATTAATTAGCGCAGGTGCTGCCCCCGCGCCCCCCGGCCCGGTGCCCGGTGCGGGGCGGCCCCGGGGCCCCTCCGTGACGGGGGGGAAGTCAGTTCGTGCCGGGGGTCGTGTCGTGTTCCCGAGGCGGTTTGTGCCCCCTCGAGAATGCCGGGGAAAGGGAGCGGGTTATCCCTGGGGGATCCCCGTTTTCCCGTGGGATCCCGGTGCTCCGGCGCCGCTGTGGGAGCCGGGGGTTCCCCCGTGTCCCGCTGTGGATGCGGGGAGGGGACAGCGCCCGGGACCGGCCGGTGCTGAAGGAGCGGCTGGGGAGTGTCCTCTGGGAAGAATTCCCTGGGAACTGTCCCCTGGAAGCGTTCCTTGGGAAGAATTGCCTGGGAAGTCACCCCTGGAAGCGTTCCTTGGGAAGAATTCCTTGGAAGTGTTCCTTGGGAAGTGTCTCCTGGAAGCATTCCTTGGGAAGAATTTTCTGGGAAGTGTCCCCTGGAATTGTTGCTTGGGAGGTGTCCCCTGGAAGCTTTCCTTGGAAGTGTCCCCTGGAAGTGTTCCTTGGGACAAATTCCCTGGGAAGTCACCCCTGGAATTCTTCCTTGGGATGACTTCCCAGGATCAGTGGGATGTGTCTGGACGGCTGCAGGCATCGCCTCCGGAGCGGTTTGGTTTTGGGAAGCTCTCCCTTTGGAGCTGAGCAGGATTCCAGAGGCGGGGATGTGTTTGGTGGGAGCTGTGCCATGCCAGGCTTCCTGAGGGGAATAACAGGCAGGAGGAATCTCAGCTGCTCCCGAGGCCTCGGTGACAGGTTTCCTTCGTGGGGTGTTTGGCCGTTCCTGTGTCGCTGCTCAAATCTCATCCTTCGGGATCTCAGATCCTTCAAACCTGGAAAATTCTGCCTCCAGCTCCGCTTTACCCCCCCCCCCGAGAATCCCGAGTGAGGTGCTGCAGGAGCAGCAGGAATTGCCATCTTCTCCCCTCCCTGGTTCCTCCTGCTGCTGGTTGTCACTTCCTCGACCGATTTATCCTCCCAAATACCCCTTTTATCCTCAAAATACCTCGGGGGGAACAACACGCTCCCGTTTTCCCCACGTGGACCTGGGGGGGGAATTCAGTTGGACTTGATGATCCTGGAGGTCTTTTGCGGCCTTTTATGATCCTGATTCCGGTTTTTAATTGGAGAAAACTGAGCCACGAATGACATTTTCCCAGGATTTCGCAGGTGGGATCTGGTGGAGCAGCACCACGAATCCAGAGCTCTGGAATCCTGATTTCCTGGCAGTTAAACCCCTTTTTTCTCTCCTCTTCAGTTACCTTTTCTTTTTTCCCCCCCTCATCAAAGATATCTTGGGATGCGTCACGACCCCCAGGAATTTCAACTGCAGCCAGTGATGTAACAGCTTTGGGGTTTTGCAGATTAAGTGACATATTTAATCAAAGAGGAGAAAATCAAATGGCATTTTCTCTCTCTACTCTCATTCCCACACATCCAGAAGTGGCTGTTAAATATCTCTGGAATCAACTGTAGCTTTTTTAATTAAAAAAAAAAACAAAACAACAAACTAATCTGTAGCTGTTTTATTCCAGGAAATTATAAGATTGCTGTTAAATTCCACAGAAACCTGACTTTTAGGCTTTTTCATTTTTATATAATTATTGTTGAATCTAAGAGTGGGGTGCAGGTTGAGGAAGAGAGACCTGCTGGATTGGTTTTTTACTGGGATTTCTTCTTGAAATCCCTAATTTCCCACAAACCAGGAAGGCTGTTGAGTGAATAAGTGTGGATATCTATCAAGTGCATTTCCAGCTTGAGTTTTCAAACCCATCTACTTTATAAGCTCTTTTTTTTAATTATTATTATTATTACAATTTTAAGGCTGTTTGGTTTTTAGGGAACTGCAATACCAACCTGGCCATGGAATAATCACCAGGAATAATTTGGTTTTCAGCCTGATGGGATGTGTGGTACAGCCTGGCCTTTCAATCTGCTGACACTTACAGGGCTGAGGGGATTTTGGGAGGCTGAGATGGCTTTTCTGGCTTAGCAGACCCTGGAATTGATAATTCCAGGGAGACGCCAAGGCTGGGATCACGGAGTGCTTGGCACAGCACCCCCGTGGGGCTCGGAGCCACTGCTCTCTGGGAACACGCCGCTCTCTCCAATCATCCTAATATCTTTCCACACTCCAAAAAAAGGGGCCGTTCCTAAAGATCCTGGGGGGGTAGGAGGGATTCTGGAAGGGTTTTGTGCCCCATTCAGGCGCACTGAACCCCAGGGTTGGTGGCTCCAGTCCTCTTGAGCCTCACCTGCCACGCGGCTCACATCGATTCCCTTCCTTTGCCTCGCGCCAGCACCGTTTGGGGATGACATTTTCCCGGGAATTCTCTTCCCAGAGGCGCCTGGGAGGTTTGGGTGCCTCGAGCCTGCGTGCTGAAGGAGTTCCCATGCTCTTTTCCACGTGGGACCTGCTCCTTGAGGCCTCTGTGGGCTGACAGTTGACTTATCCCCAGGATGCTCACTTTGAGCATCTCTCCAAGTGATCTTTGTGGCATTTGGTGCCTATCCCGGTGATTTTCTATCAGGGGTTTTTGTGGAATTTGGTGCCTATCCTGGTGGTTTTCTATCAGGGATTTCTGTGGAATTTGGTGCCTATCCTGGTGTTTTTCCATCAAAGTTGATTTCTGTGTAATTTGATCCCTATCCTTGTGTTTGTCTATCAGGGGTTTCTGTGTAATTTGGTGCCTCTCCTGGTGGTTTTCTATCAGAGTGATTTCTGTGTCATTTGGTGCCCATCCTGCTGGTTTTTTATCAGTGATTTTTGTGGAATTTGGTGCCTATCCTGGTGTTTCTCTGATTTTCCCAACTGTGATATTTCAGTCGCTGATCTCTGTGTTGTTCAAGCACTTCAGAAACGGGGGATCAAACCAAGTGACAACTCCGGGGGTCTGTCTTAGGGTGGAACTTTTATTACTCGCCTTCTAATTATAAAGCAAGAACCGACAACCTTTGCATCTCATAACTATAAGACCCTCTCCAATTTTTTGTCCCCCAGAACATGGTGATGAGTTTCCGAGTCTCAGATCTTCAGATGTTGCTGGGTTTTGTTGGCAGGAGTAAAAGCGGACTTAAACACGAACTAGTGACCCGAGCTTTGCAGCTGGTCCAGTTTGACTGCAGCCCTGAGGTGTTCAAGAAAATCAAGGAGCTCTACGAGACTCGCTACAGCAAGAAGAGCTCGGAAGTGGCTCAGCCGCCCCCGCAGCAGCAGCAGCAGCAGCAGCAGCACCGGGCCGAGGCCCTGCCCTTACACTCGTCCTACGACCGCGGCAGCGCCGTGGCTCGGACTCTGCCCGCCCCCAACATCGACTACCCCGCCCTCTACAGCAAATACCTGAACGGACTCGGGAGGTTGCCTCCCAAAGTTGCCAAGCCCGAGGTTCGCCTGGTCAAGCTCCCGTTTTACACCACCCTGGACGAGCTGCTGAAGCCCACGGAGCTGGGTGAGTTTTTTGGGGGGTGGAGGGGAGGGGAGAGGGGAAGGGGGGTGGTTGGAGTGTTGGGAAGGTGGGTTTGGGAGGTTGGGAGGCAGGAGAAGCTGATGGATGTGGTGGTGGGTACCTCTTCCTGCCCCCTTTCTTCCCTTTTCTCCCCCTCTTGCGCTTCCCCCTCTTCCTTTTCCCCTCTTCCCCCTTCTCGCCCTCATACTTAAAATTTAGAGCCTGTTATTTATATCTCAGCTTTCCAGTGCTGAAAGGTGGCTGACAAAAAAGAGAGAGAGCGACTTGTTACGTGGAGGGATAGAGATGGGAAAAGGGGAATGGTTTTAAACTGAAAGAGGAGAGATTTAGGTGGGATATTGGGAAGGAATTCCTCCCTGTGAGGGTGGGCAGGCCCTGACACAGGTTTTCCCAGAGAAGCTGTGGCTGCCCCATCCCTGAAAGTGTCCAAGGCCAGGTTGGAGCAACCTGGGCTAGCGGAAGGTGTCCCTTGAAATCCCACCTCATTTGACTGTACCTTTCCAGTTCCTATGGAATGTGCTGCCATATTCCACGCTATTAGCATTTTTCAGCACTTCAGGTACCTGATCTGAAGCATCCTGTGGATGCAAGAGGGTGACAACACATCAAACTCTATTTTTGACTGTTTTCTTTGGTGCTTTTCATAGTTATTTGCACGTGGTGCTGTGAATTTTTGAGGGAAAACTGGGAGAAGTGCTTTGTGGGGTTTTTTTTCCCCTGGGGCTTGGAGACTGATTTTAGATGAATTTGGCTTGGAGAAACAAAGGGTGTTGTCCCCGGTGTCAAATAGAATGTTCTGGTAGCAAATTGAACGTGTGGAGAGGGGAAGTTCTGCTGAGCCTCGGTGTCTCATAAATCCAGGGGTAATGTCAGACCTCACAACTAAAACGATCTGAGAACTTGGGAAGCTGCTGTGGCTTTGCTGGAACAAAAAAAAGCAACAAAAACCCACAAACAGATAAAGATTTGATTGTGCAGAAACAAAAATCACTAATTAGTCACATTTGACATCATTTTTGTCATCCTTTGGAGGTGTAAAACAGCCGAGGGCTGACAGTGTGAAGCTAAAACCTTATAAATGTTGGGGGAGTGGGTTTGTTCAGCCTTAAATGTGCCCCGTGTTAGTCATGCCAGGGAAGGATTCTGAAGGCAAATGGATTTCCAAGAGGTGGAAGCACATCCAGAGGCAGGAGAAGAGCCTGGATGGACTTGCTGTGACGAGCGGCTTTTGTTAAAAGTTGGCATTAAAGTCTCCCACATCAGCTCAGAAGTGAGGGCTCATTAAAAGGAGTGTCTCCCCCCCTGGAAGGTGACACCTCCCCAGGGTCAGCAGCTCCTTCCCTGGGGCACGTTTGGCTGATTTTCCAGGGGGCTGGAGCGGTTTCTGTGGAGCCACAAGGAGCAGATGCTCAGGTTTCATTGTCCAACGAGGGGTTTGATTTTCCCAACCGGCAACTCTTTAATTCCGTCTGCAACACTTTAATTCCTTCTGCAACACTGGTGGGAAGGAGGATGCACTTGTGTCTCCCCGAGCCGGGGTTGTCTCAATACTTTGTGTCTCCCTTTGCTCCCTGGAGCTTCTGGGAGCTGGAATAACATCCCATTAGAGGGGTGGGATTGTTGGGGTGTCCAGGAGCTGGATTAGGTGATCCTTGGGGGTCCCTTCCAGCTGAGGATGTTCCAGGATTCTGTGACAAAACACTCCGAGGCAAACCAAGTGTTTTATTCCAAGTGGAAAAACAGTTTGTTGCCCAGATTTCCCATCCTGTCCCTAAGCTCCTGCCCAACTCCTGATGAAAAGGATGGGAAATCCCAGATCCTTATAGACCCCCCTGCTCCTGGGGCTTTTCCTTGGGCTACCAAAGGGATATTTTAAAGCTCATGGCCGGGAGGGGAGTGGGAGAAGCTTAATTTGTGTGTCTCAGGCTGCAGCTGGAATCACCTTCCTTAATGAACGGCCTCTCCTGCCTCTTGGAGAGGATTCCTTTGGGATCAGAGTGAGGTGGCTGATGCCTCATTTGGGCTGCAGGGAAGCAGATTCCCTGAAGGACTCTCCAGTTACTGTTATTCTTGGAGAGAAAGGTGCTCCAGCTAAAAGCAGATAAATCAGGTCCGTTGTGGAGCCGCTTTTTATTGGGGCACACCCAGTTTGACATCTAAATTATGTCCATGAGCACCCCCTGGTTTGGTCCGAGGATGAAACAGGGAAGAATTGTTCCGACTGACTGAAATCTTGCAATTCCCTCGGGGAGATGATGCTTAAAGAAAAAGCCTTGGAGAGGGATGGAGTGCTGAGACCTCTCCTGTGCTGGGTTTGAAGGAGTTCAGTGGAGTTTTTGTGGTACCTCAGCACTTTGCTGAGCTCTGTGTTTATCCTCTGGCGCTTTTTGGGGTGAAACTGCATGAATGTAGGAATTCTCCAGGAGTTTTATCCCAAATATTGGCTGTGGTGGTGGAGTCCCCCACCCTGGAGGTGTGGGCCGGTTGGCACTCGGCGCTCCGCGTCAAAGGTTGGATTTGATGCCCTTGGAGGACTTTTCCAACCCAAATAATCCTGGGATTCTGTAGATAAGGAGCCTTCCGGAGGCACAGCCGACCTTGGAGCGCAGCAAGGCCGCGTTGCCGGGTTTTCCCTTGGATTTTCAGCTCTTCCCTCCTTGGAAGCGTTAAAATCCCTCCTCCAGCCCCTCCCCAAAGCTGCACTTTCCCTTTGGGATCTCCAGCCGTGCCAGCACCACCCCTCTTCCCTGGGGGTACAGTAATGGGGGATATTAAGTCTGAAATCAAAGCCTTGCTGCGAGGAACCCCCAAACCCTGAAATCAGGCCTGATTTTGGGCTCTGACCCCCCTGCTGGAGAGCTTGGCCGCTCCAAGTGGGAATCCAGGATAAGGTTTGCCAAGTGTTCTTGGATTCTGGAAGTTGTTGGGCCTTGACTCCCTGGGAGGATTTGCTTAAAACTTGAGCTCCTGTTTTTGGCAGCTGTTAAATGAGGTTGATCCCAAAGCCAGGCGGCGAGTTGTGTCCAAAGGCACCTGACCTGGAAAAAAAAGGGAGAAAAGTCAGTTATTTTCCAACATTCAGCTTTAAAAGACTCCTGGGTTGTCACCAGGTCTTCCAAGCTCCAAGGTTTTATCCTTCATTTGACCTTATTCATGGAAAAATTCACTCTCCTACTTCTCAAATCCTGCTGTTTCGACTTGGAATAAACTCGCAGTTGAAGTGAGGCAAAGAAAACCACCCAACTCTGGCTAAAAAAAATTTAAAATGAAAAAAGCTGGTTTAGCACTTCCTCTTTGTGTTTCTCCCGTGACTTTCACCAGCTCAGGGTCTCAGCTCGCCTTGGAAACACCGCCTGAAAATAAAGCAGGTCTGAATTTCAGGATGTGGTGGCTGGTTGTTTATTTGAAGGGGAGGAACAAATGCTGAAAAAAAGAGAGAAAAATCAGCTCCAAATCTGGTGCTGTTAAAACAGCAAATCGGAATCACCAAAACGCGGGAAAATTGGGAGTTCTGTGGGAGAAAACAAGGCTTGGGATTAAAGAGAACATAAAACAATCACCTTGTGCTTAGAGCTGGTGTTTCCAGGTTGATGCTCAGTCTGCTTTTTTTTTCCCTCCTCAGTCCCACAGAACAATGAGAAGCTCCAGGAAAGTCCGTGCATTTTTGCATTAACACCCAGACAAGTGGAGCTGATCAGAAATTCCAGGTATTTCTCCTTGGGTCTCAAGAATCCAAGAAAACACAGCTGATAATTCCTGTAATTCCTCAGCGTTCCCTCCTCGGGGGAAGCTTTTTGTTCTTCTGCCAGGATTTGTTTGGAGGCCACGGGAAAGCTGAGCTTTGGGGGGAGGCACAAATTTACCCCTCCAAGCCCTTCAAATTTGACTTTTCCTCCTCCAATCTCCCTTTTCAATGGGGCAGGAAAAGTGGGATGAGGTCCTGGATGACCTGAATCCCGTGCTGGGAATATCTGCAAGGTTGGTTTTTTTTTTTCCCCTCCCTTTGCAGCACCAGTTCAAAAGCCAGACTTTTTAAGGCTTTGTTTGCACCTGAAAAGAAGTTTCCTCAATTGGGGAAGGATGCAATGGGAACTGCCTGAGGGGAAAACAGCTTGGATTAGGATTTTTCCCTGCCCCCTGTCACGGTGGATTCAAACAACGAGGCTCCTCAGAGGTGACAGGGAGGTTTCCTCTTGGCTGACCTGCTCCCTCGATCCTTGAGGAAGAATTCCTTCGAAATTGGGGCATAAAACCTTCCCATATTTCTCTTTATGCTGTTTAAGGAGTGGGAATTTCTTGAGTATCCTGTGGGGCAACAGAAGGAAAACTTCACAGAAAGGGAATCACAGACCGGAGGGGGGTAAAAAAGCTGCTGGTTCCTGTTCCTGATGCTCTTTTTTCCCCCCCACATTCAGATTTGGGGGCAAAGTGTCCCTGTTGAGTAACAGCTCCAATATTTCAGGGAGTCTGAAACGCTCCCACGAGTCCAGCCTGTGGGTGATGTCCCCACACCTAAACCAGCCTCTGTCTGTGCAAGTTTCATCCCTGCCATCCCCAAAACTTACCCTAAAACGCTCAGTTGGAAGGTGAAACACTCTCAGAGGCAAATCAAGACTAATTGGGGGATTTTCCCTAAAGCTCAGAGTACGTTTTACACCCATTTTGCCCCCTAATAAAATCCCTTTGTTCTGGATATCCCATTGCTTTCCTGATTCCCCTGAAAATCCTGCCAGGAATGGCCCTGCTGAAGGTTGAAATATTCTCAGAGGTGCCATAACACTCAGCCCCTTGGTTTGCATGAACAGCTTTAGCTGAATAATTAACCACAGAAGAGAGTCTTGGAACACTGGCAGGTAAACCTGACATTAAAACCCAGTTTTTGTAAATTCTCACAAATCAGCAGAAATGGGGAAAATTTGACACTTTTCACCTGAAGAGTTTTAAAAGCCCAGAGAAAAAGCTGGAGGTTGGTGCATTAAACAGAAAAAAAAAAAAAAAAGATGATAATAATAATTACAGACCCACTGATATTTGCAGGGGGGAATTGTACAATTTAAGTAAAGGTCTGTGAAGTAATTTTTTGAAAAAGAATGTTAAGGAATAAAAGAGGAAGTGAAGCTCTTGTGTCTGGTAAAATTGACAGCTGGGTCGGGCGGCTGGTTTTGGTTTTTTATTCCACAGAATTCACCTGAATTTCCGTTTCTTTAATTTTCCCAGGGAGTTGCAACCCGGGGTGAAATCAGTTCAGGTGGTGCTCAGGTAGGTCTGGGCGCGGGGTTGATTTCCATCCTCTACAAACCCACGGGAGATTTGCAGACCCTGCGGGTGCAGGAAGGATTCTGGAGGGGAGGGAATGTTCCCCTCAAACCAGGGGAGGGCAGGGGATGTCCCAGCAAAAGGCAGCGAGTTTTCCAGGTGATCCAGAGCGAATTCACCTGTTTTGTTCGCAAGGGCAGGGCTTAGAGAGCACAAAGAGCTGGCTCAAACTCTGCTTTTTGACTTCCTGCTGCCGCAGCCGGACCGGCTCTGCTGTGGGATTGGGATGGGGGATGTTCAGGGGCCATTTGGGCACTGCCCAGCCTGGAGGTGTTGAGAAATGTGCCGTTTCTTTCCAGAATCTGCTACACAGACACCAGTTCTCCTCAGGAGGATCAATACCCTCCCAACATCGCCGTGAAGGTGAACCACAGTTACTGCTCCGTGCCGGTAAGGATCGGAGGGATTCAGAAGGAAATCGATCTCCCCGTGAATGCCAGGAGTGATAAAAATGCACTGCTCCGTTTAAAGCTGATTTTCTGGTGGTTTTAGCCTTGTTGTTAATGAAATTCTGTAAAAAAACCTCAGTTCTTCTGCTTTCTGCTCTGACTGTTCAGCTCCGTTTCCTCCCCCCCCCACCCATCCTTGAGAACTGAGTGGAATTTTTTGGAGCTGACCCTGTGTAGGAGAACGTCGAGTCAAAGGTAAATAAACACATTTAATCTTTCTGCCTCAGGGCTACTATCCCTCAAACAAACCTGGAGTGGAACCCAAAAGGCCCTGTCGCCCCATCAACCTCACGCACCTCATGTACCTGTCGGCAGCCACCAACCGCATCACGGTCACCTGGGGCAACTACGGCAAGGTGGGTGCCAAGGGAATCCCCCCCCCAAAATTCCACAAGCAGGGCAGGAGAGCAGCCTGGCTCATCCTCTGCCTTCCCCTCTCCCCTCAGAGCTACTCGGTGGGGCTGTACCTGGTGCGGCAGATGACCTCGGCAGAGCTGCTGCAGAGGTTGAAAACCATCGGCATCAAACACCCGGAGCTCTGCAAAGCGCTCGGTGAGTCCGTCTGGCTCAGGGAATCAGGGCTGGAAGAGACCTCTGAGATCGTCCAGTCCAGCCCTCGCTCCAACCCCACCCACGGCACTGGTGCCACATCCAGTCTGCCCTTAAACACCTCCAGGGATGGAGAATCCACCCCCTCCCTCCCTGGGCAGCCCATTCCAATGGCTGAGCGCTCTCTCTGGAAAGAATTTCTTCCTAATATCCAACCTAAACCTCCCCTGTGCCCTCGTGTCCTACTGCTGGTTCCTGGGAGAAGAGACCAATCCCCACCTGGCTCCAACCTCCTGGCAGGGAGTTGCAGAGAGTGATGAGGTCTCTCCCCTGAGCTTCCTCTTCTCCAGGCTCAGCTCCCTCAGCCTCTCCTCACAGCGCTTGTGCTCCAGTCCCTTCCCCAGTCTCGTTGCTTTTCCCTGGCCCTGCTCCGGCCCCTCCATGTCCTTCCTGCCCTGAGGGCCCAGAGCTGGACACAGCACTCCAGGGGTGGCCTCCCCAGCGCTGGGGGATGTCCTGTGTGGATCTCCACAGGATATGCTGGGTTAGAAAGGACCCACAAGGATCATCCATCCAACCCTCAGCCCTGCACAGGCCCCTCCACGAGAGTCACACCTTGTACCCCAGAGGATCGTCCAAATGCCCCTCGAGTGCTGTGCCCACTGCCCTGGGGAGCCTGGTCAGTGCCCACCACCCCCTGGGGGAAGAACCTCTTTCTAATGTCCAACCTGACCCTGCCCTGACACAACTCCAGGCCATTCCCTGGGATCCTATCCCTGCTTCCCACAGAGCAGAGCTCGGGGCCTGGCCCTGCCTGGGAACAGCTGCCACGTTTTGTACCTTTTTCCTTTCACAGTTTTTATCTGAACAGTCTTGCTGAGCTCTGAGGTTGTCCTAAACTCCAGAGGATCCTCTCCTTCTCCTGACACTTCAGCTGAGCACTGTGAGCCCTTCCCTCAAAGCCAGCACTCCCAGGATGGCCTCTGGAGCTGGGAGTGGCAGGCAGAGGTTCTTCAAGCAGCTCTCCTGCCTTTTCCACAGGCCTGTGCCTCCAGCTTTACTGAGTCAGGAGCTTCAGGGCAGACATCAGTTCCATTTGGTGACTTGAACCAAGTAGGGATGTTGTCTTACTCCTGCTCCTTTGGGTTTTACTGCTTGGAAGTTGTTGGACATCCTAAACTTTGCTTTCGTTGCTCTGACCTGTTCTGTGAGCGATTCCCTGTCGTTCAAGCTGCCCTTTGGCTTTGGTGGCGTCTCATTGCTGACTCACCTTCCTTTGCATCAAACTCTGCTGAGTTTAGTACAGGAACACTTTCTAAGAACAGAGGTGATGGCTGTGCATCCAAAACACCTCAATCCTGATCAGGAGATCCTAGGAAAAAAAACAAACCTCGTTTCTCCTTCCCGTGTCTCCCGAGTCACTGATGCACAGGGGGGGGAACTCTCTGACAAAGAGCTTCACAAAAAAATTCAGCTGGGGTGAAAAGGCTCCTAATGGGAAGAAAACAACCCCAAATCTTGTAATCTCCTGGGAATTTCACATCTGAGAAGTCACTCTCTAATTAGAGCTGGGCGTTGCAACGCTGCGCGTTAGCCTCGCTGTCTGGAGACGTCTTGTTATGAGCTGAAAAGCTCAGAAGAAAGGGGTGACTTGCTCCAAAGGAAAACGGTGATGGAAGCGTCCGTGCAGGCAGCAGTGGGAGCAGCAGCTCCTCCTCAGGGCTTGGGGAGCCGTTTAAAGCTCATTTTGTTGACTCTTTTGCACCCTTGGTGTGGAATTTGCCCCCGTGGGACCTGCCTGTCCGCTGCGCTCTTTGGTTTCCCTGCAGCTCCTCTGGGTTTTCCTTTCAGGACGCAGCAGCAGGGGAAAGATCCCTCCTTTCCCAACATCTGATCCTTCCCAAACACATCCTGGATGGCTGCTGGGAAGGGTTTTTCACGGCTGCCTTGCTCTAAGCTGGGAATCTCTGGGTCTGGTGGGAAACATTCTGCTGGAATAACTGACCTGGGCAGTGTAGGAGCTGCAGAGCTGCAGTGCTAAGAGGAGGCTTGTTTACCTGGTGGGGAAAACTATGGGATGTGTTTACTCTCAGTTTGACTTTATCCCTGGTTTCTGACCAGCTGAGCCTAAACTGACTTCGCTCCTGAAGTCTTGAGCTGGAGGTGAATCCATCCTCTCCTCCCCTCCCTGGGAGGGAGAAAGGACTCGTGCACAGCCAAGGGCTGTGGGTGAGCTGCTCCTCCTGTGCTGCACCTTGTTTCCAAGGTTGGAATTTGCAGCTGTTCCATTTTGTGCCCTCTGCTCTCCCTGCAGTGAAGGAGAAGCTACGCCTGGACCCAGACAGTGAAATCGCCACCACGGGTGTCCGTGTGTCCCTCATCTGTCCGGTGAGTCCAGGAGTTCTCCTGGGATCAGGGTGGTTTGGGTGGGAAGGGACCCATCCAGTGCCACCCCCTGCAATGGGCAGGGACACCTCCCACTAGCCCAGGGTGCTCCAACCTGGCCTTGGACACTTCCAGGGGATGGAGCAGCCACAGCTTCTCTGGGAAATCCATTCCAGCCCCTCCCCACCCTCCTGGGGAGGAATATCTTCCCACTATCCCATCTAACCGTGCCCTCTGGCAGTGGGAGGCCATTCCCTGTGTCCTGTCCTTCCATCCCTTCTCCCAAGTCCCTCTCCAGCTCTCCTGGAGCCCCTTCAGGCCCTGAAAGGAGCTTCTCCGGGTGAACCCCCCCAGCTCTCCCAGCCTGGCTCCAACCCTCCCTTTAAACATTTAAACATTTGCCAGCTCCCAGCTCCCTTCCCATCGGAGGGGAACGGATGGGAGATCAAAATTCCCTGGCTGATGCCGTGCCCTTGGTTCCGCAGCTGGTGAAGATGCGCCTGTCGGTGCCGTGCCGGGCCGAGACCTGCGCGCACCTGCAGTGCTTCGACGCCGTCTTCTACCTGCAGATGAACGAGAAGAAGCCGACGTGGATGTGCCCTGTGTGTGACAAACCTGCCCCCTACGACCAGCTCATCATCGATGGGTGAGCTGGACACCTCTCAGCCCCTTCCTCTCCTCCTCCTCCTCCTCCTCCTTTGCCCTGAGCGTCTCTGCTCGAGGCGTTCACCTCAGAACTCTCCCGAAGGTTTTACTCTGCGTAATATCCGGTTTGTGGAATAAATCCCTTCCTAAACACCCGAGGAGATGGTTTTTGACGGGAAACATCTCGTTTTCCTCGGTGTGTGAGGTGCTCAGCAGCTCACAGGCACTTCATGGCACGCTGTAAATTTGATTTGGGCGCCTCCTCCGTCGACCAGAACGTCCTGCCCTCAAGGCCGAGGCACGGAGGCAGTTTTGGGAAGGGTTTGTTCCCTCTGTGTGACTGTTTAGTACAATTTCTGGGGCTTTGGGGTGTCCTGGTGACAGGGCTGGGAAAGATCCCTCAGTAGGAACTCCTGCTGTATTTTTCAGGGGGGAAAAGCAGGAGATTCAGCTGCAGTGGAGAGACAGAATTAAAATGCTTTGGTTATGTTGTCCAGGCTGGAGGTTTTCTGGATCCACCCGGACTTCCTGTGGGGTGTCACAAGTGGGATGTGCTGGGAGGGACCAGACCTTTGGGGCAACACTTTCGGGGCGGGTTTGGAAGCAGCTTTGTTGCCCCAAAATTCTGGGACCACCAGCCCTGTCGTGGGGCTGGTCAGGCCCCGAGCCCCCCCGAGCACTGGGGGAGCCAGACACGTGGATCCTGCCTTCTGGAAAACCATCTCCACCCCTGTGGCTCGTGGAATTTGCCTCTGGTGCAGGTTCCCTCAAAAGCAGGGAGGGTTTGGAGTGGTTTTTGGGGTGCGTCCAGCTCCCTTGGCACACGAGTCTGTTCCCAGGGCCGGGCTGATGGTTCTCGGAGCGTCGCCGCATTGGTGGGTCCTGGTTTGATCCCGGAGCTTTCCAGGCAGTCTGGAGGCTGGAGCAGCCTCAGCACAGATAACCTGTTTGCTTTGTCCTCTGGCCAACCCCAACAGGAAAATCCAGTTCCTGGGAGATCTCTAACAAGGGGAAGCAAGGAGGGGTTGGGCTGTGGGAGCCCCCCGGGTGGGCAGTGCCCGTGTCCTGGGGGAGGAGGAGGAGGAATGTCACTGGAGAAGGCTCGGCAGATTTCAGTCCCTGCTCTGCTCAGGGATGAGTTTTGGTGGTGGTTCTGTTGGATGAAGGTTGTTTCAGATTCCCTGGAAGTTGGGGGGGTGAGGGAACCTGGCACTCAGCTGGGTGCTGTGAGTAAGGAAAGAGCCGGAGGCTCCCGAGCAGGGAGGTGGTTGGTCGGGTCTGGGATCCTCAGGGCCTTGCCAGCTTTTTGGGAAGTGCAGCTTGGTGGTTGCTCTGCTGGATGATGGGATTGTCTGTGGAAGCAATTCCTGCAGGAGCTGGGCAAAGCTGAAACTCTCTCACTGGTGGGGCCTGAAGTTTTTCCCGAGCTTGGAAGTTTTTTTGCTACGAATCCTCCCTTCTCCTTGAAGGGAAATACTCAAGTCCAGGAGGGAATGAGGCCTTGCAGTTCCAACAAAACATCCCTGGGAATGTCCCTGGGATGGGCCAGCAGGCTCTGCCTGGAAGCAGTACCTGAGAAACTGGGGTGAAGAGGCAAAACTGTCTTTAATTGCACCTAATTAAGGTGGTGCTTGGTGGTTTGGGTGCGTTGCGAGGGAGGACCGGGACGGTTTCACCACCAGGTTTTATGGGTAATAAATTCCACGACTCCGAGGGCTCCCAGCTCAGGAGCTTTCTGCCAGCACCAGGTTCCCTTTAAATTTGGGGCTGGTGAAGGTGAAGATCCAGGGTCACTACAGACTGATTGCCTGGGGTGTGACTGCTCATCCTGTCTCCTGGGCAGGCTCCTGTCCAAGATCCTGACGGAATGTGAAGACGCGGATGAGATCGAGTACCTGGTGGACGGCTCCTGGTGTCCCATCAGAGCTGAGAAGGAGAGGAGCTGCAGCCCCCAGTGCCCAATATTAGTTCTAGGTGAGTCTCCATGGGGATGAAGGCTTGAAATCCCTGTAGGAAATCACAGAATTCCAGAATGGAGGGGCTTGGAAGGGACCTTAAAGCCCATCCATGGGCAGGGACACCTCCCGCTAGCCCAGATTGCTCCAACCTGGCCTTGGACACTTCCAGGGCTGGGGCAGCCACAGCTTCTCTGGGAAATCCATTTCAGTGCCTCCCCACCCTCCCAGGGAGGAAGAATTCCTTCCCAATATCCCACCTGCCCTCTGACAGTGGGAAGCCATTCCCCCTTGTCCCCAAATCCCTCCTCTCCAGCATTCCTGGAGCCCCTTTAGGCCGTGGAAGGGGTTCCGAGGTCTCTCTGGAGCCTTCCCTTCTCCAGGCTGGCCACCCAGGGGCACTGGAGCATCCCCTGCGCTGGGTTTCAGCCCCTCGTGTCTCTCCCCCCTCTCTCCAGGCTCCTCGGATGTGAACGGGCTCCTTCCCACCCCCACCGGCAACGGCGAGAACGGCAAAGCCACCGCAGACGTCGTGGATTTAACACTGGACAGCTCATCCTCCGAGGAAGAGGAGGAGGAGGACGAGGAAGAGGATGATGACGATGAGGGACCCCAACCCAAACGACGCTGCTCTTACGAGAAAGGTTTAGTCTCTGCCTGCTGACGTGGTTCCGAATCCCGACGGACACACTTGAATACTCTGGTGCTTATTAAACTGGAGGAGGGGGGAGAACGTCCTCTCCCACCTCATCTCCCTCCCTCATCTCCTTTGACTTTCCTATTCCAAATTATTCATTAAAACGAGAGAAAAAAAAAAAAAACCTGAAAAAAAAAACCACCCACAAAACGCAAAACAAACCACAGACAAACCATTGAGCTGCTTCTTGGTTGGAAAACGACCCCGCTCAGAGCCTGACCCTGAACTGGAGCCTGAAGGAAGGAAAAGTGTCTTAAAGCCAGGCAGGATCCTCCCTCACCTGGATGCCAGGATCGAGGGAGTTCACCTGCACACCTCCAGGACACCCAGCCCTGCATCTCCAAAGCCGTGGGCAGTTTGATCCTCTCGTTAAATAACCATTCCTTAATTAATCTAAAGGTTTTGCTGGGGCGGGGGAGGGAGGGAAGGGGGAGGGGGGAGCGGGGAGGGGTGGGGGGAGGGTTGTATAACCCAGCAAGGATAGAGGGGGGGTTTGTAGGGGCGGGGAGAAGGGGGGCATGGGGTGAGATGGCTGGGTGGAAGCGCAC
>JAWMRA010000079.1:889856-904344 GCA_035584735.1 Pseudotriccus pelzelni | reverse complement strand
GGATCCAGGGAGAGCTGAGAGCCCCTTGCAGGGCCTGAAGGGGCTCCAGGAGAGCTGGAGAGGGACTGGGGACAAGGACAAGGGGAATGGATTCAAAGTGAAAGAGGAGAAATTTAAATGGGATTTTGGGAAGGAATTCCTCGCTATGAGGGTGGGGAGGCCCTGGCACAGGTTGGCCAGAGCAGCTGTGGCTGCCCCAGCCCTGAAAGTGTTCAAGGCCAGGTTGGAGCACACTGGAAGAGTGGAAAGTGTCCCTGCCCGTGGCAGGGAGTGGCACTGGGATGATCTGAAAGGTCCCTCCAACCCAAACCATCCTGGGATTCTGGGATATTCGGCCTCTTGCAGCTCGAGGTGCCCCAGGAAGGAGATCACAAATCCTCTGGGATTCCTCGGAGGAAAAACACGTGGCCGAGGCAGGGAAGAACTATTAAAATCGTGTTGCTTTATAAAGAAAAATAAAACCAGTGCTTTGCTGCCCAAGGCCCAAACATCATCCCAGCCCTCCCTCCCCACCTACCAGAGGAACAGGCATTTATTCCCTAGAACAGCTCACACAGCACCAATTTAAAGGAAAAACCATCCCAAATCCCTCCCTTTCCCTTCTTCCAGATACACCTGAAAGAGCCTGGATCCCTTTGGCTAAACCGGCTCCCTGGCCACCGGGAGCACGAGGCACCATCTCTGCTGACACCAGGCTCTGCAACATCCCCAGGACAAGCCCAAGCAGGTCTCCCTCTGCCCAGGATCCACCCAAAACTATGCAGAGGCCTCGGGAAACACACCTAGCACGGAGCAGCAGGAAGGTGGGAAGATGGGAGGCAGGAGGAAATGAAGGGGGGGGTGTTTTGCCTGCTGGGGGAAGAAGTCACTGTCCCAACTCTTACGGTGCCGTGAAAATTCCACTGCTCTCCCTGAGGAATGTGGACAACAGGTGGATGTTCCCAAGAGGAAGACCCTGCACTTTGACAGGGGGGAAATGCACTGTTGGGAAACAAAAAATCCGGGGAAATGAGGAGAAAACAGGAATTGGCAGAAAACAAAAGCATGCTGATTTTATTTTTTTTAATAAATTGAATAAAATTTAAAGAAGTAGATTTAAATAAAGCTAAATTTTCTATAATGCAATGGGAAGAACCCTTTGCTGCTGAGCCCTCACTGGCAGAGAGTGAATTCCAGCCTTCTTCTCTCCTGACTGGACATCTCGTCTGGGGTAACATGACCAAGATCATGCAGCTCTTGAAGTGAAGAGATCAGAGCAGACCCAGCGTCCTGCAAATATCTGTGGGCTGCTCTGGACAATCTGGCTCTGTTTTCCAGCCCCTCCATGTCCCTCCCCAGCTCCCAAACAGGGAAAAGCGACCACAGCAGTAATTGCTGTGGATTTGGGATACGAAAGCTCAGCTCGGGAACGAGACCGACCACATCACGAGGGTTCAGTGTCACCCCCACACCAAACCACTGCTCCAGAGGGGCCTGAAAGAGGGGTGGGTGCAACTTTGTCCCGGTCCTCCTGAAGATCGGAGCATCCTGCTTCTTGCAGACCCCTTTGGATACTGGAGTGCTGCTGGAAGGGCTCCAGGGAGACCTGAGAGACCCTTCCAAGGCCTGAAGGGGCTCCAGGAGAGCTGGAGAGGGACTGGAGACAAGGGATGGAGGGACAGGACACAGGGAATGGTTTCCCACTGCCAGAGGGCAGGGTAAGGTGGGATACTGGGAAGAAATTCCTCCCTTGGAGAGTGGGGAGGGGCTGGGACGGAATTCCCAGAGAAGCTGTGGCTGCTCCATCCCTGGGAAGTGCCCAAGGCCAGGTTGGAGCACCCTGGGACAGTGGGAGGTTCGCAGGGCAGGAGGGGTGGCACTGGACGGGCTTTAAGATCGCTTCCCACCCAAGCACTCTGTGATGGTTCAGTGTCCCAGATGTAACGTGAGGCGGAGGAACCCCCGAGATGTGGGATGTGTCTTCTCCTCCGCTCCAGCAGCCGCCCCACATTTCAGTCCAACCCGACAGACCCGCGGCACTATCAGGTAACCAAAACAGCCGGGGCTTTCCTGCCCCTGCCAGGTCCGACCTGCCAGGGAGGTTTGCCTCTCCCTCCTGCCTGCAAATATGTGCCTGGGAAGCATGGGAAGCTCAGCTCTTGTTCTGGGAGTGTTTCACGCCCAGCAGCTGCTTCAAGTGAAAGGAAATCAACCCCAAACCCCCCCCAGATCCACCGAGCGCTGATCCTGCAGCACGGAGCAACATATCCCTGGAATCACTCAGTGGTTTGGGTGGGAAGGGGCTTAAAGATCATCCGGGTCCCCCCCCCCAACACACCTCTTGCTATCCCAGGTTCCTCCAACCTGGCCTTGGACACTTCCAGGGCTGGGGCAGCCACGGCTTCTCTGGGAAATCCATCCCAGCCCCTCCCCACCCTCCCCAAAGGGAGGAATTCCTTCCCAATATCCCACCTAAATTTCCCCTCTTTCACTTTGAAGCCATTCCCTGTGTCCTGTCACTCCAGGCCCTCGCAAAGAGAAGAGCCAAACCCTTCACAAGCCATTTCTTGGCAGGTCAGTGATTTACTGTCCACCTGATACACTCGGGGACACTCGGCGAGGATCTCGCAGCACAGGAAAGGAGAATCCCACATCCTGCAACTGCTGCCAAGGGAACTCTGCTCAGGAAGAGCGATTGCTCCCGTTGAATCCTGCGTGGAGAGCTGGAACTGAGCACCCCAAGACACTCAGCGAGCATCCCAGGAACTTCAATCACCTTTATTCTCCTTCGTATTAATAAAGCGTTAATCACAAGCGTAACAGTTACAGCAGCTCAGAGGGAGGAGCAGGGCCAGGCTTTGCTGTGCTGGCCCGCAGCTGGTCAAAGGGGTCGACGTGCAGGGCAAGGCCAGCCCTTCCCAGTGCTTCCCAGCCCTTCCCAGTGCTTCCCAGCCCTTCCCAGCCCCCCAGCCAGCCATTTCCTCGCTGGGGAACAGCTGTATCCTGTGCTCATTCACGGGAGCCTGCCCAGGGCCCAAATATTTGGCAGAGGAGCTAAAACCCAAACCCACGGTCCACGGAGTCGTCTCATCCAAGGATCAGGACTGTGAGGGAACACCAAGCCTGTCCTCAAGGTGACCCAGTGCCCAGCAGCTCCTGGATGGACAGGTTTGGGGGGAATTCAGCCGGAATTCTCCCTGCAAGCCGAGGCAAACCATAGGAGGGGGCTGAAGGCCTTCCCAAGGGATCTATTACTCCTCATCCCATTTATGATCTTCTCAGTATTCCAAGCTGGCCTCCCCCGCTTCCAGCCCTTCAGAGAGAAGGGGAACTTCCCCAGGACACCTTGGTGGTGGCAGTGACCACTCGTGCCAACCAGAGCAACTGGAACGGGGCTCCCAAATCCCACTGGCAGCAGCAGGAGAAATGGTGTGACCACGATGGAGCAGGGACACAGTGACTGCCCTGGAGGTCTGGGATTCCTCATCATGCTACAGGGAATTTTTAGGGATGCTGCCACAGAGCCAGTAGGAAGAGAAAGGGCTTGTCACTCTTTGTTTTCCAAAACTGCTCCAATTCCAGTGTTTTTCACGTGCTGGCTCAGGTGAGGGAGGACGAGCTGCCTGTGGAATTCTTCCAGTGGCATGGACACTGTGCAAGAACAGGGAACGGGCTCACACTCACCACCTTCATCCCCAAACCCACCCACTGATGGGCCCTCCAGCCATCCCAGCCCCGTTTCTCTCCGTGCCTCCCCCGCTCAGCTCCGTCTGCCCACCCAAACTCCGACCTCTGAGCACACCCCCAACGCTGAGACCATTCCTGCTGCTATCCCAGGGAATTAAACCACAACCAGCGAGGGAAAGCCACCTGCTGCGGCACACACAGCTCACTCCAACCCACCCCAAATACCTGGGAAGTGGGGAAAGACTCTCCCAGGACAAGGTCTGTGCTTTCCACGTAACCTAAGGGAGCCTCGGCACGGCTCCCTCTCCGAGGATGCTGCAGTCCCTTCCACAACCCAAGCAGGTGAGGAACGACCGACCATCACGCTCTGTGACCCCACAGCTCCCTGGGATGTCTCTGACCGGGATGGGGTGTCCTTCCAGGGCACGGCTCACACGGGGAACTCGGGTTTGCGCGGCGGCAAAAAGCGGCACGTGGAGCCCGACAGCCACCGGCCACGGGGCCAAACACCCCAGATCTGAATCAGGCAGCCACGGCACGGACCTCCCCTGACCCGTCACCACCCCGTGGAGCAGAGCAGGGAGCCCTCACCCCGCTGACGGGACGCGCAGAAACTCCTCTCGTGTTGCAAGGCTGCCCCCGAACTGGTTCCTCCACCCAGAGACCTCCTCGCCAATTTTCTCCTTTGTCATCAGAGCCCGTGTTTAATCCGGCAGGAATGTGCCTTATTTCGAGCCCGGGGAGTCACAGGCCCACGGTCCACGTGTGTCCCTGCACGCACAGGGAGGGTGTTTTGGTGTGGGAAGCCCCCCCAGCAATGGGGGTTTCTCAACGTGAAGGTTCACGGCACGAAGGTCTCTGTGCTGGCAACGGCACCAACAGGTTCCTGGAGCTTCTCTGCACTGAGACAAACCAGGCCACAATCCATTGAGGAGGTTGAGAATTGCTCAGAAACCATCAGTCCCTGCTCCAACACAAAATAAGCCACAATCCATTGAGGAGGTTGAGAATTGCTCAAAAACCATCAATCCCTGCTCCCAACCCATCTCTGCTCCAACACAAAATAAGCCACAATCCATCGAGGAGGTTGAGAGTTACTCAGAGACCCTCAATCCCTGCTCCAAACCCACCTCTGCTCCATGACAAAACAAGCCACAGTCCACTGAAGAAGTTGAGAGCTGCCCAGAGACCTTCAATCCCCGCTCCAAACCCATCTCTGCTCCAGTGATGCTGTGAGCCGCTCCCAGGCTTCCCTCAGTCCTCAGCCTGAGGCTGAGCCCACACAAGCACGGTCCCAGGAAAGCTGGATATCCTGGCCTTCCACACTACTGGAAGCTGCTTGTTCTGCTGCTGGAACAACTCTTTTGAGCCCAGCCCAAGCGTGCCCACACTCCTCTGACAGGTTCTCTCCCCCGTGGTTCACGGAGCAGCTCCCTGCAAAGCCACGGCAGGGCTTCCAGGAGATCCTGCAGACAACTCCTAAGTCAGCCCCAGTTCTCCTCAGTACTTCAGAACTTCAGAATTTACATGGAAAAAGGGGGAAAAATCTCCACAGAACGTAAAGCTGTGCTTGAGTCCTGGCTGGAGGAGGTTTCTTTTCCAACTCCGAGATCCACGCAGGAATAAGCTGCTGATCCGCTGTCACAGTTCTCACTGTCTCCTAAACTGAGAGAATCTTAAAAACTGCTCAAATCCCCCCATTCTCAGAGGCCAGGATCTGCCCCTTCATCCCATGCTCCCTCTCCCCTGTCACAGCTTCCTGCAGTCTCCTAAAACAAGACAACCATAAAAACTCCTCAAATCTCCCCATTCCCATTGGCCCTGGACATCATTTATCCCTCCATTCCACGGTCCTCCTCCCCTGTCACAGCTTCCCGTGGTCCCCTAAACTGAGCCGTAAGTCCCAAATCCCCCCAATTGCCACAGCCCCTCCTTTCCTGACCTGCTCCCTGCACGACCCCAAACCCACCCGCCCCTCTGCCTCCCACAGCCGTGTCACAGGTTTCCCTTCCAGCCCCCGTTGTCTCCCCCTCCTTCCCCCCTCCACTCCTGACGTTTCCGGAGCTCTGGCATTAATCTAATTGCCTCAAATGACACCTCTCACACCGCTTGTTCTTTTCCACACCGGGAAGGAGGGGGAAAAAAAAAAGGGAATATAAATAAGGAATAAGAGGGGAGTTCAGCGACAGAGCGGAGCGCACCGGGCAGGGCAGTCCCTTATGTAATTCCCAGTTTGTGGATTAACAGGCAGCTCTTCCCGACATTCCCGACTCCATGTGACAGCGAATCCCCGGAGTTTCATCCCCTGCAATGCTCTCCTCCTTCCTTTTCCCCTCCTCGGAGCAGGGGGGATGGAAGGAGGAGGGAATGATGATCCGGGAACGCCGATCCCGGACCGCGTGTACTCTGCCTGTCCGGGCAGGAGGCTCCCAGGAACTGGAGAGCAGCAACCTGTAGCTACAAGCCCACCTCCAGCACCTTCCCAGCTCCGCACCAGGCCAACACCACCAAAAAAATAATAAAAAAAAAACAACCCCAAAAACCCCAACAACGGGACATCAACTTACCGGTTTCCAGTTTGCCGGTGGGAAATCAGGAGGCGCACGAAGCAGGAAGGAAACGGGCGCACGGGTGGGGTGAAGAGCGGGCAGGAGGGAGTTAAAACGCAGCGCTGGGACGCCTGGGAGCATCCTCTGCTGTGGAAAATGCCAGCAGCAGCCCTTCCCACGGCAGGGAGAGGGTCTCACGTGGTGGAAAAAACGGGAGGAAAACGATCGCGAAGGTGCCGGGAGTTGCCGCCCCGAGAGGCCGCGGATCCGCGAGGAGCCCCGGCGGTCGGCAGGTCACGCTCCCGCCCGTCCAGCCACGCGCGTTTTGTGTGTGGGTTTTTTGTTTTTTTTTTCAGGGATGGGCGCTGGGAAGCCGCTGATTGCCGAGGGATCTGCGGCTCATCTCACCAACGTGGCCTTGGCTCCCACCTTGCCCCCGCGGGGCAGCTCCAGCCCGGTTCCAGTTTCTCGCACCTTGTCACATTAAGGACGCCCGGCGAGCCCTACAGTTCCCTCCCACCTGCAGCGGGAAAGATTCCCAAAAGCCGGGAGGGCAGGGGAAGGAGCCCCAACCGTGCTCCGAGCTGCTTCTGCCGCCGCCCGGACTCTGCCACCGGAGCCGGCAACGACACGGAAACTGAAACTATGCGGAGGGAAAGCGATACGGGCAGGGAGCTGGGAGGGAAACAATCGTCCCTGGATACTCGCAGAGGATCCCAGCGCTCGTCTGACCTCGTTTAACTCCCGCTGACGTCCTCCCAGAGCTCCTCCGGGATGCTCCGGGCACAGGGATTGGGACGGACACCCCGGAGGCGGCACCGAAAAGCAGCGCCCGTTTGGATCAAAGGGGCCGCGGGACTGGGGATAAATGTTTCCCTTCATCCCAGAGACTGCCTGTCTTTCTCCCTTTCCCTGAGTTCTGCTCGTCTAAAGGCTTTTAATTACAGCCTGGTCTGCTCAAATTTGAGGTTAAGGCTGGTTGGGAGCGTAGTTAAAGCAACTGTTTATTGCCTGGACTAGGCAAGATAACGAGCCGGGTTCTAATTGTTCACCGCACAAGTCTCCTCTTCCAACAAACTCAGCATCCTGAGACGGGGGAAAAAAAACCCTCGAGTGTCAGTTTTAATCAAGATTAAACCACAGTTCCCAAGTGTTTAGGCTCCGTCTCGAAGGCAGACCAGGAATTTCACAGGCCACCCCTCAGTTTTTAGGTGGGACACCTGCGTGGGATTTGATTCTGCAGCTAAAACCCAGCACTTGGGCAGGACTTGATGCCCGAAGAAGGTCTCCGAGAAGACAAGAGCATCCAAACCATCCCAGCGCCTCGACGGGAGCATAAATTTCCCCCTGATTTGCGTCCCATGCCCACATCCAGATTCCCACGCTGGGAGAACAAGTGGAATTTTTAATTCTGCTTCGAGAAGTCGCCCGGCACGGAGGGAACCCACACTCCTCATGAAACCCATGGCACGGCTGAAGTTCAGCACCAGACCCCCCGAGACGAAATACGAGCGAAAACCCATTAATAATTAAAAAAAAAAAAAAATAGGGACAGGAAGAGTTGCAGAGCAGCAGAAAGCGAAGGACTTACTTTCATTCACCACCAAATTTATTAAGAGCTCCTGCCTTGCAAAACCCTCCCTGGAGTTACTAATGCAATTAAGGCTTGGTGGAAAAATCCCACCATCTCTCACCCGTGTTTGGGTTGCGCCTCTTCACTCCCTCTTTCACCAGAACAAGCCTAAACAGGGGCCAGAATGAATATTAAACAAGAATGGCTCCTCTCTAATAAACTGCTCAGTTTCTCTCAGTCTCTTTGATTTATTTACTTTTTTTTTTAACTAGTTTAAATCCAACAACTCCAGCAAACTACCCGAATTAAAGCCAGCCTGGCTCTTCCTGCTCAGCCTCCACAAGTGCCCACATACTACAACTTCCAACCAGGCCCGGCAGAAACCTTGAGAAATAAAACAATTCCTTGAAAAACACCAACAAGAACCAACTCAAACACTTTCAGAAAGCACCGGGATGACCTTTTAGCTCCGTTGCTACGCTGAGCACAACTTCAACCCTCATTAGGTTGTAAACTCTTCCAGGCACAGCCTTTCTCTACCCATGTCCATAAAATACTTATTATATAAGTTATGGCTTCGATAGCCAGGACAATTAACAGCCCTGGGGACACAGGGCTGATCTTGAACTCGGACCGGCAGCAAACTCTTACCAAGAGTCCTTGAGCCCCGAGAAACTTTGGCTGCCCAACCTCCTCCTGCCCTGCAAACTAAGGGTCTCCAGGAGCTGGGAACAGGGAGAGCCAGGCTGGGGGCCAGGCAGTCACGTCGGCTGTGGTTGTACAACAGGAACTGTTGCTTTCGACACGGGAACGCCGGGATTTACACGTCCTGGTTGAGGTGCCGGAGCCCTGCTCTGCACGCAGGGCTTCCCAGAGAACCACGGAGCTGAGAGAGATCCACAAGGATCATCCCTGGCCCTGCACAGACACCGCAACAATCCCATCCTGTCCCTCAGAGTGCTGTCCAAACCCTCCTGGAGCTCTGGCAGCCTTGGGGCCGTGCCCACTGCCCTGGGGAGCCTGGGCAGTGCCCACCACCCTCTGGGGGAAGAACCTTTTCCCAATATCCATCCCAACCCTCCCCTGACACAGCTCCAGGCCATTCCCTGGGGTCCCTGCTCCCCACACAGCAGGGATTTTAAAGCCAAAGGTCACCCCGTGACCTTTCGGGCATTCTTCCAAATTCGCACTGAAGGCGCTGCTGCTTTGCAGGACCCCCCCCCGGGTGCCTTCAGGGTGGGGCAGAGCTCGGCACCAGAACCCCAAACCTCAGCGTTTGGAATCCCGTCTCCGTCGGCATCGTCGTCGCAGGCGTCTCCAATCCCATCCCTGTCCGCGTCCTCCTGCCCGGAGTTGGGGACGGTCACGCAGTTGTCCTGCAAGGAGAGCACCGAGGGCCTGCTGGCACCGACTTCCCCAGGCCCTCCCTTCCCCGCGGGAATCGCCCAGAATTCCCCGATCTCCCCGGCGATGCGGGGCGGGGCGGGTCTCACCTTGCGGCACTTCTTGTCGGAGCAGCGCTGCTTCTCGTCGGGGACCCCGTCGATGTCCGTGTCCTTCCCGCACACGTAGCCGTTCCCTGCCCACCCCACCAGGCACTGGAAGGCACCACAAGCCCGGCGTGAGGCCCGGGGGAGTCCCCTGGGTGGCCTCACCCCTCCAAAACCGAGGGTTTTTTCCACCAGAGTCGGAAGGGAACGTCTCTGGTGTGAAGAGCCTTTCCGAGGGGCTTGTCCCTGCTCGGCTCTGGGGAGTGTTGCCCGGCAGGCACGTCCGTAGGGCTTCGGGCAAAAAAACGAGCGTCCCAAACAAGCAGGGCTCTTGGGTCTGAGGGGCCGGGAGCTGTCCGGGAGGGAAGGGCCGGGATGGTTTGGGGAGGCGCGTTCTCCAGGAGAGGGCAGTGGCAGATCCCGGAGAGCGAGCACGGGATGGGGGGAGAGGGACAGACCCCACCGGCAGGGAGGGTTGGGAGCACACCCCGCGCTCGGGGAGGTGGGATCAGATCCCAGCTGCGGCAGGGGGGGACCAGACCCCCTGTTGCTGGAAGGTGGGATGAGACCCCAGCGGTGAGGGCGTCCGACCAGACCCCAGTCTCAGGGGAGAGATGGACCTGCCCCCACATTCAGGGAGCTCAGACCAGACCCCAATTAGGACCAGACCCCAATTAGGACCAGACCCCAATTAGGACCAGACCCCAACCCCAGGGGAGCTGGGACCAGACCCCAGTCTCAGGGAGGGATGAACCAGACCCCAGTTGCAGTGGGGTTGGGACCAGCCAGCCCCCAGTCATGGCAGGGCTGGACCTGACCCCAACCTCGGGGAGGGTCGGACCAGACCCCAGCCCTTGGTGTCATATCCCAGCTCTGGGGGGTCAGACAGAGCCCAGTTTTGGGGGGGGTCAGGCAGAACCCGCTCTGGGGGGCTCAGCCCTCACCTGGCAGGACAGGGAGCCGTCCCTCTCCACGATGCACTCGGCCTTCTCGTGGCAGGGGCTGATCTCCCCGTTGGGGCAGCGCCGCCCCGTCTGGCTCCGGCAGCCGCTCACCTGATCCCCCACAAAGCCCGGCTTGCAGGCCCCGCACTTGTAGGATCCCTGCGGGAAAAGCGAGCAGGGAGTCGGGTCCCACAGCCCTTCCTCAGCCCCCGGCTCGTCCCGGGGAACTGAGGCCACAAGGCCTGGGAAGGGACGTCCGTGAGGGGCTCCGGTGATGTCACCGAATCAGGGAACAATTCCTTCCCAATATCCCACCCAACCCTGCCCCTCTGCCAGTTTGAAGCCATTCCCTGTGTCCTGTCCCTCCATCCCTTGTCCCAGTTCCCTCTCCAGCGATCCTGGAGCCCCTTCAGGCCCTGGAAGGGGGTCTGAGGTCTCCCTGGAGCCTTCCCTTCTCCAAGCTGGAGAATCCCAGCTCTCCCAGCCTGGCTCCAGAGCAGAGGGGGAGCTCCAGCCCTGGGAGCAGCTCTGAGCATTTACCCGGGTGTTGATGCAGATGGAGTTGGGGACACAGTTCCTGGCAGCCCCGGTCTCACACTCGTTGATGTCCGTGCACACCTGCCCAGGAAGAGCCAAACACGCATTAAATCCCCTCCTGAGCAGCCCCCACGGCACATCCCGGGATCTGGGCACGACCAGGAGCAGAAGCAAAGCCCTGGCACACACACACACCTTACTAGCCCAGGGCCAGCAAGTTTTCCTCCTGACCAGCTCGAGGCAGATCCCAGCAACGCTCCTTAACCCCGGGGCCAAGCCCCTTCCCCTTTTCCAGAGGGGGAAAACCACTTTGGGCTGAGCTGCCAGAACATCCTCACTGGGGAGGGATTAGCAGGGGCTCCAGCTCCAAACAACCCACCCCACGTGCACCCCCGAGGGGGGGGACTGTGTTCCTGTGCTCCACACGAAGCCCAGGCTGTCGGGATTTGGACCCCAATCCGTCAGGAGCTGTCAGGGAAGCTGGGAGGGGGGCGGGGGGCGGGGGTGGCAGTAGCTGCGTGAACTCTTCTGTGTCCCAGCAAGGAGGGACACACAAGGAAAGCCCCGGAATGTTCTGCCCGGCCTCAGGCACGGCCTTGGAGGGGAGGTGGCTTTGGGGCTGAGGTGTCAGGACGTCCCGGGCGCGTCTCTCCCTCTCCCCGCATCCCACCGAGGCGTGGGATCAGGGGATCCCGCCTTGCTTGGGGCTGGAGGGCACCTCAAATCCCTTCAGGACCCTTCCCACCCGCCCGGGTCGCTCAGAGCTCCATCCAGCCCGGCCTTGGCCGCAGCTCCCCCGGGCAACCCAGCCCATCCCGGGGGGGTGGTTCGCACGGAGCATCGTCTCACGTTTCCCTCCCGTTCCTCCGAGGCCTTCGAACGGCGGGGGCCGGAGGGGAGAGGGCGACCGACTCCCGAGGGGCGACGGGGCGGTTTCTGGGCCTTACCTGCTTGTTGGCCCTGGCATAAGCCAGTCCAACGCCCTCCACCAGCTGCCCGGTGAAGCCGGGCGGGCAGGGGTCGCAGCGGAAGCCGGGGGTGGTGTTAATGCACTGGACTTTCGGGAAGCAGGGGTTTGCGTTGCACTGAAACAAGAGAGAGGGTTGGGCAGGACCGGGAGGCGGCTCCGAAGCTGGGGTTGGGGACGGGGACAGGGTGGTGAGAGGGGGGCAGGTCCGGCTCTCGGGTTTTTCAGCTCCGAAGGACGAGGCGAAACCGTGCGGGCGCTCCGGGCGCTCCTCGCCCGCTTCTCCCCACCCTCGGCCGTTCCCCCCACCAAAAAAAAACGTGCAGGGAAATCAAGCAGAGCGACTGTCAGCGCTGATCCTCCTTCAGGTGGCACCAGCTGCCCTGGCAGGGGCTGTCCTGGCCTCACACTTCCCTCCCTGGGATCCCCTGAGTCCAGAGAGCCGGGCGGTTCCTCACGCTGCGGAATTTCAGCTCCCGGAGGGACGGCGAGACTGTTCCTTACAACCACGGGGCAAACCCGCAGCACCCCCGGGCAGTTGTTCGTTTACCGCTCAGGGAAGCAAAACTGCCTTTCCCAACTTGCTGCGAGGGCTTCATTTTCTCCAGCACTTCCCTGTTTTCCCTGGATTCTCACTGGCAGACGGATCCCACGAACACGGTGGTTCCCATATTTTGGACTGCCAGATTATCATCAGTCCCAGAATCTCTCACTGACCCTTTTTAAATGGAAATGCAGTAGAGGTGAGACGGCTCTGCCCGGTGGAATAATCAGGGAGCTTAGGAATATGGCTTGGGAACCACAGGAATGTCCTTTGGACACACGGAATGAGTGAGCAGAGCTTTGCACACACACGGAGCCTAAACTTGATGGAATGCCACAATTCCTAAAAAAAGAAAAAAGCCCCAAAAACCCCACACAGCATCTGCCCAGCGAGGTTTGATTTAAGGGCAGAAATAAAGCGATCCAAGCAGTGTGGTGAGAGTTGCTGCTTCCAGGACTGCTCGGGAAGGATTTGAATCCTATTCCACACCTAATAAATCTTATCTCCAACAACTCATCAGCTCGGACTGCTCTGGCCTTCCAAACTCACCTTTCCTGGCACAGACCAAAGGGTTTATTTTGGTGGAGAAAGAAATCCCAAGCTGGCCTGGCTGCAACTCCCCCCACACACATGGACAGAACCCCTTCCAGCCGGAGAACATCCCTGCGGGATTTCAGCTCCCGGAGGAACTGCGGGACTTTTCCCTCAAACCACGAGACGAACCTGTGCGATTCCAAGAGAACCGGGGCAGCTCTGGGGCTTCCAGCCCGTTTTTTACCTCGTTGATGTCGGTGCAGTGGGTCCCGTTCCCGGAGTATCCGGCGGGGCAGGGCCCGCAGCGGAAGCCGGCGCCGGTCTCGGTGCAGGGAACTCCCGGGAAACAGGGATTTGGGAGGCACCTGTTGAACTGGGTCACGGTGATGACAGGGCCTGTCACCTCCGGGTGCATCCCTGGAGGACGAGGGGAATGGTAAGGGCAGAGCCAGAGCCCTCCCCTGGGTGGGGGGGGGGGATCTCGGGATCGTCCCAGCGCTCCACACACGGAATGTCCCTCCCGTCCTTCCCGAGGGAATGGATGGAAATCACAGAACCCTGGGTTGGGTCGGAAGGGACCTTAAGGATTTCTGACTCAGAGCAGGCAGAAAAGCGAATAAGAAGTCGCAGAAGGCACAAACCACGGACTGGTTTGGGCTGGAGGGACATCAAAGCTCACCCAGTCCCACCCTTGGCCGTGGGCAGGGACACCTCCCAGGTTGCTTCCACTAGACCAGGTCACTCCCAGCCCCGTCCAACCCAGCCTTGGACGCTTCCAAAGTCTCATCTCCCAGTCCAGAGCTCTGCTTGTGCCACTCTCCTCATCTCCAGCCCCTCTGGAGTCCCACAGAAACGAGTTCCCTGCCTGGTTCCTGCCCCTCGCTGGTGGGGTGGGCTCAGCCCTTTGGCTCCAGGAGAACCCCCAGAGGCTTCAGTTTGGGCACTGTTGGGCTGGCAGCCAAAGCCCTGCTGCATTTTGGGGCCAAATGCCAGGGTTTTGGTCCTCAGTCCTCACTGCCTGGCCCCCAGCAAAGCTGCACAGGATGGAGAACTTCACTGATTCAAGACTGGGACTTTCTGCTCCTGTTTCCTCCAACTTGAAAGCTCAGCATAAAAAAAAACCAAACCCAAACCAACAAAACCTGAAATAAAACAACTGTCTGCCAGCAGCAAAACCTTCACTAAAAAAAAAGAAAAGATCTGCCCTGCTCAGGCTTCTCTTCCCGAGAAATAAGAGAGGAGCCCCCCAACTGCTGAGAGGGATGCTCAGGGCTCAGACCCTGCAAGGAAGGAGCACGGGAGGACACGCAGAAAAGCAGGACAGCGAGTGAGGGAAGGCAGAAATCAAGTAACAGAGAGAAAGTTCAGGACAGTTTTATGAGGAAATGATTAAAGCAATTGCAGGGGATGGATGTGTTTCTGTCCTGCGGGTCCCAGAAGCTTTGGGTAATCTCTTTTCCAGCAGAACCACGATCCCTCCGAAGGCAGGAATGGCTCTGGCTCCACCCTCTGAGCGTGCTGGCAAATAACGGAGCATCTCCAAGAGCCTGCTGCGAGCCAGCCGCGCCGGGGCGAGCTCCAAGTTTTTCCTTCGCCGAGGAAAAACACGGTTACTGGGGGGCAGAGGGCACGGTTTATAGGGGGGGGGGGGGCGATTTACGAGCCCGGTTCCCGACTTCCCTCG
>JAWMRA010000079.1:782744-808269 GCA_035584735.1 Pseudotriccus pelzelni | reverse complement strand
TGGTGGGCACTGCCCAGGCTCCCCAGGGCAGTGGGCACAGCCCCAAGGCTGCCAGAGCTCCAGGAGCGTTTGGACAATGCTCTGAGGGACAGGGGGGGATTGTTGGGGTGTCTGTGCAGGGCAGGAGTTGGACTGGATGATCCCTGGGGGACCCTCCCAGCTGAGGATATTCCAGGATTGTCTGGGAGATCAGGAAGGCAGGAGCAGCCCCGTTTCTCTGCTGACATTCCTGTTTTTCCTTGCAGACACTGCCTGTCCCCGGGGATACGCCAGGATGAAGGGGGTCACCTGTGAAGGTACAGCAGGGCACGGGGGACTGTTTTCTTTGGGATCATGGTCACTGCTATCCTGCCTCCCCAAGTCTGGGAGGGGAACTTCTACACCCTCTGGCCCTTTGTTGGACTCTCTGTGGACGTGTGGGCAGGACCACCCTGTCCGTCTGTCTGTCTGTCTCTGCCCAGACCCTGCCTGGGCTTGGCCGTGGCCGTGCGGGGACAAGGCGCTTCCCGTGCAACAAGTTGTCACTTTTTAGTCTGGTGGGCAGCTCTGGGCTCCTTCCACCTCCTCCAGGAGCCCCTCGAGGCCGTGCTGGCCTTGTCCCCGTGCCAGTCTCACCCCCTTCCTGCTGCTCCTGTGCCCACAGATGTGAACGAGTGCGAGGTGTTCCCTGGCGTCTGCCCCAACGGGCGCTGCGTGAACTCCGCCGGCTCCTTCCGCTGCGAGTGCCCCGAGGGGCTGACCCTGGATGGCACTGCCAGGACGTGTGTGGGTAAGGCCGCCTCCTCTCAGCCGAATCCTGGCCCCTCCACAGGGCCCCAGCCGCCCCCTCTCCCTGCCAAGTGCGGCGGGAATTGGGAATGGAGCGGTCATGTCCATGCTGTGAAATCTCTCACAGGGTTCCAAAAAAAAAAAAGGAGCGAAATGAAATGAAAGGAAATTAAATGAAAGGAAATGAAATTAAAGGAAATGAAATGAAAAGAAAAAAAAAAAAGAGCCTGAACAGGCTCCCCAGGACAGTGGTTGAGCATCCAACCCTAGCAGGGTTTAAGGACTATTTGGACAGTTCTCCAAGCGACATGGTGGGACTGTTGGGGTGTCTGTGCAGGGCTAAGAGTTAGACTGGATGATCCCTGTGGGTTCCTTCCAGCTCAGGATACTCCAAGATTCTATCAGAAGGGTCTGTGGGACACCAGAAGCCCCCGTGGGGAAGCCCCTGGTGCAAAGGAGAGGTCGGTGCCTGACCTGGCTGGGCAAGCACTGGCCCTTGGAGACAGAAATGAAGGTCTCAGTGGTGCAGCCACGTGGGTCCCTTCCTACTCAGCATTTTCTGTGAACAGCCCGTTGCTGGGCAGTTTGGAGGATGCCCCAGCCAAAGCCATTCCAGGGATGTTGTAAAGCCAGTCCCAGAGAGTGCCAGGAGTGGTTTGTGAACCCGGGCACTGTTTGGAGGATGCCCCAGCCAAAGCCACTCCGGGGATGTTGTAAAGCGAGTTCCAGAGGGTGCCAGGCGTGGTTTGTGAACGGCCCATTGCTGGGCAGTTTTGACGATTCCCCAGCCAAAGCAGCCCCGGGGGTGCTGTAGAGCCGGTCCCCCGGCGTGCCAGGCGTGGTTCTGGCACCGGGTGGGCGCCGCAGGGGGGGTGCTGAGCCGCGCCTGTGTTCCCCCAGACGTGCGGGTGGAGCAGTGCTACATGAGGTGGGACGAGGACGAGTGCACGGAGCCCCTGCCCGGCAAGTACCGCATGGACATGTGCTGCTGCTCCGTGGGCTCGGCCTGGGGCAGCGACTGCGAGGAGTGCCCCAAGCCGGGCACCAGCGAGTTCAAGGCCATCTGCCCCCGGGGGCCCGGCTTTGCCAACCGCGGGGATGTGCTCTCCGGACGGCCCTTCTACAAAGGTGAGCAGGGAGCTCGGGCAGCACCGCGCTGCGCCTGCCCCGGGGCTCTGGGCTCCTCAGGCATCCCCCTCCCCGAACCTCTGCTCTTCTCCACCCCCAGACGTGAACGAGTGCAAGGTCTTCTCCGGCCTGTGCACTCACGGCACCTGCCGGAACACCATCGGCAGCTTTCGGTGTATCTGCGGCAACGGCTTTGCTTTGGACGCCGAGGAGAGGAACTGCACGGGTAAGGGACCCCCTCTGGGCCGCCCTCGCCTGCCTTGCTGCCCGAAACGCCCACCCCTTCATCCCCATCGTCCTCCTCCTCTCTGCCCCTCTTGGCACACCTTCGAGGCCTCTGAGCGGCTCTGACTGGGCTCTGGCGAGCAGTTCCGTCTCGTTCCGGGGGGCGTTTTCGCGGCGAGGCGTTTTCCCCGCCCCGCTGAGGTCTCCGATGTGCTCGGCCCGCAGCGCCGTGCTAAAAAAGCCGCGTGATGTAAATGACAGCAGCGATAGGAACGCGGGTCTTGAAGGCAGCGTGTCCCTCCCCGCAGACATCGACGAGTGCCGCATCTCCCCCGACCTGTGTGGCCACGGCACGTGCGTCAACACCCCGGGCAGCTTCGAGTGCGAGTGCTTCGAGGGCTACGAGAGCGGCTTCATGATGATGAAGAACTGCATGGGTAAGGGCCTGCCCTGGCCAGGAGCGGTGGGTTGAACCCCTGCAACTGAGCAGAGCAGAGGGGGAAGGAAAAAAAAGCCGGCCGAGGATTTCGTGGGGCGAGAGAGGAGCTGGGAGGGGTCACCCCCCGATCACCATCACGGGCAGAACAGACCCAGAGAGGGGGTGGTAGTTAAATTTGTTGCTGGCAGGGTCAGGGCAAAAGAGTGAGAAGTAAAACAATCTTTAAAAAGCCTCCCCCCTGCCCCTCCTCCCTTCCAAGTTCGACCTCCTCCTCCCCCAGCACCAGGGCAGGACGTGGCTGGGGCTGAGCATCGGGCCCAGCTGCTCTGTGTGTGTCTTGCCTGGGGCTCTGGGCGATGTCCTGTGCTGTCACACTCCTGGGGCACTGCTGGTTCTGACCTGCCACCTCCTGTAGGAGCCCCTGGGGCCCCCAACCAGCTTTTCTCATGTTCTTTCCCATCCCTTTCCTGATTGCTGTACCCAGAGGGCACTTCCCTGCACTTCCCAGTGCCTTCTTTTTTTCACCTTGTGTTTCCTTCTTCACCTTGTGCTTGTTCGTGTGTTTTTGAACCAAGTCCATCCTTCTTCATTTCACACTCTTCTTCCCTCGGACCTCCCCATGCCCCAAGCCTTGGCTCGTAACCTTCCTCTCCTTTCAGCTGGAGCTTGAGCCTGGCATTGCCACTGGGCTGGGACAGGATCCATGCCTGGGGTTTTCATTCCTGCCACCTTTATCCTGGGCACTGGCCAGTGCATGGTGGAGCTGTGCCAGCCCAGCAGCTTGGACTGGGTGTTTGAGAGCTCCAGTTCTCTGCCCTGCTTGGCTGTTTTGCTTTCTGTGACGTCCCATCTCCTTCCCCTTCTCGGCCACCCCTGATTTATTTGGCCACTGATTAATTCAGCCACTGGAAGGTGTCCCTGCCCCTGGCAGGAGGCTGGAACTGAGGGATTTTTAAGGTTCCTTCCAACCCAAACCAGGCTGGGATTTTGTGGTTATTTACATATTCCCCTCTCCAAACAACCCCCCCATCTCCACACATCATTAACGTCCCATGTTCAACCCTTGCACCAAAGCATTTTCAAACAGCATGGCAGGTGAGCAGACCTGTTATTTCCACTCCTGCATCAGGAGATAAATTAAACTTTTGTCTTCACGGTGCTGCTTGGCCTCCTGCTGTCATTGCAAATCCTCCAGTCACAGGTCATTAAATCAAATGCCTCCCCTGGCATGAGGACATGGAGACACACCTTGCTGAGCAAGAGGTCCACCAGGAGATGGATTGTGCCTCTTCCAGCTCAGAACTTTGCTGATTCATCCTATTTTTCTTGGGCTGCTTTCCACTGAATCTCTTCTAAAATGTCCCTCAACCTGTGTGATATTTAACCTACACCTTTCCTTGGGCTCTGCAGCAGTTTCATACCAGCCTCAAGGATTAATGAGGTCCCTGTCCAGCTTCTCAAACATTTTCAGGGATCGAACTCCTTCCTGAGGAGTTCTGGTAGACCATCCACACCCTTCTGCCCCACTCACTTTTCAGTTATAATTGCAAAGGCTCCTTTCACCTGCCCATTTCATGGCCCTTTATCCTCAGATAATTCTTTATATCTCCTCCCATCTGCCCTGTGCTTGTTTGGACTATGTCAGAGTCTCATCTGTTTTCAATTTTTATAATTCTTGTTTGGAGCTTAAAAAATCCCATCAGTGACCTCAACACCTCAGTTCTCCAACAACTCAGCCAGACTCTTGCTGTCCTCTAATTCCTGGCATTCCACGTTCCTCTCCTCGTCTGTCCAGCCAGACTCACTTGTCTCACTGACCTACTCTTGATATTCTGCTTTGGCTTGGACTTTCAAACCACTTCAGTCTGTGGTGTGATTCAATACCATTTATTTATTTTTCGTGTTTTATTCCCTGTGTTCTTTGAAAAACAAATCCCTGCCCTGCCCACTGTCCTGGGCCACGGCAAGAGTTGTGATTTCAACCAGGAGTCCGCTGGGCTCAGCCAATCCCGGGATCGGTAATTTTGGGATATCCCTGTGTTTTGGGTCGTCCCTCTGGTGGTGGGGCTGCGCTGCTGGCACCAGCACTGCCCTGTTAACTGGAGAAGCCGCTGGAAGGGGACGATCGCTGTTGTTGTGTGCAGATATCAACGAGTGCGAGCGGGACCCGCTGCTGTGCCGGGGTGGGATCTGCATGAACACGGACGGCAGCTTCGAGTGCATCTGCCCCCCCGGCCACGAGCTGACAGCTGAGGGCAACACCTGCATAGGTGAGAGGGTGGAAACCTGTGTCACACCAAGGGTTCGAGGGGAATCACACAGGGAAACTCGGATCTCGTGCTGGGCGCACGAATGTCTCCTTCCCATCCCGTATGGCCCATCCCTGGAAGTGTCCAAGAGCAGGTGGGAGCAGCCTGGTCTGGTGGAAGGTGTCTGTGCCCGTGGCAGAGGGTGGAAAGTGAGGATCCCTAAGGTCCCTTCCCACCCAAACCACCCTGTGATCCCATGAGATGTGGTTGGAACACCCTCACCCAGGAGGGACGGGTGTCGTTCCCAGCCTTTCACCACACTTAACGTTGTCCACTGAGCACCGACCAATGGGGCAACGACAAAAGCTCAGTTTGGAGACCCAGGGGTGGGCCCCAGATCATTCCCAGCGTGGGAATCAGCACGGCTGGCTGCTCCAACTGCTCTTCCCCCCCTCCCAGATATCAACGAGTGCTCCCTCAGTGACAACCTGTGTCGCAACGGGCGCTGCGTCAACGTCATCGGCACCTACCAGTGCTCGTGTGACTCGGGCTTCCAGGCCACGCTGGACAGGCAGGGCTGTGTTGGTGAGTCCTCCCCTGTGCCAAAGGGTCATTCCAGGACGCTGGGGTGAGCCCAGAGCCCTCCTGGCCTCTCGTCTGCTCAGTGGGGCGTTGGCAGGTTGGACGAGGGGGGACCCTCCTGGTTGAGCGACGGCCGGATCTGCTGCTGAGGCCGTGTCAGTGGCCGTGGCTGGAGGGGAGGCTTTGGCGTCCTCCTCAGCCCCTCTGCCGCAAGACACGTGTCCCAGCCCACAGCCCTGAGTGCTGCCTGAACCTCTCCCTTGTCCCCAGACATCGACGAGTGCACCATCACCAACGGGGGCTGTGACACCCACTGCTCCAACTCGGAGGGCAGCTACGAGTGCAGCTGCAGCGAGGGCTACGCGCTGATGCCAGACAAGAGGTCCTGCGCAGGTCAGTGCCCACCTCGGCCCTCGGAGGTGCTGCCCCAGGTACCTCTGTGGCCGCTTCAGGGCGAGGGAGTCTCATTTTTTGAGCCCGTTCCCCAGGGGTGATTTTGCTTCGCGCTGCCACGTCCGGCCCCTCTCACAGGCTCCTGTTGCTGCAGCATCTGGGGCAAAGCCCTTCCTGTGCCTCCCTCCTGTGCTTCCACAATACCTGTTCGCTCTTTACCTTCGCAACGGTCTCCTCTTCTCTAGATATTGATGAGTGTGAGGATAATCCTGACATCTGTGACGGTGGGCAGTGCACGAACATCCCCGGGGAGTACCGGTGCCTCTGCTTCGACGGCTTCATGGCATCCCTGGACATGAAGACCTGTATTGGTGAGGGCTGTGCTGCAGCACTGCTGTTGGATGCACGAGGGGATACAGAGGGTTGCCCCAGAGCCACACCACGGCCCTCGTGGTGCTCCATGGTCCTTGTCCCCCTGCAGATGTGAACGAGTGCGATCTGAACCCCAACATCTGCCTGCACGGCGAGTGTGAGAACACCAAGGGCTCCTTCATCTGCCACTGCCAGCTCGGCTACTTTGTCAAGAAGGGAACCACGGGCTGCACAGGTGGGAACTCAGCAGGCCTGGGGCGAGGGGTGCTGGTGGGGCCCTCCCAGGCAGCTCCCACAGCTGCCACGGAGAGGGCACCGTCCCTGGGGTGCTGGGTGAGGAATGCTGTGGACACCCGGGGGGGTGGCTGTGCTGGGAGCTCCTCCTGGGCAGGCAGAGGTGGCCAGGAAGGCAGATTGGAGACAGGAACTGACCTATTTCTAGTTGAAAGCCAGGCCAGGGGCCTGCCCTTCCTTTTACATCATTTTTCAGGGCTGGGCACAGCTCAGCTCTTCAGCTCAGGGGTCCAACTCCAGGCAGCCTGTTGCCCAAAATGCCGAGGTCCAGGCTCCTGGGAGCCCTTGGTACCCAACCCAGGAGCGGGGTCGTCCCTGGCTGCTCTCCCCTGCCCTGGCAGGGCCGAGCTGTGCGAGCCCTGGTGCTTCTTCCTCCCTGCAGACATCGACGAGTGCGAGATCGGGGCCCACAACTGCGACATGCACGCCTCCTGCATCAACGTGCCCGGCAGCTTCAAGTGCAAGTGCCGCACGGGCTGGCTTGGGGATGGGCTCAAGTGCAACGGTGAGTCCTCACCCCGGGAGAAGATGCTCCTGGGGGCACCTCTGAAGTCTGGGCCAAGCTGGAAGCTGCGCTCAGAGCCCCAGGAGTCGGATGAAGAGTGGCGGAGGGAGCTGGGCAGGGCTCAGCCTGGAGAAAAGGAGGCTCAGGGGGGATCTTCTGGCTCTGCAACTCCCTGACAGGGGGAGGGAGCCGGGGTTGGGGTCAGGCTCTGCTCCCATGGAACAAGGGGGAGGAAGAGGAGACTGTGTGGAGACCTCACTGCAGTTCCAACTTCCTTAGGAGGGGCAGGCCCTGAGCTCTGCTCTGTGGGAAGCAGGGACAGGATCCGGGGAATGGCCTGGAGTTGTGTGAGGGGAGGGTTGGATTGGAGATTAGAAAGAGGCTCTTCCCCCAGAGGGTGGTGGGCACTGCCCAGGCTCCCCAGGGCAGTGGGCACAGCCCCAAGGCTGCCAGAGCTCCAGGAGTATTTGGATGATCCTCCCAGGCACATGGGGATGGTCCTGGGCAGGGCTGAGGGTTGGACTGGATGATCCTTGTGGGCCCCTTCCAACCTGGCATATTCTTGAGGAAACAGCCTCAAGTTGCACCAGAGGAAGTTTAGGTTGAATATTGGGGAAACTTTCTTCATGGAGAGGGTTATCAAGCCCTGGAATGGGCTGTCCAGGGAGGTGGTGGAATCACCATCCCTGGAGGGATTTAAAAGCCGTGTAGAGGTGGCACTGAGGGACACAGGTCAGTGTCGTGGTCACGGCGGCCAGAGAAGCTCCCAGAGATACGTTGGAGCCTCCAAGTGTCTGGAGAACCTCCTGGACCATCTGTGAGCCCCCAGAGCTGCCCAGGCTGAGGGGCAGGGCCGGAGGCAGAGCCCTGACGGGGTGTTCTCCCTGCCCAGACCTGGATGAGTGCGCAACCGAGGAGCACAAGTGCAACCTCAACGCCAACTGTGTGAACACTCCCGGCTCCTACCGCTGCGCCTGCCGCGAGGGCTTCAACGGCGACGGCTTCTCCTGCTCAGGTGAGGCCACAGGCAGCGGGAATGCAGCTTGGCACACGGATTTATAATCCCAGTTGTGCCCCAGAAGTGCCCCCACTTTGACGAGGGCGCCGAGAGTTTCATTCTAAGCACAGGTGACGAACGGACCGGCACGTCCGATGGCTTTTTAAAGGTCGCTGTGCAAGAGGCGGTGGGGAGTTCTCACCCGAGCTGCAACAGCGCCAGGGTGGTGTTTAAGCCCTCACAGCTCATTATGCAGATGTAACAAGCCTTAAGTAAAAAGCCTTTGGGGATTATTATTTCTCACAGGATCAACTCACTGGATATTCCCTGGAGCTGCTCTCCCAGACAAAATAACTCCCTGATCCCAAGCCATTTTGCTTCCTTTTTTTTTTCCCTTTAGTGCAAAGGCTGGTTTGAAATATTTAATTTCACTTTGCGCTATTGCAAATTTACTTGAAGAAACAACGCCAGTGGTGGAAATTCCCCCTGGGCAGACATGTCTTTCTCTTTTCTCAGCTTGCTTCCTTGTCATCCTTCTCCCTCTTCCCCACCAGCCTGGCTCAGCACCTCGGGGCGTGGGTCTGGGGTTCCCCCAAAAATCCCAGATGTCCCCCAAAAATCCACAGCAGCCTGGCTTACACCTCAGATCCCTTCAGCAGGGATCCCCCAGCCCCTCAGCAGGGATCCCCCAGCCCCTCAGAAGGTGTCTGGGAGAGGATCAAGGCAATGAGGAGAATTTCGGCTGCCTCCCAGAGGAGAGGGGTGGGATGGGCTCGCGGGAACCCCGAGGGCAAGTTGAGGGAACTGCCGTGTGCTGGGGGATGCTGTGTCAGGCTCCTGCTGGGCTCTCTCTAGATGTGGATGAGTGTGCAGACAACGTGAACCTGTGTGAGAACGGGCAGTGCCTCAATGCCCCCGGCGGGTACCGCTGCGAGTGCGAGATGGGCTTCAATCCCACAGAGGACAGCAAGGCCTGCCAGGGTAAGTGCCCAGAGTTCTGCCCCACCTCACTTCTGGCCTTCCCTCTCCAGTTCTCTGTCGCCACCCAGTCCATTGCTAACACCCCACTCCATCACCTGGTGGTGCAAAGTGACAGGAGTTGGTCCCCGGACTTCCCAGGGGCTGGGCTAAGCCGAGGATTCCTGCAGAACGCGGGCAGGGCTGAGAGGAGAGGGCGTTGAGGGTGGTCCTGCTCACCCAGGAGATGGTCTCCCGTGGCGCCAGAACCATCCTGAGACAGGAGAAGCCTGTGCTGGCCCTGACTCTGGCAGCCCCTGAGTGCCCAGCTCTGCCTGTTTCGCAGACATCGACGAGTGCACCTTCCAGAACATCTGCGTCTTCGGGACCTGCCAGAACCTGCCCGGGATGTTCCGCTGCGCCTGCGACGATGGATACGAGCTGGACAGGAGTGGAGGCAACTGCACAGGTCAGGGCTGCTGGGTGAGGGTCTCTGCTGTGGTGGGGCAGGGGGTGGCACCAGCAGCCTAAAGCCAGCTCGGTGCCCCCGTGGGACGTGGGGGTGGGTCTCTGCTGCTGGAAGGAGGGCGGGAGGGACAGCTCAGTGTGGCTCTGCTGCCTCGGGGAGGGCGCTGGGAGGTGGGGCAAGGCAAGGGCCCGTTTCTAGAAGGGCTTTGTTGACCATCCTTAGGAACCCCACGGTGTGAGGGGTTTGCCCTGGACACGCAGCACAGAGCTCGGGGCTGCGGTTTCTGTGCCAGTCTTCGCCTTGGTTTTTCAGTCTCCGTCTTTCCACCCTTTCAGACATCAACGAGTGTGCAGACCCTGTGAACTGCATCAACGGGCTCTGTGTCAACACCCCTGGCAGCTACTTGTGCAACTGCCCCCAGGACTTCGAGCTGAACCCCACGGGGGTGGGCTGTGTGGGTGAGTGGGGACCTGCATGAATAGTACCCCCTCCCACCCGGCACCTTGGGGGACCTTCTTGGTGGTGCCTTTAGAGCTGGAACTGGCACTACCAGGCTGGCTGACCACTCTCCGCCCCACCTGGCTGTCCCTGCAGCAGAAGAGGACTCACCTCCTTGTTGGGCCTGGCCCACCTTGTGTCACCCGTGTGGGTGCTCTGCTTCTCAAGGAAGTTATTCCAGGGCAGCTCTGGAGCTGTTCTTATTCCCTGGAAGTGCTGCACGGGGCATGGAGCGACCTGGGCTAGTGGAAGGTGTCCTGTCCGTGGCAGGGGGTGGAACTCCATGACTTTCAGGATCCCTGAACCCAACCCAGCCTGGGATTCCGGGATTCTGCTCCTGCTGTGCGCACGAAGGTTTGCCGGAGAGGCTTTGCTCACCCGCCGCTGTCTCTGTGCAGACACCCGCGTCGGGAACTGCTTCCTGGACACGCAGGACCGCGGAGACGGGGGGATCTCCTGCAGCGCAGAAATTGGAGTGGGGGTCACTCGAGCCTCCTGCTGCTGCTCCCTGGGCCGTGCCTGGGGCAACCCCTGCGAGCTGTGCCCTCCGGCCAACACCAGTGAGTGGGGCGGTGGCGGCGGGGGGGAAACTCGGGCGTGGGATGGACGGACAGCAGGGAAGAGAGACAGGGACGCTTCCCTGTGGATTCCCAGCTCGGGTCGGGGGTCCCGGATTTGCTGCTCCATCGCCAGGATGGAAGCTGAGGGAGAGGAAGGCAACCCCAAGCGGGGCCGGGCGGGGCAGGGGAGAGGCGAAGCTGGTTGTGCCCTGTGAGATTCAGGTTGGGATCCTTCATCCCTAGCCCAGTGGGGGATGTGGAATAACCTCGTTCAAGGGTGGGTAGGCAGAGCCAGGATGGATAATTCACCTTGGCGGGCCGTGGAAGTCAGGCTGCTCCCTCTGCCACCACCCTCCTGGCCTGCCTCTCCTGGGTTTCTCCCGGTTCTCCCTCCCCCTCCTGTTTCCTGGGAGCCCCCCGAGCTCAGGACCCCCCCTCGCCCTGACTGATTTTTTCCACAGCCGAGTACAAGACCCTGTGCCCTGGAGGAGAAGGATTCCGGCCCAACCCCATCACTGTCATCCTGGAGGGTGAGTTATCCTGGGGGAGCCCAGCCCTGGGCTGGCCGGGTGCCCTCCAAAGGATGTGCTCTCCTTGGATGCGCTCCTGCTCCAGCCCCCGGGGCTCCAGGGGGCGTTGGGATGTTGTGCCAGGCAGCAAACACCTCCCTCTGCTCTCCCTCCCCAGACATCGATGAGTGCCAGGAGCTGCCGGGGCTGTGCCAGGGCGGCAACTGCGTCAACACCTTCGGCAGCTTCCAGTGCGAGTGTCCCCTCGGGTACTACCTCAACGAGGACACCCGGATCTGTGAAGGTACCGAGGCCTCCAAAGCCGGGAAAATCGTGCTCTGGGCTCTTTGGGGCATTAAAACACAAAAACCTCTCCTTTACTGCAGCGCTGAGGGTGCACAGGAGCGTTCTGTGCACCCCCGATCGCAGAGGCTTGACAGCTTTCTAGCGGTGGCTAATTACAATATTCAGTTTCTCTGATTGCAATATTCAGTGTCTAATCACGATACTAAAGTTCTAAATACGATATTCAGTTTCTAGTTACAATACGCAATTTCTAATTACAACATTGAGTTTCTAATTGCAACATTCAATTTTTAATTGCAATATACAGTTTCCAGTTACAACATTCAGTCTCTAATTTCAATATGCAATTTCTAATGGCAATATTAGTTTCTAATTGCAATATTCAAGGTAGAATTTCAATATTCAGTTTCTGATTATAATATTCACTGTCCACTAGCAACATTCGATTTCTAATTACCATTTTCAGCTTCTAATTACTATATTTAGTTTCTAATTACAATATTCCGTTTCTAATCACAACAGTCAGGGTCTAATTACAATATTCAATTTCTAATTACAAATATTCAGTGTCTAATGACAACATTCAGTGTCTAATTATAATATTCCGTTTCTAACTACAATATTCAGTTTCAAATTACAAATATTCCATTTCTAATTACAATATTTACCGTCTAATTACAATATCCGGTGTCTAATTACGATATCCAGTGTCTAATTACAATATCTGGACATCACCTCCTCTGCCCCACCCACTTCCAAACCTGTCCCTCCCAAACTGGAGTCGGAGGTCCCAAAAAAAACTATCTCTTCATCTTCTCTTCTTCTTCCTCGTCTCCTCTGACCCACTGTCACTCCTTCTGGAACATTCTCAAGGCTCCTGCGTAGCTTTGAGTACTTACAGCAAGCGCTGGGCCTCTTTCTCAGCACGTTTTTTACAGAGAAAAAAACCTTTTCCTCTCGTTAACAATCCCTTTTCTGTCGGGATCCTTCTCAGAGGATGACAACCAGCATTCTTAGAGCTCCAGCCCGAAGGTCCTGCCTAACAAGCTGTAGAAAACCCTCTGAAATGTGGGTTTTGCCGCCGTGCTCCCCGTGCCCGGTGGTCTGACCCCCCTCCCTCCGCTCGCCCTGTCTCTGGCAGATATCGACGAGTGCTCTGCCCACATCGGGATCTGCGGCCCCGGCACCTGCTACAACACCCTGGGCAACTACACCTGCGTGTGCCCGCCCGAGTACATGCAGGTCAACGGGGGGAACAACTGCATGGGTACGGCAGGGGCTGGGCACTGGGGAGGGGGTGGCACCGCCCTGCCCGTGCCCGGGCCTGGAGGGGGGCAACGTTGGGCTGAGGGGCTGCAGCTCGGCTGGCGGGATTCACCCACTGCCTGGGACCTGCTCCTGGGGCTGGGAGAAGCCGTTCCCAGGGCTGGGAGAAGCCGTTCCCAGGGCTGCCATCCCAAAGGGTGGCAGGACCCATTCCCAGGGGTGGCGCACCACCCATTCCAAAGCCTGACAGGTCCCATTCCCAGGGCTGGCAGGACCCATTCCCAGGGGTGGTAGAACCCATTCCCAGGGGTAGTAGAACCCATTCCCAGGGCTGCCATTCCCAAGGCTGGCAGGACGATTCCCAGGGCTGGCACAGCACCCCTTCCAAAGCCTGATAGGTCCCATTCCCAGGACTGGCAGGACCCATTCCCAGGGCTGATAGAACCCATTCCCAGGGGTGGCACAGCACCCATTCCAAAGCCTGACAGATCCTATTCCTAGGACTGGCAGGACCCATTCCCAGGGCTGTCAAAGCCAGTTCCCAGGGCTGGGAGGACACATTCCCAGGGCTGGCAGGACACATTCCCAGGGCTGGCAGGATGCATTCTCAGGGGTGGTAGAACTCATTCCCAGGGCTGGCAGGACCATTCCCAGAGGTGGCAGTGCCCATTCCAGGGCGGGAATGCTGCCTGTGCTGCCTTTGCAGACATGAGGAAGAGCGTCTGCTACCGCAACTACAACGACACGTGTGAGAACGAGCTGTCCTTCAACATGACCAAGAAGATGTGCTGCTGCTCCTACAACATTGGCAAGGCCTGGAACAAGCCCTGTGAGCCCTGTCCCACCCCTGCCAGCCGTAAGTCGCCTCATTCCCCTCGCTTTTCCAGGGATTCTGACGCCTAAAAGCCAGAAAATAACGCTCTGAAACTCTTTTTGAAGCAAAAAGCCCTCGTTTATCCCATGCTGGATGCACAGGGGTGTTTCACACATTGTGCATCCTGAGCTACAGAGGGGTTAGAACTTTATACAATATTTTTATACTTTATATTGTTGTTTAATGTGGATTTTAAGACTACAGTCCCGTGCACTTTGGGGCACAGCCACTGCCAAGGGGAGGGGGACAGGGGTTACCCTGTGGCTCCGTGCTGAGCCCCTCCTGCCTGGCAGACCCCCAAATCCAGCCACAGCTGGACCCTCTGTGCCCACTGGGCGCGGCCCTGACCTCGGTGTTCCCGTTCCAGCCGAGTACCAGATCCTGTGTGGGAACCAAGCCCCTGGATTTATCATCGACATCCACACGGGGAAGCCCATCGGTGAGTTAACAATGCCTTGCCTTGCCTTCCCTTCCCTTCCCAAACCTCCCCTCCCCAGCGGGTATCGGTGCAGGGCTGCTGGTGGGTCGTGCTGGGCACAGCCACAATCAGGGATCCCGAAGCCATCCCAGAATTCCAGTGACCCCCCCACTCTGGACTCCTCATTTCCATCCCTCCTGATCCCAGAGCCTGGCCAAGTGTTCCTGTCAGTGCAGAGACACCCTTGGAGCAGACAGGGGGGACGTGCTGGTGGGAACGTGCTGACGTTCCGCCTTGTGCTGCTCCCTTGGGTACCCAGCCCTGGCCTGGCACGGCCCGCAGGATCCACGCTCTCCAGCCTCCAGGACTTGCTCCAGCGTTTTCCTGGCGGCTCTTCCCTGCTGGGCTGAGGGGTGGGCAGCGTTTTCCCGGCCCCGGGGGAGGCGTTTTCCCGCCGGGATGCTCAAGGTGGGGCTGTGTGTGTGTGTGTGTGCAGACATCGACGAGTGCAGTGAGATCCCGGCCATCTGCACCAACGGCGTCTGCATCAACCAGATCGGGAGCTTCAGGTGTGAGTGTCCCATCGGCTTCAGCTACAACAACATCCTGCTCATCTGTGAAGGTAACGGTGTGGGGGGAAAGGGGGAGGCACCCAAGGGTGGGGGTTCCGCCACCTCCCCGCCCCGGGCGGGCAGCAGGGTGAGGGCTGTCAGACAGAACCTGCCTGTTCTCACCTGCTGGGAGCTTTGAGGGGGTCCTGTGCAGGGCCAGGAGTTGCTCCCCGTGATCCTTGTGGTCCCTTCTGACTCAGGATATTCCCTCTATAAATCCCACTCACCCTCCTTGAAATCCTCATTTTCCGCCTCAGCCGCCAGATCAAAAAATGCTGCTTTACATTCACCTTCTTGATTTTCCCCTTACCCCGTGTTTTGGGGTTGGTTTGGTTTTTTAGCAGAAGTTTGCAAACAGCAGTGTTTCAAACCAAAATTCCTGTTATTTTTTAGTCACAAATCAGCAGGAAATGGTTGAAAATGGACCCAGAGTGGAGCAAGGCAAGGGTTAATGCTCAGCTGGCTGTACTGAGCCCTCCAGCCCTCTCAGGAGTTTCCAGTAGTGTTGGAAATGCTGGAACTGTCCTGATAACTTTTCTAATTAATTGGTTTCATTAATCATAAGCAGTGTAATTGCTCTGGTGGGAACACAGTTTGGGAAAAGCACTGAAACGTGAAGTTCTGCTTAAACCAACCTCGATACACTTCAGTGACCAAAGCCTGGGGGGGAAGGGAAATACTGCTGAGAACTGGACACCAGGAATGCAGAATTTATGGACCAGAAAGAAAGAAGAAACCAATAAAGATAATTCAGCATTTGCACTGAGACTCTGTCTGGGGAAAAAGAATAAAAAAGCTGCAAACGTGGGCCCAAGAAGCCAGAAATCAATAAGCAGTATAGAGATAGAATGCTAATTAATGGAGGAAATTATGTAATTGATAGGCAATTAATGAAGAGAATTTATGGCAAATTAACACTGATTTCATTGCTAAGAATGAAGAGAATTACAGGGAATTCACACTGATTTCATTGCTAAGAATGAAGAGAATTTATGGCAAATTAACACTGATTTCATTGCTAAGAATGAAGAGAATTTATAGGAAATTCACACTGATTTCATTGCTAAGAATGAAGAGAATTTATAGGAAATTCACACTGATTTCGTTGCTAAGAATGAAGAGAATTTATAGGAAATTCGCACTGATTTCGTTGCTAAGAATGAAGAGAATTTATAGGAAATTCACACTGATTTCATTGCTAAGAATGAAGAGAATTATAGGGAATTCACACTGATTTCCTTGCTGACAATGGATAAACAGTGAGAAGTTTGGGAAGTGGGGGTGGGGGTTCTCTGTGCACCCTAAAACTGAAGCAGCGCCCGCTTTCTCATGCTAAAAACCGGTGGGAGAATTTGATTTATCCCGACGGATACGCCCTCCCACGGCGTTCCCCTGGCATTTTCCGCGGCAATCCCGGGTGCAAGGCGCGATTTCCCCCCCCCTCTCCTGGCGCAGACATCGACGAGTGCAGCAGCGGGGAGAACCTGTGCCAGCGCAACGCCGACTGCATCAACATCCCGGGCAGCTACAGGTGCGAGTGCTCCACAGGATACAAGCTGTCACCCAGTGGAGCCTGCGTGGGTAAGAGGGCACCCCTGTGCCACCTGTTCCGCACACACCACCCCTGTGCCCACGGCCCTGCCCGCGGGGATTGCAGAACGTGCCGAGGTGGAAGGGATCGAGCTCACGGTCCTGCCCGGGGCCGTCCCCACGTGCCCGAGGGGATCATCCAAACGCTCCTGGAGCTCTGGCAGCCTTGGGGCTGTGCCCACTGCCCTGGGCAGCCTGTTCCCGGCGCCCAAGCACCCTGTTTGTCTAATATCCAACCTTTTTCTAATCTCCGGCCCAAGCCTGCCCTGGCACAACTCCAGGCCATTCCCAGGGTCGGGTCCCTGGTCCCCACAGAGCAGAGCTCAGTCCTGCCCCTCATGGGGAAGTTGTGACTGCAGTGAGGTGTCCCCTCAGTCTCCTCTTCTCCAGCTGAACACGCCAAGTGCCCTCAGTGTCCTCATACGGCTTCTCCTCCAAGCCCTTCCCCCCTTCGTTGCCTCCTTTGGACACTCTCTAAGAGCTTCAGATCTTGCTTACAATGCCCAAAACTGCCACAACACTCCAGGTGAGGCCTCACCAGTGCAGAGCAGAGCAGGACAACCCCTTCCCTCACCCAGGTGGTGACGCTTTGCCTGACACGTGAAGGACATGCCAGTGCTGCTCTGTTGTCCCTCTCAGGGACTCTGACCTGGCTGTGCTGGGATCGTGGCATATCTGGATTTCCTGGTGCAGTTCCCCAGGACTGTGGGCTCCTGAGGGCTGAGAAAAGGTCACTGTGAAGTGCAGCTCCAGTTACGTGTCAGTTTGGTTTTTTTGAGTGCATAAATCTTGTGGGTTTATGTGCAGGGCCAGGAGCTGGACCCAGCAATCCCCGTGGGTCCCTTCCAACTGGGCACGTTCTGTCATTCTGCTCCCGTTCTCTGTGGAGCCACCTCTCAGAAATGGGAGGCAGGGCTCTGCTCTTCCCATGTGGTCCACCCTTTTGGCTCAGCAGTGCCCCACTCGGCTTCCTTCCAGGTCGCAACGAGTGCCAGGAGATCCCCAACGTGTGCAGCCACGGCGACTGTGTGGACACCGAGGGCAGCTACGTCTGCATCTGCCACAATGGCTTCAAGGCCACGGGGGAGCAGACCATGTGCATGGGTCAGTGTGGGGTCACAGATTGTGGTTCTGGGTCACTGTGGGGTCACAGATTGTGTTTCTGGGTCACTGTGGGGCCACACAACCGTGCGGGAATCAGACATGAGGAAGGATGGCAGCTCTCTCTGACACTTTGCTGAGCGGTGCCAAGCACGGCCAAGGGCTCCAGTGTCCTCTGAGGCTGCCCCTGGTGTTGTGCAAGCCCCCCTGGGCACCGCCTGCACGCCCAGGAGTGTCACCTCACTGGGCCCCGGTGCCCTTCTCCCCCGCAGACATCGACGAGTGCGACCGACAGCCCTGCGGAAACGGGACCTGCAAGAACACAGTTGGCTCCTACAACTGCCTCTGCTTCCCTGGCTTTGAGCTCACGCACAACAACGACTGCATGGGTGAGTTCCCTGGAATCCTGAGCCCGGGGATTGCTGGCCAGAGTGTCCCGCGTGGGCGCACGGGGGGCGGTCAGCGGTGGGTGGAGGGCCGTGGGTGCCGGAGGCGCAGGGCTGGTGGAGGTGACACTCTCATGCTCTGCATCTCCTCCTGTTTTTTTGCTTGTCCTCTCCCTCCCACAGACATTGATGAGTGTTCATCCCTGGTGGGGCAGGTGTGTCGCAATGGCCAGTGCATCAACAGCATCGGCTCCTTCCAGTGCCTGTGCCAGGAGGGGTACGACCGGACCCCTGATGGGAAGAACTGTGTGGGTGAGTGTCCGGGCAGCGCTGGGGTGAGGCTGCTGCTGGGAGATGTGGTCCCCAGGCCGGGCCCATCGCAGCCAGCTGAGCAGTTGATTCTCCAGAACCGCTCACAAGTCCTCTGCCCAAGTCCCAAGCAAAGCCTGGTCACCTGAGTGCCCGTGGAGAGCTGGACTGAGTCCCTCTCTGCCTTCATCTCCCTGCCAGCAAGGCAGAGAACAGTCAAGCCTCTACCTTTCCATACAGAAATGCTCTGTCCATGCCCCTAAAACCTGCAGAGTTGTACCAGGGGTGCCCTGGGACCCATCCTGGGAAATGTATCCCCGCTTCCCTCGCGCCTTTTGGGCACGGCAGGGCCGGGGTGCAGGAGGGTCCTCTGAGGCGGGCACAGACCCCATCACTGGGTGTTCCTCTTCCTCCTCAGACATCAACGAGTGTGTGAGCCTGCCTGGCACCTGCTCCCCGGGCACCTGCCAGAACCTGGAGGGCTCCTTCCGCTGCATCTGCCCCCCGGGCTACGAGGTGCAGAACGACAACTGCATCGGTAACGTCGGTTCTCTGCCCCCTCCGCTCACGTGTGGCCCCCTTGGACTGTTCCCACAGCAGCCCTGTTCTCCCTGGGTGGGCTGGGGGCATCATCAGGATGGTGCATCACCTCCCCCAAATACCTCCTCCCAACGCAAGACCTGTTCTTGTGGCAGAGAAGGCTCGGGAGGTTTTGCTGAGCCCATTTTCGTTGCCTTATTTTCTCTGAGGGAGGGTTAAAGACTGGGGACGTGGTGATGTCCCGCAGGTATCAGGGCTCCCAGACCTCCCCTTCAGAGGTGAAGGTGGGAGAGAAAGAAGAAGAGGAGGTTCAGAAGTCTTTCTGTGCCCATTTTCACTGCCTCATTTTCTCTGAGGGAGCGGGTTAAAGGCTGGGGACGTGGCAATGAGGCATCAGAGCTCCCACACCTCCCTTCACCCCGTTTTCACGAGGAAAGGAGTGACCTTTGGCCGTGCTCTGTGTGTGTGTGTCCCTGCTCCTCCCAGATATCAACGAGTGCGAAGAGGAGCCCAACATCTGCCTCTTCGGGACGTGCACCAACACCCCTGGCAGCTTCCAGTGCGTCTGCCCCCCGGGCTTTGTGCTGTCTGACAACGGCCGCCGCTGCTTTGGTGAGCGCAGCTGCCCCTGCTCTGGGGAGGGAGCAGAACCTCCTGGGCCTCTGCCTGACCTTGGGGTCCTCCCCATCCTCCGGCAGACACTCGCCAGAGCTTCTGCTTCACCCGCTTCGACAACGGCAAGTGCTCCGTGCCCAAGGCCTTCAACACCACCAAGGCTCGGTGCTGCTGCAGCAAGATGCCAGGGGAGGGCTGGGGAGATCCCTGCGAGCTGTGCCCTCAGGAAGGCAACGGTAGGAATGCTGGGACCTGGCTCCGTGTGTGGGGAAGGGCAGGAGAGGCGAGGTGTCCGTCGAAGTGGGTCTGTCCAGCCAGGGAAAGACGCCTGGAGAACCGGGAGCCCGGCCTGGGCTGCAGAATTCCCTGGGGCTCCGGCAGCCAGGCGGGTTATTTCTGCTTTGGAGCTGCTCTTGGTGGCTCTCCGGGGCTTTGGATAAGGCAAAAGAGTTGGACTCGGTGATCCCTGTGGACCCCTCCCAACAGATTTCACAGAATGCTCCGAGTTGTAAGGGATCCACGGGGATCACCGAGTCCAACTCTGCAGTGAATGGCCCACACAAGGACCAAACCCACGACCTTGGTGTTGCCTCAGGGCCTCCACAACTCTCTCTACAGCTCCCTGAAAGGAGGTGGTAGCCAAGTGGGGCTTGGGCTGTCCTCCTGGACAGGACAAGAGGAAACAACCTCAAGTTGCGCCAGGATTGAATATTAGGAAAAGTTTCTCCACTGAAAGGGTGTTCAAGCACTGGAAGAGGCTTCCCGGGGCCTCTTCCATCCCTGGAAGTGTTCAAAGAACACGTGGATGTGGCACCTGGAGACGTGGTTTAGTGGTGAACACAGTGGTGTTGGGTTAATGGCATTAGAGGGCTTTCCAACCTTCATGAGTCCATGATTCCGTGACTGCACAGGTTTTTTCCAGCCAGACGGGGTTTTGTGGGCTCTCAAGCTCCCATCGTGCTCTAGAAGCCTCCAAAACCCATCTGAGGTGCTGTGAGTGGGATCCCTTGTGAGCAGATCTCACTTTCCTGCTTCCTTCCAGTTGCCTTCCAGGAGCTGTGTCCGTACGGCCACGGAGCCATCCCAGGCCCAGGTGACACCCGAGAAGGTGAGGTTGGGTTTGGGGATGACAAGAAATTTGGGCTTGGGGGGCAGGGGTTGCTGCCTAAAAACAACCAGACTTGGACTACTGGAGAGCAGGGTTGGACGCCAGTGGCAGGGAAGGGGTGGAAGAAATAGGGACTGGGGGCTCTCCCAAGCTCAGCTGATCACCAGGGATCACCTGGAGTGTCTCGTGTCAGGCCTGAAAGGGGTGTTGGTGGCCTGGGTGAGGTTTCATCCCCCTGGTTTCCCTGGCAGATGTCAATGAGTGCTCAGAGAACCTGGGGGTCTGCATCAACGGGGCCTGCATCAACACCGACGGCTCCTTCCGCTGCGAGTGCCCCTTCGGATACAACCTGGACTACACGGGGGTCAACTGCGTGGGTGAGGGTCTGCCTGGGGCTGTGGGGGAACAGGGGCTGCCTGGGGGAGGGTCTGGGTGGTGGGTGGGTGTCTGGGTGGTGGGTGGGAGCCCTGTTCCCTCCTTCCATGCCCTCCGTGCCAGAGGAGGACGGAGGGCACTCGCTCCTCCCCTGCCCCGCTGTCGTACCCGCTCCTGCCTCTGCTGGGGAGGGGGATTTGAGTGCTCAGGCTGCAGGGACAGACCAGCCCCGACCCTTCCCACCCCACTGACCCCCCACCACGTGTCCCGTGTCCCCAGACACCGACGAGTGCTCCATCGGCAATCCCTGCGGGAACGGCACCTGCACCAACGTGGTGGGAGGCTTCGAGTGCGCCTGTGACGAGGGCTTCGAGCCGGGGCCCATGATGACATGTGAAGGTGAACGCTGCTGTGGGACTGTCCCTTCATTCCCAGTGCCACCTGGGTGAGGTGGGGGGACCCCTCTGGGTCACTGCCCGGGTCAGCCTCCGAGGGATGGTGCGGGAAAGCTCGGCTGGGGCTCGTCTGCTTCAGCACTGGTCTCCTTCAGCTTCCTCTGAGGCTGGAGCCCAGGAGGGGGCCTGGAGACCAGCCAAAATACAGGAACTGCCTCCTCAAGGAGCCAGGACCCATCCAAGCTGCTGAGACTGTGTGTCTGTCCCTCTGCTGGGACACCACATTGTCTGTCCCTCTGCAACCAACCCCCACGGCAGGAAGCCTTGGCGGAGCAAAGTTCTCATCAGCTGAACAGCCAGGGAGGGTGGGTCTGTCCTGGGGAGGCCCAGCCCTGTCCCTGACAGCACCAAGGCAAGTCCTCTCCTCTCTGCTCCTCGCAGACATCAACGAGTGTTCCCTGAACCCCCTGCTCTGCGCCTTCCGCTGCATCAACACCTTCGGCTCCTACGAGTGCACCTGCCCCGCTGGATACGCCCTGAGAGAGGACAGGAGGATGTGCAGAGGTAACAGCCCCTCCTGCATCCCTCAGGAATCTCCCAAACCCTCCCCAGCTTCTCACTCAGCCACGTGTGTGTGCGGGGAGGGCAGGACTTCTGCTCTGGCGTCGCCGGGTCTGTGCCCACTGTCACCCACCCTGCTCCTGCTGTCAGAAATTCTTTGCTCACACAGGGTGAGCTGTGCCTGCCCCATCCCTGGAACTGTCCAAGGGCAGGTTGGAGCAACCTGGGTTAGTGGGAGGTGTCCCTGCCCATGGCAGGGGGTGGCACTGGATGAGCCTCAAAGTCCCTTCCAACCCAAACCATGTTATGTTTCCATGATTTTTTTACCTGTGCCCCAGCCAGCCTGGGCTAAGGCCACAGGGGTTGCTGGAGCAGTGGGAATTCTGGTGCCCCCCCAGGGCTGGCAGGGGCAGCTCTGATGGGGTCTCTCTTGCAGATCTGGATGAGTGTGCAGAGGGGCTGCACGACTGCGAGTCCCGGGGGATGCTGTGCAAGAACCTCATCGGCACCTTCATGTGCATCTGCCCCCCGGGGATGCAGCGCAGGCCCGATGGAGAGGGCTGCACAGGTACCACGGCAGGCTGGCAGGGACTCCCAAAGGCCTGGAGAGAGTTCCCTTCAGGCACTGAAGTTTATGTTCCATCCTTCTCCCAAACAGCCCCTCCCTGGGGCTTCCCGTGGGTCAGAACCTCCTGCATGTGCCGGTCATGCCTTCACACACAAATCCCTCTGTTCACCCCTGGCCCACGTGGATCAGAGTCCAGCAGTAGGGGGGGGCTTTCCTTTGGATCTTTCCCTGTCTGTCCCGAGCTGCTTTGGGAAGGGGCAGCACTGGGCAGCCCAGTCCTGCTCAGCCTCGGGCACAGCAGGAATAGGGAGCCAGCCCAGCTCCACTGCTGGCCCAGCAGCTTGGCCAGGGCAGGTGGAGCATGTGCAGGCCAAGGAAGCCGAATTTCAGCTACCTTTGCTTTGGGAGAGGTCCAGGGCAGGTGGGTGTGTTTCCCAGCTGATGTGGAAATGGCCCTCGAGGGCTCTGGGAGGACATTTCAAACCGAGTGGTAGCACAGGGACTCGTGGGCAGCTGGAATTGGTTCTTTGCCAATTTCTTGTGGTTTTCTCTTTCTTTCGTTCTTTCTCTCTCTCTTTCTCTCTTTCCTTCCCTCCCTCCCAGATGAGAACGAGTGTCGGACCAAGCCCGGGATCTGCCCCAACGGCCGCTGCGTCAACACGGCGGGGAGTTATCGCTGCGACTGCAACGAGGGCTTCGAAGTCAGCCCCTCTGGCACCGAGTGCATCGGTAATGCCCAAATCCTGCCGGGCCTGGAGCAGCAGGTGGTGCTTCCCGGGGGCCTCAGGGGGTCTAAGGGAGCTGTAGAAGGACTCGTGACAAAGGGGACAGAGGGACACGGCAAGGGGGAGTGGATTCGCGCTGACAAAGGGCAAGGGTTGGGTGGCATGTTGGGGAAGGAATTCCTCCCTGGGAGGGTGGGGAGGCCCTGGCACAGGCTGCCCAGAGAAGCTGTGGCTGCCCCTGGATCCCTGGAACTGTCCAAGGCCAGGTTGGAGCAACCTGGGGGAGTGGAAGGTGTCACTGCCCAAACCAGGGTTGGAACTCCATGACCTTCCAGCTCCTTCCAACCCAAACCATTCTGTGACTCTTTCGTTTCTGAGCAGAAGGTTTTTTTTGGGGGCGTCACCTTCACCTTTATCCGAACCACCGGCGCTGGCAGGGGCTGCTCCGTCACCCCTGGGGCTGACACTGACTCACAGCCTGACCCCACATCCCCCTTTCCCCCCGCCCAGACACCCGCCAAGGGTTCTGCTTCACCGAGGTGCTGCAGACCATGTGCCAGATGTCCTCCACCAACCGCAACCTGGTCACCAAATCCGAGTGCTGCTGCAACAGCGGCCGCAGTTGGGGCCCCCAGTGCGAGCTCTGCCCCCTCCCTGGCACCGCCCAGTACAAGAAGATGTGTCCCCATGGCCCAGGATACTCCACTGATGGCAGAGGTGAGCTGGGGCCACGCACCTGCGGGGCAGGGGATGTGGGTGCGGGCAGGACAGAGCCTGGAGCAGCCACGAAGCCCCTGTGAGGTTCTTTGGGCAGGTTCTCAGCTCTGGGAGGCTCAGAGCTGCCCTGGCACGGGGCTGGCAGCGGGGACAGAGGCAGCCTTGGCACTGACAGCTCCTTCCCTCTCTCCCCCAGACATTGATGAGTGCAAGGTCCTGCCCAACCTGTGCAAGAACGGGCAGTGCATCAACAGCATCGGCTCCTTCCGCTGCCACTGCAGGCTGGGCTACACCGCTGACATCACGGGCACGGCCTGCGTGGGTGAGTTGGGAAGGGAATTCCCTGTCTCTGGACACGTCAGGCTGCCATCCCTGCTTTTTAGCAGGCAGAGATAGGGTCTTGTAACCCCCACCCGGGAGCTGCCCTCTCCTCTGGCCGTACAGCCCCTCGTATCCATAGCAGGGCTCTGGACACCTTGCCCTGTTCCGTGGCCCTCTGTGCTTCAAAGTCATCTCTGCATGTTGTTTGACTCCTTAAGAAGGAGGTTCCTGGTCTTGTCTGACCCCGGGAGTCGCAGGGGCGGGGATCTGGAGGTGAAATTTGAGAGCAGCCAAACCTGCCTTTGGTGCTGCCGGGCTGAGCTCCAAGCTGGGAATGCAGGCGTTGATCTAAAAGTCACCTCTGGAATCACAGGAGATCCTCTACCTTTGTTGTGCTGCCTCGAACTGAGGTGCTCCTCCAAAATCTATGTCTTCCTGGAGGGTGAGCACAGGCCATTTACCTGGGAGTGCCAGAACCCGTAGGGATACCTGACCACAAAGCCCGGGATCACCGTGTGTTCAGGAGCTCCTGGGCAGACCCAGTGCTCCGAGGGGATGCTCCTGTCCCTGTGGATGCTGATGGGTCTTGTCTCCCGAGGGCAGATCTGGACGAGTGTAACCAGTCCCCCAAGCCCTGCAACTTCATCTGCAAGAACACCGAGGGCAGCTACCAGTGCTCCTGCCCCCGAGGGTACATCCTGCAGGAGGACGGGAAGATCTGCAAAGGTATCCAGGCAGGAGGAGGAGCAGAGGCCCTGCCTCACCTCTGGCACCCCGGGGGGGACGTGGCAAAGCAGTTCAGGTCCTTCTGTTCAAGCCGTGGGACAAGGATAGACACGGGAAAAGTGCCACGTTGGGCCTTTGTGGACTGGTCAGGCTGGGGCTGTGCCCAGCTCTCCCAGTATCAGCGTGGCAGCAGGCTGGGAGGAGGCTGGGCTAAGGATCTGGGAGACTCTGGGATCTGTGGATCCTCAGGGGAGGCAGGGAAAAGCCTCAGCACCTTCCAGGTGTCCCCGGTGAGGTGGGGAGAGGCTGGTTCTTCTCACAGGAGAACTTGGGGTGCTGTTCCTGAGGCTGTTCCTGGTCTGCCCAGGCGTATCCAGAGGTGCCACAGGCCGAGAGCACACGGATAAGACGCCTCAGGGAGATAAAAATGAGACGCTTTTCCTTGTTCCTTTAGACTTGGATGAGTGTTCCACCAAGCAGCACAACTGCCAGTTCCTCTGTGTGAACATCATTGGGGGGTTCAACTGCAAGTGCCCCCCTGGCTTCACTCAGCACCACTCGTCCTGCATCGGTGAGTTGAGCCACTCCCTGCTCCCCTGGGACGTTCCCGTGGGCACAACACCCCCCAGGGGTCATTTTTAAGCCCAGGAGAGACTTGCCAGCCCCCAAACCGTCGGTGTTTTGCAGACAACAACGAGTGCACAGCTCAGCCCTCGCTGTGTGGAGCCAAAGGGCAGTGTCTGAACACCCCAGGCAGCTACAACTGCGAGTGCCAGAAGGGATTCTCCCTGGACAGCTCTGGGGTCAACTGTGAAGGTGGGTCTGGGTCTCCAGGGCTTCGGCAGAGTTGTGTGCCCTGGGGAAGAGTTCCTGGTGCTTCACAGGCTCTGAGAAGCTCAGTCCAGTGAGCTCAAGGAGGGTTTGGAGAATGCTCTCAGGCACAGGGTCAGATTGTTGGGGTGTCTGTGCAGGGCTAAGAGTTGGACTGGATGATCCCTGTGGGTTCCTTCCAGCTCAGGATAGTCCAGGATTCTATCAGAAGGGTCTGTGGGGCACCAGAAGCCCCTG
>JAWMRA010000079.1:745930-768504 GCA_035584735.1 Pseudotriccus pelzelni | reverse complement strand
GGGACAGAGGGACACCCAGGGGGGACAGAGGGACACCCAGGGACACCCAGGGGGGACAGACGGACACCCAGGGACACCCAGGGGGGACAGACGGACACCCGGTGGGGGGACACAGGGACACGCAGGGACAGCCAGGGGGGACAGAGGGACACCGAGGGGGGGACAGATGGGACAGAGGGACACCCAGGGACACCCGGGGGGACAGAGGGACACCCAGGGACACACAGTAAGGACAGAGGGACACCCAGAAGGGACACCCAGAGACACCCCTGAGGGGACAGAGGGACACCCAGGGACATCCCCAAGGGGACAGAGGGACACACTTGGCTGAGTTTACCAAGGGGTTTTCGCTGCCGGTAAATGACGCCGTGCCTTGCAATATTTAACTTGCTTTATTATCAAATTCAGACTGTTTACATCTTGTCATGTCAACGAGATGCCACAACTACAAAAAAAGATTGTGCCACGTTGCAAGTTCCGATGCAAAAACCCGGTAAAATGGCGCTTCACCCGTTAAAAAAAGGACTTAAAATTACTCCAGAAAGCAACTGGGTGTTTGGTTTGTGGTTTGGTTTTTTTCTTTTGGAACACCTTTACATCCAGTCAAAATTCATATGGTTAACGAGAGAGAAGAAAATAAAATACAAATTGTAAAATAAAACAAAACAAAACAAAAAAAAAAAAAAAGGAAAAAAGAAATCAAAAAGAAGCCCTGGTTGTTGGAGAGATAAAAAGGAGGGGGAGGCTCAGGCGTTGCGGTCGATCCGCACGTCGATCTCGCGCCCGCGGAGCTGGATCCCGTTCATCATCCGGCAGGCGCGCTCCGCCACCTCCGGGGACTCGAACCTCACCACCCCGCAGCCCTTGGACTTGCCGTTCTCCATCTTGATGTCGGCGTAGAGAACGTGCCCTGCGGGGGACAGAGACGGGGAGGTGGGGTCGGATCGGCCGCAGGGTCGGGATTAGGTAACTGTGGGATCGGGAAGGGCTGCGGAGCCCTGCACGGGATCAGCCCCCGCAGGCACGGCCTGTGCCCCGGAGTGTCACCCAGTGCCACCCTTGCCATGGGCAGGGACACCTCCCACTGTCCCAGGGTGCTCCAACCCGGCCTTGGACACTCCCAGGGATGGAGCAGCCACAGCTTCTCTGGGAATTACATCCCAGTCCCTCCCCACACTCCCAGCCGTGAATTCCTGCCCAATATCTCATCTAAATTTCCCCTCTTTCACTTGGAAGCCATTCCCTGTGTCCTGTCCCTCCATCCCTTGTCCCAGTTCCTCCTCCAGCTCTCCTGGAGTCCCTTTAGGCCCTGGAAGGGGCTCTGAGGTCTCACCCACAGGATATATCCAACTCAGACACAGAAAAGGGGACAAAAGCTTTGGAAAAGCAGGTGTTCACTGGGTTAGGAATTGGCCATATATTCCTACTCATTTCTCCCAGGAATTACCAGGGAAAAAAAGTCACTTACCACATTCATTGAATTTATCTTTCAGCATTTTCCATGTAAAATCAAAAGGCAGCTGTGGGAAAGAAAAGAACAAACTGTTACTGAGGGTCTGCTGACCAATCTGCAACATTCCCAACTCCTCAAAATCCCAGCATGGCCAATGAGAGAACCATCCTGGTCCTCCAGGAGCTCTTCCTCCGGGAAGGAAATGGCTCCAGCTCCCCAAATGTGGCAGCATCCAATATTAAACACTCTGAGTGAAAACTGACCAGGGATGAGAGCAACGTGTCAGCCCTGATCAATGGAATGGGAGGGGAAGGAAAAAAACTGGCGGGAAGGGAAAAAAACCGGCGGGAAGGGAAAAAAGAGGGTGGGAAAAGCAAGGAAAAGGGTGGGACAGAGGAGGCCTCACTTACATTTCTCACAAAGATCTGACAGGCTTTCCGGGCCACCCCCGCCGCGGGGCCTCCGGTTCCTCCCAGGGGACCCGGGAAATTCCCGGCGAAGTTTCCCCGCTCCATGTCCATGGGCCTCTCGAAGTTGCTGCCCATGGCCAGTCCCATGCGCTCGATGCCCGCTCCCATGCCCTGCCCCATGGGCGGGCCCATCCTCTCCATGTTGGCGGCTCCGATGCGCTCCAGGCCCATCCTCTCCATGCCGGCGGCTCCCATGCGCTCGATGCCGATCCTCTCCATGGGAGGGGCCCCGATGCGCTCCAGCCCCGCGGGCATCCTCTCGATCACCTGCCCCATGCCCGCGCCCATCCCGGCGGGCACCATGCGCTCCAGCCCGAGGCCCATCCTCTCCATGCCCGACCCCATGCGCTCCACGCCCGCGCCCATCCTGTCCATGGTGGTGCCCACGCGGTCGATGGCGGCGCCCATCCTGTCGATGCCGAAGCCTATCCCGGAGCCCATCCGCTCTATCCCGGAGCCCATCCTCTCCATGGCCGGGCCCATCCTCTCCATGTTGGGGGCGATGTGGTCGATTCCCAGCGGGGCCATGCGGTCGATTCCCGAGCCCATCCGCTCCACGTTGGAGCCCATCCGGTCCAGGACCAGCCCCATCCTGTCTATCTCTGAGCCTACTCTCTCCATCCCGTGCCCCATCCCAGCAGGAATCCTTTCTATTCCCGAGCCCATACGATCAATGCCAGGAGCCATCCTCTCAATCCCAGGAATGCTGGCGTTTCCACCACCTGGAACACAACACAGAGGCGATCAGGAATTATTCATGGACAAAAAAAGCCTCAACACCTCCTCAGATTCCTGAAATAATTTAGCACTGCTCGGAGCAGGGATTCTGGGGGCTCTGGGCCTGCAGGATATGAGGCAAAGCGATTCTGGATGCTCAGCTGAGACTCCACCTGCTGAGCTGCCTCCAGCTCTGGGATCCCAAAATAAGGATGTGGAGCTGCTGGAGCAAATCCAGAGGAGGCCCCAGAGCTGCTCCAAGGGCTGGAGCCAGGCTGGGAGAGCTGGGGGGGTTCTCCTGGAGAAGGGAAAGCTCCAGGGAGACCTGAGAGCCCCTTCCAGGGCTTGAAGGGGTTCCAGCAGAGCTGGAGAGGGACTTGGGACAAGGGATGGAGGGACAGGACACAGGGAATGGCGTCCCAGTGAAAGAGGGGAAATTTAGGTGGGATACTGGGAAGGAATTATCTCTGTATTGTGAAAGGGGAGCTCTGTGTGCCTGGAGATACTTGGGTCCAGAAATGAGTTTTGAGAACTTCATGGCTGAAATAGCCCAATTATTTTCCAGAGAGTCACTGGAAAACCTGCCTGGAAGCTCAGCAGGGAAGGAGCACAGGATTTTGGTTTCACTGGAAAAAGGAATTCCCATCTTCCCAGCAGCATTTCAAAACTGCCAGCAAAGCTAAAGCCTAACAACACTTCTTTGTCTCCATCTGTTTGGTTCTGACCAAACTCCTACAGCAAATATACGTAAAATATAACATAAAACAGCTTATTGTAACACCTTAATGATTTTTATGTGCATCAAATTGGTTCAAGGTACTCACCTATTCCTCTCTCCAAGGTCTCTCCAAAACTTCGGGACATTCCCATTTCATTTCTTCCAAACTCTCTTTCAAATCCTCCCCCCATGGCACGATCCATCTCTGGAAAAGTGGAAGTTGGGAAGTTCAGGGGTCTCAAGGATGGAATTGGGAAACTCAGGGGGTCTCAAAAATGGAAGTTGGGAAGTTCAGGGGCTCTCAAGGATAGACTTGGGGACCTTCAGGGGGTCTCAAAGGCTCCCGAGAGAACATTTTAACCCAAGAATCGTTTTTAAAGATTCCCAGCAAGGGAAGGGTTTTATTGTGCTCTCCTGAGCATTTTGTGGTGCCTTCACGAGTGCAAAACCCCAAGGAAGAGCAGGACTCATCCCAAATATATCTGAGGCTCTGGAAAAGCCTTTCTGGTGAGCACAGAATCCTTCTGAACCAACCCCTCACAGCAGCACCAATAAATGACTCGTTCTCCGCAGCTCGGAGGCCACGAGTGACTCGGGGACACTTTTGCCAGCTGGAAAAGCTTCCAGTTATTCCCAAATAAAGCTGAGAAGAGGGATACGCTCCCAGGGAACACACAGGAAGGGCTGGACACACAGAACCCCGATGCCTACCAGCCATCCTGCCCATGTTCATCCCGGCTGGGAAGCGTCCGATGTTTTCCATGGCACCGAAGGGACCTTCCATTCCTATAAAAAAAAAAACCCAAACAAAGAGATTTTCCAGGGATTCTTCAGCAAAGCATTTCAACTCCACGCTGCGCACACACACAGCAGGGATAAGACAACTCTGTGTCGCCGATTCCCAGGGTAGAATGTGGACAAACCACTCTGAAATCATGGAATTACAGACAGGATTGGGTTGGGATGATCCTTAAGGATCATCCAGTTCCAACCCCCAGGGATGTCACTCCCCAGATCTCCTAAACTAAGGAGGCTCCTGGTCGTGTTTTGGGGGAGTTCTCAACCATTCCCATACACTTACAGCAGTTTTAACACTCAGAAAAAAATCAAGTTATTCCTAAATTGGTGAGGATTTCCCAGCACCCAAATCCCCGCCAGACAAACCCAGCTCAACCTCCAGGATTTTCAGGGAGCCCCAGCTACAAAAACACATCAAAAAAACCCCACAACTTACCTCCCATTTTATTCATTCCAAAGCCCATGCCTTCCATTCCCATGCCTCAAAATAAAAGAGAAAGCTTTTATATAGCAGATGTCACTCTAACAAATTCCAGCCATCAGACTGAAAAGCAAATAACAAAAAAACCACCGACATGACACATCCAACGGGTTTTTGGACTGAAGAGCTTACATGGGATAAACTCTGAGGAGATTCCAACATTCCTTGTCGGAGGGCAGGAAAAAATATCAGTAACAAAAAAAAAAATAAAAATCAAGCAGCAAAGGGGAAATAAAAAACCAAAACAAAACACCCCACTGGAATTTAGAAATTGAAAGCTGAATGTGTGCTACTGGTTTTTGGTTTGTTTGGTTTTTTTTAAGGTGGCTCTTTTGAAACTTGTGCTGTAATTTCACCAGATCCTAAGGGAAGATTTTGCAAAAGCCCACAGTGGTTGAGTGTTTAGAAGTGACAGATGGTTCTCAAAAAGCCTCGTGGAATATTTGCAGTGTCTGCTGCTCATGCTCAAGAGTCAGAAAATGAGAGCTTTGTGTGTGTGTGTTGACCCCCAGTGGCTTCAAAAAAAAATGATTAAAAAAAAGAAAAATCTACGGAGCAGTCGGTTAAATTCAAGTTTCCAGGATCAAAGCTCGATAAAAACTCGGCTGGCTTTAACATTCCTAAGGCAATTCCAACTTTTTTTTCTCTCTTTTTTTTTTTCTTTGGGGGGGAGGCAAAACAAAGCTAACTACCTTCTACACAGCTTAAAGCTCTCATGAAACAAAAGCATAGGAGTAATCTTCTTACCTCCAGGTCCCATGTTGCCCATTCCCATGCCTTTGTTTAAATGATTTGCATCAATAGGTTGACCTCCAGGTCCTAATCCCATGCCAATACCACCAAGACCATCTGAAGAAAATATTCAGATATCAAAAAAGCCTTCTTTCCATAGTTTGACAAGACAGCAAGTTTTTACTCTTAAGTAATTGAACTTTTTTTTTTTCATTCTCCAAAAAAAAAATAATGATAATAATAAAAAAATAATAATGATATTAATAAAAAAAAAAAGAAAGCTTGCTGTGTCTCCCCCTTTTTGGGGTGTGCACTTAAAGCGTGTGAGTGGGGAGGAAATGGAGAGTGGATGTGTCTTGAAACAGGCTCAAAACTAGTCTGAAATGACAGGTTTTTATCATCCATTTTCCATCTGCCTGGTTGGAAGCTGACTCCTGAAAAATACCTGGCTAAGAACACGGCTTGGTTTGTGGCAAACTCCTCGAGCTAAAGGAGAGTGGGCAAATTGGGGCTGAAGGTCCACTGAACCCTGGCACAAAGGATCACCCTCGGACGGGCAAACCGGCTCCTTTCCCACCTTTGGCAGGGAAGAATCGAACCACAAAATGCAAACCTCTGGTTCTGACAGCCACCTGTGGAATTCCGAGCACACAGCCAGCCTCTTCCCCCGAGCAAACAAAACGGGGCGGTCGCCCCCGCGCCCGGGGTGACGGGGAGGGGGGGGGGCAGGAATTACCACCTTCCCCCCCCAATTCCGGATTCCCCAGCCCCCAAAAGAAAAGAAGGGAAAAAAGCCCCCCCCACATTGTCCTGAATCAGGAAGAAAGTTCTCTGCTCGCGCTTGCAAACGAAAAAACAGCAGCTCAAGTGGCACCTTTTGCCTAAAAGGATTCCCTGGTTTCCAGCTCAGAGCGGCAGAAAACACGGGAAGGGTTTGAATCTTGTTTTAAAACAACACGAGGTCCCCCTTCCCCGCCCCAGTAAAGGCCAAATAAAAAACAGGCTTCCAGTGGGATCTGGGGGGTGTTTTTACACCAGGATAATTCAATTGGAACCCAGTGGCTTCCTCTTGGAGGAGAGGAATATTGTTAGAGTGAAAACCACGTGGGGTTTTTTTACCGCGGTTTTAATGTTGCTGATTAAAGGCAGACACAGGAACTGCATTAATTAAGGGATGGATTGATTGAGGATCCCTGAAACTGGGCAATTTAGCAGCACATGACAGGTCTGGTCCCCAGGGGGGATTAAACAGAACTGGCTGAATTCCTGGAATTGTAGAACCCCAGGCTGGTTTGGGCTGGAAGGACCTTAAAGCCCATCCAGTTCCACGGCAGGGACAACCTTCCACCAGAGCAGGTTGCTCAGAGGGATTAAAATTCCATTCACAGCCCAAATTTTGCTGCACTTAAACAAATTCAGGCCAGTGTTCTCCTTTTTCCAGCTCTTCCCTTCCAATCCCAGCTCTCCCTCTTCAGTAATTCCATCTTATCCCAGCACGGCTGAGGTTGGAAGGGACCTCTGGAGCTGCTCACCTCGAGCTGGTTATCCCAGGCCACATCCAGGGATTTGGGGTATTTCCAGGGATACAGACTCCATAGGTGCCCAGGCAACCTCACAGTAACATTTCCTTACTTTCAGGTGGAGCCTGTGGCTTCCTACTGTTGTTTTAGACTTGGAATCTTTTAATTAATTCCACCTCCCGAGCCGGAAGGAGCAGCTTGGGGCCACCGATTATTTTGAGTTTCCAGTCTCCTGTGTTTTGGTCTCTTGGTTTCTGCCTCTTGCCCCTCCAAGAGGAGCCTGGTTCCTTATCCTTTCCATATTTAATCCATTGGTAAGACCCCCCCGTTAGCAATTTGAAGGCCTGGAAGGTTTGTCAGGGAGAATTCAGGTCTCCAGAGCACCATCACATCAAAGGAGGTGCAGACTCTTCCCTGTCGCCCTGTCGATCATGTTTCCAATCAATCCCACCATAAACAGGAATTTCAGAAGGCACTGGGATCTAGAAATTAGGATCTGGAAGCCTTGAGAAGGTGAATGGGATACTGTTTTAAGACAAGCTTCGGGCTACGAGCTGAAAGAAGTATCCAAAAATAATCTGAGCAGCTCTTCTTCACTACTCCCCCCTTTGATGGAGCTGAGGCTGTTTGGATCCCGGTTTTGCAGTTGGAATCAGAGTCTTACTGGGGCTGGGATCAGGTCCCAGTTGCCAAATAAAAAACAGAAGGTGTTGAATCATGCAGGAAACACTTACGAGGGAGTTGCTGGGGTCTCTCTGGAGGGAAGAAATCCCCTTTGGGAAAGGCTCGTTCGTCCTAAACACAAACCAGCACGTTAAAAGTCGGCAAGAAGAGCAAGGAATTCTTCCCTGTTATTTGCAGTTATAAATTAAACCACAGGAATTTAAAGCCGAGGCAATCCTCGCTCGAGTTTTTAATTGTAAAATAATCAGAATTCTTTAGTTAAGATCACATGGGATTAGGTAAATCACATGTTTCTCCCCTCCCCAAATTTTGATCCAACCTTCAAACCGCACATGCCTCTCCCTCCAAATCAGGAGTGGAATTCCCAGTTTAAAAAGCAGGAAGAATGGGAATGGACTCACCATTTTGACGTGCATGGGTCTGTCAAACAGCAGCTGCCCGTTAAACATCGCTGGGGGGTCGTTAAGGATCGTTGTTCCAGCCCTGAGTGCCCCGAAGGTGGAGCCCAAAAACCTCCCCTCAAAAAACCACATTTCTTAAATTACAGATCCCAGACCAGCCAAAATCTTGCGTTCTCCAAACCTAAAAAAACCCTTTGAAACCCCAAATCTATTGAGTTTGAATATTCAAATGGCTGTCTGCAATTAAAAACAGGAGTTAAACACTAAGCTGAAGTTTGTTAAGAGATCATTCAAAGTGTGACTCCAAACAAGTGGCTCGTCAGGAACTTCATCCATTGAAAAAAGGGGAATGTTCTCCACATTTCCAAATCAACCCCCACCTTTCAAAAGGTGAATCATTTCTCCAAGTCTTGCTACAGGTGCACGCACAGGATTGGAATTAACATTCCAACAAACTCTGGCAGGGGAAAGGGGGAATATTTCCCTCCTTTCCACGCCAGAACCACCAGCTGAGAGACCACACAGAGGGAAATGTCTGTAATCTGATGGTTGGTTGGGTTTTGGAGGGTTTCATGTGGCAGTGGAAGGACACAGGGAAGGGAGGGACAACATGGATCAAAGCCCATGGGAACGAATCCGTGGATACAGTGATTTGTTCTCCACTCATCCTTTGCCTCCAGCATGGGAATTCCTGGCAGATCTTTGCTCAGGGTTGTATTTTAATACACATATTTCCACATGGGAAAGAGAATCCCCTTTGCTGACGATCCTGAATGACAATTCCTTGACTTGACTTTCCCCGACATGGCAACCCCCTGAGCTGGCCCACAAGCCCCGTGTTTCCATCCTGCAGTGTTTCCTGAGAGGGCCCTGCCCCCGGTTTCCCGGGATTTCCCAAGGATACAGATGGCCTGCACAGCCTCGATGGCCTGTTCGAAGGTGACGGTGCCGATCCCGCGGCTCTTCCCATCCTTGTCCTCCAGGATGTCAGCCCGCACCACCACCCCGGCCATGCTGAACACCTCCTTCAGCTTCTTCCAGCCAACCTTGTAATCCAGCTGGAAAACGGGAGAGATTTCCAGGGAAAAACAGCCTTAAGTGCCTTATCTTTCCTTCCACAAGGGAACAGCATTCACGGGGATGAGAGGGAATGGAAATTGTGCAAAGTGCAGAGTTTTGTCCGAAAATTCAGATTAACAGACACAGCTTAATTTAGGACTCCCTCAGCACAGGGGACCAACAATTCATGGATTAAGTGACTACTTTGATCAAAAATCCAGATAAACAGACACTGGGGCATTCAGGTACAACGTGGCACAGGGAACCAACAAGACAACCACGACGGGCTGGAGCCAAGCGAGGCAGACGAAGCCCCTCCTCGGTTTTCCCGGAGCTGGAAGTTCCCAGGTACTCCTGATTCCCACCCCCCCCAGCACTCACGTTGGCCACGAAGACGGTGCTTCCCAACCTCCCTGCCTGCAGGGCGTGGATGATCTCGTTGGGAATGTTGGGGTTGTTCAGGATGCTGGGCGGGATGTTGATCATGCCGGGGCCGCCGGGGCCGGGCCCGATTCCCATCCCTCCAGCTGCTGCCATGACCTTCTGCATCGCCCTCCTGGCGTGCTCCCCGTCGGGATCCTGCAGGAAAACACGGGCTCAGCATCCCAAAATCCAGCGGCACGGCAAGGAAAACTGGCTGTGGGGAAGGGATTCCCAACAGAAACGACCCAGCATTCATCTGAAATGCCCTTTTTGTTCCGGGCTCACCTCCCATTTCTTCCCTCCTTTAGAAATCTCTTTAACCCTCACCCCAGGATGGTTTTCCCTGAATCCCAAATCCCAAATTGTTGTGCCACCCGTGCCATGGCGGCAGCAAAGACTGGCTCCTGTTAGGCCCAGTCTAAGGCAGGAAAAGCCAGGCCTGAGGTTCAGGAGGTGGTTTTCACTTGCTTACAAACCCACTTTAAACCCGATCCACCAACCCACTTTAAACTCCATCAATCAATCAATCAATCAATCAATCCACTCTAAACTCGACCAGTCAACTCTAAACTCGACCAGTCAACTCTAAACTCGACCAGTCAACTCTAAACTCGACCAGTCAACTTTAAACTCAAGTCCAGCATTGGTTCAACAGGTAAAAGACCAACAGACCGACTGTTTTGTTGAACTCTAGTTGTAAAAATCCTACTTTCGGTCACTTCTTCCCAAGGCAGGCTCCCCCCGTCCCCGCTGCAGCTCTTACTTCTTTGACTTTGAGGGGTCTCCCGCCGAGGCTGTGCTTGTTCAGGACCTCGGCTGCCTTCTTCATGCTCTCCTCCATCTTGAACTCCACCACCCTGCGGGGACACGGCACCTCAGGGGGGATTTTGATATCAAAATGTACCCGTGCACGTCACGGAGAGGGCAAGGGTGAACTCAGAAATGCACATGGCTAAAGAATGGACTTGGGCGCTTAATATATGGATGGATGTGAGATATAAAGTGAGGGAATATTAATATATATTTATTGTTAAAAATGAACTTGTGCACATACATGGATGCCTGTAATATATAAAGATATATTATAGATATTTTAAATAAGACATAAATACAAAATCTAAATAATAATATAAATATATAAAATATTTCTTAAAAATGAACTTTTGCACATACTAAAATACATGGATGCATGTAATATATAAAGTGTAGACACATTATATATTAAATATATAAAGATATAAATAGCATATAAAATATATTTTTATATTTGTTCTTTTTATTATTATTTATATTTCTTAAAAATGAGCTTGTGCACATTAAAATGTAAGGATCAATGTAACAGAGAATATATAAACATACAAATATTTATTTTTTTTAAAATAAACTGGTGCACGTATTAGAATATATGGATTCATGTAATATATAAAATGTGGACATATTTATTTCTAAAAAATGACCTTTAGCATTCCATCTACCCACAATATTATCCATACCTACTTGGATTTTGTGGTGCAAGGCTCAGTTTGTTCCAGTTAGAACTTTGATTTAACTGAGGGCAAGGTTCAGTTTTATAATAAGAAGAACTTTATATTCAATCTGAAGGAATAAAACTTGAGTTTAATAAGGAATGACTAAAACTTAGGGAGGGGGGATTTGAAGGGAAGCAGAAAACCTCCCACGTTACTGGAGAGAATTTAAAAATACAAGAATAAGAGGAGAAAATTCCCCCCCAGAAAATGAACTTACGCGCATCCCTGCGGAGCAGATCCCACGGGTCAGGGCCAAGGAGGAGAGGAGGGAAGAAAACAGAGACACAAGTCAGCAAAAGCCCCAAAAACACCCCCAAAAACCTATTCCTTTCCGAGTTCAAACCACCTGGAGTTGGCCCTGCCAGTGAGAATAAAATGGAGCCTCACACAGTAAAACCTCCGAGACTTCCAGTCCCTATTAAAAATCTGGGATTTCTGAGGTCGGAACAGCCAGAACTTCTGAGCCCCGATTCTCCTCCGAGAAAATAAACCGCGCGCTCCATGTGACCTGCACACAACCCTACATCCGTCTATAGCCTTCAGGACGCTCCCAGTTTTCTCATCCCTGCTGGAATTCTGGGCTAGAGAGGGCCCCGAGGGAGGGCTTGACCTCGCTCTGCTGGCCCAGCAAGTGGGAAGTTTTAACGCGACCTGCTTTTCCAAGCGCAGCCAAACCGCTCGAGTTTTCCAAGCCACGGAGAGAAATATTCCGCTCGCTCTCTCTCTCTAATCCACCTGCCAACTGGGCTCCAGGGGGGGAAGGGGGGAGGAAAAAAAAAAAAAGGGCGGGAAAAGAGGGGGGGAAAAAAAAAAATTCCAACAGCCAACGCCAACTGACCGCGGGGAAAACCATCCTACGGCTGCCTCCGAGGCCCCAGCCCACCTCCTCCCCTCTCCTGGAATTCTGGCCGCTTCCACATCCACGCTCCGCGCCTCCCTGGCTGCCTTTCCACGCCACCACCACACGGATAACATCGGTGCGCGTGCTGTGTTTTAATTTTTTTCTTTTTTTTTTTTTGGGTCAGGTAGAAAATCCACAGAAGAAATTCTCTCAGACACTTACCCTTGACTTTCCTTCAGCGTCCATTAAGAGCTCCACGTATGTTACCTCACCAACTACAAATCAGATTCCAGACGACACATATACCAAGGGAGAAAAGCCAAGAAAACAATGGGAATTTAGAACAATCAACAACCAGGTATGGAGCCTCTGCCTTATAAGAAAAGCCCAGAAACACTCCATGTTCTCCAGACTGCAATTACAGGTATGCAGGAAAGGTTTCCGAGCGCTTCAACGCGTTCTTGGTTCTGCTCCGCTTCTCCTGAGGTTTTTCCACACAGGCTCGGGTTCCTCTGGTGCCCACCTGAGGCGATCCAAACCCTTGGGAAAGGCTGCAGGAACGAGTTTCCTTCACCTCACCGTTCCAGTTTGACTCCGTGAACGAGGGATTTGTTTTAGCTTGGAATCCTGAGGGGAAAACTGTCCCCAACAGGACTCGCTCTGAATCAAGGGACCATTTACTGCAGGATTTTTAATTAAAGTCCCTTCTTAGCTGCAATAATTAGCTTTTAACTCTTGCCCCGTTTGCTCTCAGGGCAAAAAACTGTCAGCAGCAAGAGGCAAAACTCCCTGGAAAACTCCAGCTTGCACCTTTCCCCACGGGATTGGGATGGCCTTCTGATTCCACACGGACCTGCAGGATCCAACTACCCAAGTGGCTGCTGCCTTTGAAGGGACTGGCACACAGAAGGATGGGTGAAAACATGATTTTATTTTTTTTTTTTGCTTTTTCTAACTGGTTTTAGAAGTCCTGGGTGTAAAACTTAACACAGGAGGACTCCCAGGTTGTGTTACCTGGAAGGTGGGATGCTGTGTTTGTGGGAAACCCCCGCTCAGTGTGAGGATTCATGGATAATTTAGGCAAGGAATGGAGTCTCCCAAGGGACAGAGGGAGGTGTTCAGCCTGACCTCCCACAGGGCCAGCAATTTATCCTCTAAATAGAAAATGTTAATAATGTATTAATAATATTAAACACCCTGGATTTAATATAATTATGGAAAACTACCAGAAACCTGGAAGGCTTCTCTTAAAATCGGGAAATAAAGGAATGATTCAGGAAACCGCTGATCTATTCTTTTTTTCATCTCCATTTCTTATTTTCAAGGATAATTTAGCACTACCAGCATTCCAGCCAGGGAGCGGGGAGATGTTTTTGGGACAGTGTTTGAGGCTGGAAGGGGCTGACAAGTCCCTCTGAAAGGGCCGGGGCAGCTCTGCCAGAGCACCCCGTTCCAATCCACAGCTAAATCCTTGTTGGTATCCAGCCTAACGGCAGGAATTCCACTCCACAATCCAGGAGGAGATCACACAGTCCAATTCCAAGGGCTGTGCTGGGGAACAGCCCTCCTGGGCTGATCCAGGGGGGTTTGGAATCCCAGCATTCCCACGGAGTTCTGTCGCCAGCCATCAACAGCAGCAGCCAAGTCCGACCAAACCTGGGAGCAAGGATGCCAATGGATTCCACGATTTAGGAATTAAGACAACAAATCCTTCCCAGGGGGACCTACAGGACCAAATCACTCTGAGCCACAAGCTGGAATTCTGTGACTCTGCTCCCAGGAAGATCCGGAGCCCTCGGATCAAGGGCTTTTCTGTCCCAACCGCTCCTGGGATTCACCCGCGGTTCTTCCTTCAGATCCACACAAACAACTCCCAAGGAAGTTTTGCCAAGCCCGGATGTATAAAACACAACGGAACATCTCCTATTCTAACCAATCTCTGAGTGGGAACCACGAGAATTCCAGGAGTCCCTCGGAAAATCCACGATGTGCCAGTTCGGCTCAGGGGCTTCACCTCTGAGCCTTGGAGACCCTGAGGTTAAAATCTAAACATCCAACCCGAAGGAGCATTTTCCCTTCCAAGGCCCATCTGAACTTCCTGAAGAGCCAATTTTAAGGAAAAGCAGGGCCCCAATTCTCAGTATCCGAGACAAAGTCCAGAGGACGGAACAAGTGCAATAAAAATGCCCTTCTTTTGTCACCTGAAAACCACGTGAAACGATTCGGTTCCGCCAGGACAGGGTGGGTTGAGCCTGGCAAAGGAAGCTTTTTGAAAGGAAAAGAGCAGGAACTCCCAGAAAATCCAGGGTTTAAGTCGATGCCAGGATAATTAAGGTGTCTTTAAGACTTTAAGCAGAACAGCCTGTGTGTGTTTTGTTTATTTGTTTAAACCTCACACTTGGAAGAAGTTGGGAAACTCCGCATTTCCTGGAGAGGCTGGAGCAGAAATTACTGCCCCAGCCAGAAAAGCAAACTTCTCAACTTTTTATCTTTTAAGCTTTTTATCCCCTTCTAAACTTTACAACCACTTCCCAAAGTCGATCTGCGACAGCAAATGAGGATTTTCCAGCCAGGCTGGGCTGGCAGAATTCCAATATTTGGGCAGTGACCGTTCAGGAAGCTCAGAAAAGGATGTTTCCAGGGTGACCGGAGGCCTGGCTTGGATGGATTTCACCTGAGCCTGAAGATTTTTCTGGGGATTCACCAGGACAACCAGCTGGGACATAAATATCAACTTAAAAATCTTCAAAGTTGGGCACTTTAAGGCTTTGAGACAACCCAAAGAAGCTCTGAGAGGTGTGAAAGGTGCAGAGAGGGAAGTCTGAGCAAGCACAGAAAGCAGAGAAGGGGGGAATGGTTTACATCCCACTTGTTTCTTTGACTTAGGAGGGCCAAAAGGAAATATTAAGTAGGGAAAGAAAGGCTCTAAACATTATTAAAACTGTCTGGGTGTCTGAAGTAAAGAAACAGGAGAATATTTTTAAAGAGGATCAAACAGCTTCAATGTGAGGAAATGCAGAGCTGGCCACTGCTCCTCCTTCACCTCCAGATGAAAATTCCTAACAGGAAATCCCTAAAAAGGCATGGGGGGGGGGCAGAGAAACACTTTTTTTGTGCTTTATTTACACAGCTTTGGTTAAAAGGGGAGAATGAAAACATCCCTCCCAAAGCAGAGACAGAGAAGAGTCAGCACTTTTACAGATGGGGAAGGGAAATGTCCCTTTTCCACAAGAAGACCCAGCAAAAGGGGTGATTTGGGCTCTCGAAGAGCCCAGGAAGGACGGATGGAGTGAAAAAGCTCCTTGGAAAGATGGGAAAGACCCACGGAAAACAGAGGCAGGGAGAACAGGGCAGGTGTGGAACAGCCCTTGGACATTCCTGGCTCCTCCCTCTCTCTTTGCCTCCCTAAAATGTTGGTCTGGGAGCACCTTTTGGCAGAATCCCGGGCACTGAACCCAGGGATGTTGGCACTGGAGTGACACCAGTGCTCCCAGTCCCGGCCCCTGGCACCCAGAGGCACCAGCTCCACCTGCAGGAGGCCACAAAGCTCCCCAGAATCCCTGGAAATTCGGGGAGAAGGCAGCACACGAAGTTTAAGAGCTGCTCTTCTTCGCTGGGAGTTTGGGTGCCCTGCCCTTCCAGGGAGGTGGCGTGAGCGTGGCTTTGGCTGGTTGTTTATGGTGTCCAGAAAACCACCTAAATTATGGATATTAATATATCCCGACAGGATGGCACAGCTACTGCCGCATTTTCCAGCCAGCCCCCTCTCCTTGGATTCTCCGCCATTTGCTACTCGAGGCAGGGAGAAGGTTTAAACCCCCAAATTCTCCTGATTTCCTAAAATCCCTGGGATTCCAACACCAGCTGGTTTTGCTGACGTGGGGAAACACCAGGACAAGCTCATTAACATCCAACCACCTCGAGAATCAGACTCCTTTTCCACGGAGAATTCCTGCCATCCAGAAGCCCTCCAACCACCTGCTCACCTCAGTTCAGCCAGAAATAAACCGGGAGTTCCAACCAAGAACATCTTTTTGTATTTTCTGTTCCGTTACCAACGTTCCCTCTGCATACCTGTAATTGAGTCGCACCAACAAATACCCTGGAATGCCTGATCCAAGGCATTGGGAGAGAGAAAGAGAGAGGGAGAGAGAGAGAGAGAAAGAGGTGGCACCTTTGGCAGCCTGGCCACCACCAGGTTTGTCTCCTGACCCAATACTTACTGCCACAAACCACCAGGTTGGAGCTCCTCCCACCTCCAACCTGCTGCTCCCAGCTGGAGCAGCCCTGAAACACCAGGGCTGGACAAAAAGTTTCACCTGCTCCCTCCCAAAAAAAAACAAACAAACAAGAAAAAAAAAAAACAACACAAAACAAAACAAGCCTGGGAATGGTTGGGCCTGGAATTCTTGGCACTCAACGGGTCGGGTTTTTCCACGGGCACGTTCCTGGTTCTTGGGACTGAGGGAGGGGGAGGTTGAAGGGGAGAGCACCGAGGTTGGAATGAATCACAACTCCACGGCAAAGCCAAACCGGTGGGTCTGTCAGGCAGTCCCAAAAACCAGGAAATGCTTCCCAGTTGGAGCCCTGCAGGCGGAAGGAAGAGGCTTCACCGCTGCCCCTAGGGAAGGATCTGCTGGAATGAGCAGCTGAACAGCAAGGCAGGGAACAAGCTCACCCCGGACTTTTCCATCTGGAGAGAAACCACAAGACACTTGGAACGGAATTCAACAAAAGCACTTGCAATTAAGACATCTCCACGTCCGGATTCTCCGGAGAACCGATGGATCTGCTGGAGCCAAGAGGCAGCAGGGACCCTCCAGAATTAAGGCCTGTCCAAGCAGCCTTTGAGGCTGTTGCTGTCATTAAAGAAAACCACACTGGTGGGTCTCAGCCAGCCCCTAATCCTGGAGCTTCCCGGGGTTTCCAGTCCCGACAGACTCGGTTCCGTTTTGCCTCCAAAGACAGACATTTTAGAGCCCTTTGGAAATTTGTTTTCCCCTTCGTTAGGCCACACCTTGAACACATTAACTCTCAATCCTTGCCCAGTTCAAACACAAGTGAACACTGATCACTACCATGACTCTGGATTTAAAGTGCTGCTTGCTCTGAACTTGTTTGGAGACATCTAAATGTTGGAGAAGCCAAGGATTTTCTTGCCACTCTCCCGCATTTCCGAGGTGACTTCAAAAACCGGGAAGCTGGGCTTGAGCTCAGAGAAATAACACTAATTTAGACTTGTCACCACCTGGGCCCTCAGCTCAACCTCTTCATCTTCCTCAAGAGATGAAGGTGCTGACGCCAACAAAGGCAGTTCCCAGCCACGTGGAAGTGGGGAAGGGGGAACGCCAGGACCCTGCTTCCCAAAGCCCTGCAGCACATGCCAAAGCACAAACCTGATGGCTCTTTTTGTTGCAGGTCACCCTTAAACACATTTAGCTGAGCCCAAATGGCAGAATGGCCCTTGAACTGAGCCTCCAAAATCACCCCGAGTTCGGGGATCTCCGCACACACCAGAGCAGGAAATGACCACCTTGAACGCCCAAAAATGCTCCAAGGGAGGCTAAAAATCTGAGAAAGGCCTAAGGAAAATCCTCCTAACCCTGGGCTGAAGCACCAGCAGCTGCACTGCCAACATGCCCACACAGGAAGCATCCCCCTGGAAAGCTGCCAGGGCCGGATGTTGTGCAACAGCCGCGGAAGAACCTTCTCCAAAACCCTAAATCACGCTAAGTCCACCCAGAGCTGCAGGAGGGCAGGCACAGGTAGGACAACAAGACATCCCTGGGCCACCTGAGGAGCACTTTACCTTTCTCTTTGACCAGGTCCTTCAGGGACTGCCACTTGACGTCGAAGGGGATGTTGGTGATGAAGGCCCGGTACCTCCTGGCGGGGTTGGCGTAGGGCTCGAAGCGGTTCCCTCCCCTCTTCACGCCCTTCTCCTTCCTCTTCTCATTCTGGGCTGGTCTCTCCCCTTCGCTGCGAGGGAACGGGGACAATCAGCACACGGATCCCTCCGGGCTGGGCACTGCCAGCAAATCGTGGGATGGAGCTGGGACAGCCCCAGAATGAAAGGTGGAAGGGTTTGGGGTGGGAGGAGCTCAGGGATGAGCCTGTTCCAGCCCTGCCCTGGGGCTGCAGGCAAAGCACATCTCCCTGAGGGGCAGGGACTTCCAAACTCCTGGAGAGGGTATCCCCTGGAAAATCCATCCAAGGGCTTTCCCACCATCACAGGGAGGAATTCCTGCCCAATATCCCACCGAAATTTTCCCTCTTTCACTTTGAAGCCATTTCCTGTGTCCTGTCCCTCCATCCCTTGTTCCCAGCCCCTCTCCAGCTCTCCTGGAGCCCCTTCAAGCCCTGGAAGGAGCTCCAAGGTCTCCCTGGAGCCTTCCCTTCTCCAACCTTGCACACTCCAGGGGATGGGGCAGCCACAGCTTCTCCAGGAATTCCATCCCAGCCCCTCCCCACCCTCCCAGGGAAGAAGAAAAACCTGCAAAGGTTCAGCCCCTCAGGCTGTTTCTGAAGCTTCTCCTTCCCCCTCCAAACCAGGCCCTGTGGCACTGGCCCAAAGATTCCCTCACACACAACTCCAGGACACAAAGATCCACATTTTTCTCCCCCGTTTATCCCAAGTTTTCAGCCTCACACCCTCCATTCCAAGCCAACCAAGCCTGGCTCCATCTCCTCGTGACGCTCCAACCCCTCCCCTCGACCTCCCCGTGCTCCCCAAACACCTTTAATTCAAATAAAACCGTATGTGCAGCCACCCACTACTGGAATTTTCAGCACAATAATTGTTATTTTAACACAGTTTCTCTGCACACTCAGCTCAGTGGCCCTTCATAAACCCACTTCTCCTTTCTATTCCACTGCACGTGGATTTTTGGGATGGGAATTTTCCCCTCTTTCCCTCCCAGAACTTTTTTCAAAGCCTTGAGAAATGAAATCACTAAATTAGATTTGAAACCCTTGTGACTCCTTCGTTTGTTGGGCTGAAGAGATAACACCGAATTTAGTGGTAAAAAAAGCTTTTTTTACGGTTATTCCTTCAACTGGGTTCACATTCCTGGCCTTGATCTGCTCTAAAAGGTTCCAGGCAACGAGGAGGTGACAGAGATTTCCTGGAATGCTGAATTTGAGGCTCCCAAATCAGCTTAAGGGTGCACCTGAAGGTGCAGATTTAAACGAAATTATCTTCGTCAGGATTTTATTTCAGTCGCTCAAAGCCCAAATTTGACTATTTTTATGCGGGGGAAAAACCCCTCAAAAATGGATAAAACATATTAAAAAAATCGGTATTTTTCCCCATCTCCTTTTCCAGGTCTTCCTCCACGTGAAGCCAAACCCACAACCCCAGCTCTGCAACAGGGCTCAAAGAGCACACGAGGTTCAACCTCCTGGTTCTCCTCCCCGCGGGCTTAAACCGGAGCCAAAACTCCCCTTTATTCCATGGATTTGGCCTCAAAACCAGCTTTTTCCAGTGAAATTCTCCTTGAGCAGCAACGGAAGGAACTGAGAAGCAACTGAAGCTTCTTTTTCACTCCAGAACTGCGATTTTTTTTTTTTTTAAATTCCTGCAGCGTTCCCTCGCCACGAGGGTTGTGTAACCCCTTCCTGGCACCACCTCAAACTCTCCCCCCTCGAGGTATTCGCGCATCCTGAGCCACCTTATGGGTGAATCACCGCCAGAACTGCGGGAGAACACAAAGCAAATTAACTTAAACACCACCCGCACCCAGCCGGGCACGGCCTGTTCCTCCCCCCCCCGCGGCGGCGGCTTTAACTCCGCTTAAACCGGGCGGAGACTCCTCGCGGGCGGCACGGGGACCAGCCAGAGGCGAGTTCAGAGGCGCTTTCGGGGAGGAAACACCGCCTGGATCCCCTTCAGGAGCCCCGAACCAGGACCGGCCGTTCCCGCCCGCCCCCCCCCCACACTCCTCCCTCAGGCCGGGCCCAGGCGCGGGGAGGCCGCGCACGCGGCGCCGCCGCCGCCGCCCCGTCCCACCCGCTCCCTACCTCTTAGGGGGCGGCCCCCCCGCGCCGCCGGCCCCGTTGGGCGCGGGCGGAGGCGCCGCCGCGGCCGCGGAGGCCGCCGGGGGCTCCATTTTGCCGGGGGCGCTTTGCGAGGCCGCCGCGGTCGCCGCCGCCATTTTCCCTTGCGCGTCCCTTTGTGTGGCGCGCGCGGGGCACGACGGGAAGGCGCCGCTCCCGCCAGGGGGCGCCGGGGCCGCGCGTGCGCGATAGGGGGGGGCGCGACCCCGTGAGGGGCGGTGCTGGCGGGAAAGGGCGCGTGGCGCGCTGCGCGCGCGCAATAAGGCGGTGATGGCGGCGGGGCGGGACTGGGGAGCCAAGCGCGGGATGAGCGGCGGCCCCCGCTGTGTCTCAGGAGCGGCCCGAGCTGGTGTAATGGTGGCTCTGCGCTGTGCGGACAGGCGGAAATGGCAGCGCTCTGTGTGGGCTGCTGGCGATTTTACAGTACTGCGCGTGCGCGCGGCGGAGGCGTGCTGTACGGACACGCGGTAATGGCGGCGCTCCGTGAGGGATGGCGGTATGGAGAGCTCCGCATGCGCAATGTAGCCTAGCAGTGTACGGAACGGCGGCGCTGCGCATGCGCAGTGGGGGGTGGGGGACGGGAATTTTAGGGTGTTTCGTCCCACAAAATTTGGGATTTGGGGCTTTGTGTCCCCCCCCTCCGTGGGCAACAAAGCGATAATTCCTCGCCACAGAGAGACGCTGCTTATCTCACAAAATCGAGGGGTACCCGTCAGTACGACTCCTGGCCCTGCATGGGAATAAACCCACAAGGCCTGAGGTGGAGTTTGTTTCTTACAAACTCCAAAGACCAAAGTTTTAAGGAAGAGACGCCAAAACACACCCGAGCAGGAGAACGGGGAAGGAGAAAAGGAGCTTCCTCACCCTGGGAAACCTCACCAGAGCTCTGCCTTGACAGCACCAGGACACCGCCCCAGAGACAACTCACTCCACTTTCCCCACCCTAAAACTGACCAGGAAACGCCCTGACGATAAAAAAAGCCGCGACACGGCAGCTGGGGGCGTATTTTAAGTATAAAAAAGACCTTTCGGGGACTGCCCGCGGCCCACCCCCCCGGACCGCAGCACCGCCGGAACCTCTGATGAGGCCGCGGCGCCCCGGGGGACTCTTGGCTGTGCTGCACAACAGAGGGGGCGCGGCTTGTTGACCGGCAGCTGATTCAGCCAATAAAAGGTGAGAATCACAGAGGCGGTGGCTCGTTGCGCCAATGAGCGGTGCGGAGAGGCGGGGCTAAACCCGGAAGTGGCTAGCGGCGCGGGGGCAGCACCGGGAGCACCGGCGGGCGGGAGCGGCGGCAGCGACAGCGACAACAACAACAACAACAGCAACAGCAGCGGCAGCAGCAAAGATGTCGGAACGGAAAGTGTTGAACGTGAGTTGGGGGGGTTCCCCCGCCAGGGGTGCCGGGCCCTCGGAGGGTCCCGAGCCGGCCGAGGGCGCTGCCGGGGGGCTGTGCCGAGCTCAGGGCGCTTCACACCGCTCTGCTCTCCCTCCACCCACAGAAATATTACCCCCCGGACTTCGACCCAGCGAAGATCCCGAAGCTCAAACTGCCCAAGGACCGTCAGTACGTGGTGAGGCTGATGGCCCCCTTCAACATGAGGTGAGAGGGGAGCGGGCACCGCGGGGGGATTGGGATGGCACCTTAAAGCACGGCCAGCTGGGCCACGGGCAGGGACACCTCCCACTGTCCCGGGTTGGTCCAACCTGGCTCTGGACACTTCCAGGGATGGGGCAGCCACAGCTTTTCTGGGAAACCCATCCCAACCCCTCCCCGCCCTCTCAGCCAGGAATTCCTTCCCAATATTCCATCTATCCCTGCCTTCTTTTAGTTTAAAGACTGTGTTCCCAGAGGAGCTGTGGCTCCCCCATCCCTGGAAGTGTCCAAGGCCAAGCTGGAGAAGGGAAGAATCCAGGGAGACCTGAGAGCCCCTTCCAGGGCCTAAAGAGGCTCCAGGAGAGCTGGAGAGGGACAGGACACAGGGAATGGCTTCAAAGTGAAAGAGAGGAAATTTCGGTGGGATATTGGGCAGGAATTCCTCCCTGTGAGGGTGAGGAGGGGCTGGGATGGAATTCCCAGAGAAGCTGTGGCTTATGAGGAGCCCCTAAACCTCCGCCGGCCGAAACAACCGTTGCTCAAACTGCCGCCGGAAACCCCATGGGGGTTTTTGACCCGTCTGATCCCGTTTTTCCCCCGTGGGATGGACTTTTCCCCGTCCCCCTTTTTGCCAGGTGCAAGACCTGTGGGGAGTACATTTACAAGGGCAAGAAGTTCAACGCCCGGAAGGAGACGGTGCAGAACGAGGTGTACCTGGGGCTGCCCATCTTCCGCTTCTACATCAAGTGCACCCGCTGCCTGGCTGAGATCACCTTCAAGGTGAGCCCTCCGAGGGCTCCTCTGGGCTCCCGCGCTCTGGGGAGCTGGAGCAGCGCCTGAGGGAGCGGCTGGAGCTGTGCCAGGGCAGGGTTTGGTGGGATATCAGGAAATTCTTCCTCCTTGGAGGGTGGTGGGCACTGCCCAGGCTCCCCAGGGCAGTGGGCACGGCCCCAAGGCTGCCAGAGCTCTGGGAGGGTTTGGATGATCCTCTGAGAGAAAAGGGGGGATTGTTGGGGTATCCTGATGATCCCTGGGGGTCCCTTCCCGCTCAGGATATTCCAGGATTCCACAGAAATCCTGCTGCATTATTGCTGT
>JAWMRA010000079.1:697087-718240 GCA_035584735.1 Pseudotriccus pelzelni | reverse complement strand
TGCCCTCTGGCAGTGGGAAGCCATTCCCTGTGTCCTGTTCCTCCATCCCTTGTCCCCAGTCCCTCTCCAGCTCTCCTTTAGGCCCTGGAAGGGGCTCTCAGGTCTCCCTGGATCCTTCCCTTCTCCAGCCTGGCCTTGGACAGTTCCAGGGCTGGGGCAGCCACAGCTTCTCTGGGAAATCCATCAAGTCCCTCCCTGCTCTCACAGGGAGGAATTTTCCCTTCCCATCTCCTGGGGTTGTTCCTGCCCTCAGTGCAGGGGGGGTTGACACTGGGACCCCTCTGTGCCCCCTCACAGCCCCCGGGGGAGCTGTTGGGCTGTTGTGACCCTGGGAACACACCACAGGTGCTGATTTATTGTGTTTTCTCTCCCAGCCATGGAGTGCAGGGACAAAGGGGCTGTTCCTCCTCGGAAGCTCGTGCAAGGTAAGGGGGTGTCTGTTGCCTTGGCTGTTCTAAAACCCTCCCCAGGTGGCTGATCCCAACACTTTTGTTTCTGAATTAATAAAATCAGTTGATATTTGACCCCCTGATCGGTGCGATGTGACCAAATAACCCCCTGTTCTTGTCGCTGTCGCAGCTCGACTGCCCTTCAAGCGCCTCAATCCGGTGCCAAAGGAAAAATACGAGGTGGATTCCGAGGTCAAGAAAGTCAAGAGCTCCCCGAGCGCTTTTGATCCCAGCAAAGACCCCGCCCTGGATTCATCCAGTGCGTCCCTGGACAACGTGGAGAACGACTGCCAGCTGGGCTCCGACGGGAATTTCGCCCCGAAACTCGTCAATGGGAAAGGTCCCTTAGACCACTTCATCCAGAAAAACACCAGAGGTGACACAAGTGACCCTGGGCTTGTCCCCGAGCCGCCCAAGGGCTCCGGCCACGGACTCGGCGATGCCACAGCCCGGGGGGGTTTGGACTCTCAAGCCGCTTCGCCCCCAGCCCGCGGCGCGGCAGGACAGGAGGAGAAGCAGCTGAGCCGCCTGAGCTGCCCTGGGAGCGCCCCGGCAGCGGATCCCACGGGGACTGGCACGGCCCGCGGAGCTGCGGCCGCCGGAGAGGACGAGGGGCTGGGAGGTGGGAGCCGGCCCCGCTCCGGCCCCGCGGGCTGCAGGGACCCGGCGGGCGGCCAGAGCGAACTGAAGGGCCTGCTCTTTGAGGGGAAGGTGCCCGTGGTGCTCCTGCAGGACATCATGGCCGGCAGAGCCCCCCTGGGGGCCTCCCCGGCTGGAAGCGCCAGGTCGGGGAAGGACAGCCTGGAATCGTCTCCCGAGGGAGATTCGGGGCTGAGCAACTCCACGCTGAGCTCCGGGAGCTCCCCCGAGGGCGGGGCAGAATCCAAGAGGAACACGAGCCCTTTGGCTGCCTCCACCCCCCTCAGGAAGGTTGGTGGGCCCCGGGTTGGGGTTTTCCAGCTGCCCTGTGAGGCAGACACGGTTGGTTTGGGGGGAAGGAGGGGCGAGCAGGACACCGGAGAGGCGGAGGGGAAGGTGGTGGTTGAGGCTGAGATTTTACTGACAGCTCCGTCGTTGCCCTTTGGAGTCGTCCTGGAAATCCCTGGAGGGTTTTACCTCGCCTGGTTCTGAGCTGCTGGTGGATTTATACTTTGGGATTGTAACTTTTTAACTCTGTTACAGTTTCAGTTTGTATTTTCTTCAACACCTTCCACCCGCCCGGCTGGGACTTGGGCCTTTTGGTAACAGTTTTGCCCCTTAGGTGCTGTTTTCCGGCCTCTCCTCATCCTCCCTGACGCTGCTGGAATTCCTGTCAGCATCTTCCCTCCCAGTAAAATCAGTGCAGGGGCTTTTCCAGCTTGGAATTCCTGCAGCTGGCATGGAAAAGCCCTGGCACAGGATGCCCAGAGAAGCTGTGGCTGCCCCATCCCTGGGAATGTCCAAGGCTTGGAGCAACCTGGGATGGTGGGAGACGGGATCCAGTTGCAAAGGGGGGTGGAACTGGCTCGTCTCTGAGGTCATCCCAACCCAAATAATCCCGAGATTCTGTGGAATCAGCCCTGAGTGAGGTGGTTTATTGTCATCTCAGTTCCTGCTTCGACAAGAGAACCCCCCCCAAAACACACTGATTTGGGAGAAAATATCGACAGGGAAACTTCCCAGGACAACAGTGAAGGTCAAAGAGGTTTAACTTCCTTCTTTATTCCACCTTGAGCCTTTTGAGAATGATTTTAATCAACTATTCCCGCAGGATTTAAGAGCCATCTGAGGGAAAACCCCTCCCTGGATGAGTGAGGGGCGTGGAACTCCCAAAATGATCGATTTTCCCCCACACCCCCCCCAAAATAGTCCATTTTCCCCTTGAAAACCCACAATCTTTCATCTCTAAACCAAACAGACACACTCAAGCAGGCATGAAGTATTTCCAGCGCAGCAGGACAACAGAAAATACTCAGATCCTCATTTCCTCGTTCGAACAGGGCGTTGTTAAGGCTGGATTTGCTCCCCAAAAAGGGGGGTTCGCCCCCCGCCCAAATCTGCAGCTGAGAGCCCGGGAATGTTCGTTTTCCTGCTGAACCGAAGCTCCCGCTTGAAAGAACTCTTATTTTGTGCCGGATAAATATAGAAAATAGAGCAGCTGGGCCGTGTTGGTCTGTTGATCAGAGTCGAAACGTGGTGCCTGGTGCTGTGAGTGGCAGGGGGGGAGAGGGGGATGCAGCAAACCGAGCCACAGGGTGCGGAAATATTGACAAATTAAGCCTTTAACCACTGATCTTAAACATAAAGATCCTTGTTCGCCTCCCTTAGAAGTGAGAAGTGTGACCTGTTGGGAATTCAGGCTCGATGGAAAACCCCGTGGGCTGTGATGACGAGAAGGAACAGCCTTAAAAACCAACCCTTTTAGCCATAAAGTCGTATTTAAATATCACCAAAAAAAGTGAGTTTTAAAGCGACTTTGCCCCGATTAAATGTCGTCTGTGGCTCAGAGCAGCTCTGCATTCCGAGGGATATTCCCTTGGAGGAGGTACTTTGGGAGCTGAGGGGTTTGTTTAGGGAAAGCTGGGAACGGGATTTAATGGGAATCAGGGAGTTTGGCTGTGCCTGGTGCGTTTCCTGCAGGAATTCTGAGGGCACTGGGTCCAGTCTGCTGCTCCAGTTCAGTCTGTGCCCTTTTTGTGGGAAGGGAGGGATGTGGCTCTTCCCTAAAACCTGCATTCTGTGCTTCCAGGTGCCTCAGAAATTCCACAGGAGCTCTGCAGAGAAGGAGAAGCTGAGGTTGCAAAGGGTAAGGGCGCTTTCCCCTCACACCCAAACTCACCCTGAGCAGCAAACAAAGCCCTTTGCCTCTTGTTGGGAATCTTTTCCTGCTTTTCCTCTCACTGCTGGACATGGAAGGACCTCAATGCAGGAAATTCCATGGCTACATTTTTTCTGGAATTTTTTCATTTAATTTTTTTTTTTCCCCCTCGAATTCTTTGATTTCTATTTTTTCTGGAATTCTTCGGGTTTTATTTTTCTTGAATTCATTGATTAAAATTTTTCTGGAATTCTCTGATTTATGCCAAATTTTTCTGGACTTCTTTATTATTCTTTAATTTAGTATTCTGAGATCCTTTGGTTTCCTGGGATTCTTTAAATGACTTAATTAATTTAACTCTATTTCTTTAATTTGTTTTTCTTGAATACTTTGATTTGTTTCTCTTTGTTTTTCTCAAATTATTTGATTTATTGTTCTTCGATTTATTACTCTTGAATTCTTTAATTTGGTTTTCTCAAATACTTTGATTTATTTTTTTCAAATTCTTTTTTTTTTCCTCTCGAATTCTTATTTAATTTAATTGATTTATTATAATTAATAAACACCACAAAAAGGCAACACTTCCAATTTAGTCTTTCCCCTTCGTTGTTCCCAGAGTATCCCTTGAACAAACTCAGGGCGCTGGTGGTGTCTGATTATCCCAAATGGACTAATCCAAGGGATAACACCTAAAATGGAATAAAACTCACTCTGGAGTTGGGGGACTCCCATTATTCCCTGAGATCACAGAATCACGGAATACCCTGAGCTGGAAGGGCCCCCCAGGGATCAAATCCTGCTCCTGTGACTGTGGAAAACATCAGGGAATCCTTGTGGATTTACAATCCAACGTTAACTCGGTTAAATTCCCTCCTAAAATTAACCCCACGGCCGCCCTGTGGTGACACCAGAGCACTGAGTGGGTCTGTCGGCCGAAGGGATGGTTTTAATGAAGGTTTCGATCCTTTAATGAAGGGGTTTTTAAGGTTTCTGTGCCCGAAAAGCCCCAATTCCCTGAATGTCCTGCTTTTTCCAGGATCAGGAGAGAGCGGACAAGCTCCAGAAGCTGCAGGCAGAGAGGGAGGAGAAGGGCAGGCTGAAGGAAGAAGCCAAAGCCGCCAAAGAACGAGCCAAGGAGGAGGCAAAGAAGAGGAAAGAGGAGGAGAAAGAGCTGAAGGAGAAGGAAAGGAGGGAAAAGAAGGAAAAAGAGGAGAAGGAGAAGGCGGAAAAGCTGAGGGTGAAGGAGGAGAAGCGCAAGGAGAGGCAGGAAGCTTTGGAGTGAGTGCCTTGTGCGGGGGGGAGCCCGGGAAGGGATTTCCACCCCCACATTCCCGTGCCAGGCCCCAGCAGTGCCGTGGGATGGGTTGGAAAAGCTGGAAGGGCTCTGGCCCGGCCTGGCAGATCCTTCTGCCCCCTCCCTGAGCTGGCAGATGGCTCCAAAAACGAGCTGCTGGGCTGCCCCTCAGGGATTTCCCACTGCGGGGGGTTCACTCTGGGGCCGGAACGGGTCAATATTTGCCCCAGGAGGAATGAGGAAAGTCTTCTGTGTGCTCAGCCAGGCTGGAGTGGTGGATTTGTCTTCCTCTTGCTGGGCAGGCTGGGGCAAATAAACCCTTGCATGGTCCGTGACGGTTCAAATTAACTTTCTATTCAAGGGCAAAACTCGAGGAGAAGAGGAAGAAAGAAGAGGAGAAACGGTTAAGGGAGGAGGAAAAGGTAAATATTGGTGTTTACCAAACACAAAGGTGTCCTCCTGCTTGTCTCTGAGTTCTTTTCTTGTGGTGAAACGGTGTGGGGGGGATTCCCTGGCAGCTTCCCAGCAGGATCCTGTGCTCCTCCAGGTGGAATTGGTGTCGCTGCCACTCCAGCTGGGATATGGAGCAGCTCCATATGGGATGCAGCCCATCCCCTCTGCCCTGCTGGGGCTGCTCCACCAGGATTTTTACCTGTTCCTTCCCCACCTGTTGCTTCCTTTGCTTTTCCCCCTTTCCAAGCCTTTTCCCTCTGTGTGTTTTCCCCCTGCCCCTGCCGTTGGAATGCTCGTGCCAGAGAGGACAGGCAGTGTTTTTTTGGGGGGGTTTGGAGCTGAGCCCATGGCAAGAGCTCACCTGGAACTGGAAACCTCTGTCCTGTCTTGGTGTCTCTAAATTGGCATTTTGGTTCTGGTTTTCACAGCGGATCAATGCCCAGAAAGCAGAAATCACGAGGTTCTTCCAGAAACCAAAGACTCCACAAGCCCCCAAGGTGAGGGATTTGCTGTTCCTGGGTGGGTGGGGGGTGTTTGGTCTCTCTTTAGTTGTTTCTAACAAACACCCTGATTTCCTTCTCATCCCAGAGCTTCTCAGGTGCACGGAGCGTTAATTGTTCTTAATTTTCTCATTTCAAAGCGCAAAGGATTTTAAGGAAAAGGCCAGGAAGGAGTTTGGGATTACTTTACTTAATTTCCTTGTTTCAAAGCGCAAAGGATTTTAAGGAGAAGGCCAGAGCAGAGACTCCAGGAGGAGTTTGGGGTTGGTTTAATAAAAAATCTCAGCTGTGCCTTCTCCACTGAGAGAACTCCCAGTTCCCCATAAAGGCCTCGATTGCCTTGGAATTGGAGCCTTAGGAAAGGCTTAACCTAAATCTTCACTTGACCTCCCGCTCACCCTCCGGGCTGGAACGTTGGGGCTGCAGTTCCTCAGGTGTCCAAACCTCGACATTCCTCTCTGGCTCTTCCAGATCCTTGCTGGCTCCTGCGGGAAGTTCGCCCCTTTCGAGATCAGGGAGAACATGGTTTTAGCTCCCCTCAGCCGCGTGGCCCCGGAGCCGGACTTCTTGGAGCAGCTGGACAAGCTCCTGCCCGCCCAGAACTGCGAGGTGTCGTTCCTGAGGGACCTGAAACGTCGCAAACCGCGAAAATCCGGCCCCACTTGGGTCAGCAGCAGCAACGACACGGTGAACAGGTCAGTTCTGGGGCGGGGAAGGGCTTTTTGTCCCGTATCAGGGGCTGCAGGAAGGGTGGGAGGTGGGAATTGGTGTTGGAGAAGGTGGAGTTTTCCTCGGAACTCTTCATTTCCCCACCTGAGGACGTGGATTTTCGTCGTTCCGTACGGAAGGTGAGGAGGGGTCAGGATGAACATCCTGGAGGGAAAGGCTGAGGTAAATTGGGACATTTTTGGGGTGTCCCAAAGGTGACAGGTTAAGATGAGTTTATTTAGGTGGAACAAAACCTGCTTTTTTTGTGGGTTTTTTAGACCTGGGGTAATTTAGAGACAGAATGAACATTTTTGGGATAAGATAGAGGCAACAAGGAAGGGGTTTTTGGGGGGTAAATTTAGGGAATCATGAATATTTTGGGGGTAAAATCTGAGGTAACCTATAGGGTTTATCAAGGGAATATCAGGGGAATATCGAGGTTTATCGAGGGAATATCGAGGTTTATCAGGAGACTATCTAGGGAATATTGAGGTTTATCAGGAGAATATCAAGGTTTATCAGGAGAATATCAAGGGAATATCGAGGGAACATCGAGGGAATATCAAGGTTTATCAGGAGAATATCAAGGAAATATCGAGGGAACATCGAGGGAATATCAAGGTTTATCAGGAGAATATCTAGGGAATATCGAGGTTTATCAGGAGACTATCAAGGGAATATCGAGGTTTATCAGGAGACTATCAAGGGAATATCGAGGGAATATCGAGGTTTATCAGGGTGATATCGAGGTTTATCAGGGGACTATCGAGGGAATATCAAGGTTTATCAGGGTGATATCGAGGTTTATCAAGGGAATACTATAGAGGTGATAAGGAGGGGAAGTGGGTTGTCTGGAATCCCTGCAGGAGAACTGGGAGAGCCCGTGGATCCCAGAGTGGTTTGGCCTGGGAGGGACCTCAGAGACCGTCGGGTTCCAACCCCCCTTGCTGCGGGCCGTGCTTGGCGCGGGGTGGTGGCCGAGCAGGAGGGGGCTGAGCCGAGCAGGAGGGGGCTGAGCCGAGCAGGAGGGGGGTGCTCCGAGGGCTCTGCAGCCACCTCTCCACCCCTGTGTCCCCAGTGACGTGGTGGTGGTGGACAGCTGCCAAAGGGACGGCGTTCCCGAGAGGGAGAAGTTCGGGAGGATGAAGCTGCTGCAGTTCAGCGAGAACCACCGTCCTGCCTACTGGGGCACCTGGAACAAGAGCACCACCCTGATCCGTGCCAGGAACCCCTGGGCCAAGGACAGTGTAAGCACCACACGGGCTCCCTGCTGGGGTTCTGTGCTCCAGCTGGCCCCAAATCCACGATTCCTGAGCTGCTTCCAGAGCTTTGGGACCCCAAGCGGGGTTTGGCGCCGTGCCCTCCCTCGAGTTACTGACAGGATACCTTGGGATGTCTTGCAGAAACTGCTGGACTATGAAGTGGACAGTGATGAGGAATGGGAAGAGGAGGAGCCTGGAGAAAGTCTCTCCCACAGTGAAGAAGTGAGGGGGAAAAACAGTAGATTTGGGAGCCAACTAAGGGGGGGAAAACCCCCACTTGGGAGCCCGTGGGTGTAATTGCTGATCAATTTCTGTTCAGGATGACGAAGAGGAGGGAGAGGACGAAGATGAGGACGATGGGTTTTTTGTACCCCATGGGTACCTATCTGAAGATGAAGGTGTGACAGAAGTAAGTGAACTGGGGTGCCCATGGGTTTCCACCCGAGTGAGTCGTGGTTTAATGTCAACGCTGGCAGGGCTGGGCTGTGACTCCCTCAGGCCTGCGCGCTTCAGGAGCGGCTTCGTGGGGCCCAGGGGACGTGCTGTTGTTCCCTGCAGTGGGTGTGACGGGTCTGTTCTCTCCCCCTGGCTTTAGGAGTGCGACCCAGAGAACCAGAAGGTTCGTCAGAAGCTGAAGGCGAAGGAGTGGGACGAACTCATCGCCAAGGGCAAGAGGTTCCACGTCCTGCAGCCGGTGAAAATAGGCTGTGTCTGGGAAGGGGCAGAGCAGGACAGCAGCACGAACCCGGACCTCAAGGTTCTCCAGCAGTTCACAGCCTGTGTCCTGGACCCACCTGTGGCAGAGGAAGAGCAGCAGACCCAGAAATGTAGCAAAAAAAGAGCCAGAGATCAGCAAAGTAAGACTTGAAGGGCTCAGTGGTTGTGCTCTGCCCCGGGGGGAGAGCAGGGTTTCTGCTGAGGGTTAAATTTGGGATGGCCTGTTCCTGAGAAGCCTGAAATCCAAGGAATCTCTGGGAGCTCTTGGAGAGGAGTTTTCTGGCAGTGCAGCTGGGGTGGCCTCAGGCTCTCCAAAAACTCGTGCTCTGGACAATCTAGGAAATGAAGCCAGCAAGACTTGAGCAGGCTCAGATTTAGGATGGGCTTGAGCCCGGGGACCTGTTTATTGTCTGGAGGGAGAGGGTTTTGTTTGTGTGTTGGGTTTCAGTCCTGAGCTTCTCCTGCATCTGATGAACACAAGGGTGGGAATAACTCACAGAAAGGCTCAGTAGGGGTGAAGATTCCATGTGGAGGGGGGATTTTCCTGCATTAAGTTTAGCTCTTGTTACAATCATGGGATCCCAGACTGGTTTGGGTTGAAAGGGACCTTTAAGATCACCCATTTCCACCCCCTACCATGGGCAGGGACACCTTCCACTGGCCCAAGGTGCTCCAACCTGGCCTTGAACACTTTCAGGGATGGGGCAGCCACAGTTTTTCTGGGCAACCTGTGCCAGGGCCTCCCCACCCTCACAGGGAGGAATTCCTTCCCCATATCCCATCTGTCCCTGCCCTCTGGCAGTGGGAAGCCATTCCCTGTGTCCTGTCGCTCCATTTCTTGTCTCCAGTCCCTCTCCAGCTCTTCTGGAGCCCCTTTAGGCCCTGGAAGGAGCTCTCAGGTCTCCCTGGAGACTTTCCCTCTCCAACCTGGCCTTGAGCAGCCCCAGCATCTCTGGGCGATCCCATCCTAAAAACTAATCCCGGCCTCTTTACTTCCCCTCTGGAAACTGTGCTGGTGGGTTGTTTGTTTTTTTTTTTTACCCCAGCCAGGCTTTCCCTGAGCTTTAACCCGTTGTTCCCCACCACCTCTGTCCATCCTTTCTCCTTCCCCCAGTCCTGGGCCACCTCCTGCCGCTGCTGCACGGCAACGTCAACGGGAGCAAGGTGATCATCCAGGAATTCCAGGAGTGCTGCCGGCAGGGACTGTTCAGTGGCGTGGCTGGAGGCGGCGAGAGGAGCCCCCCCAGGCCCCAGACCCCCGTGGGGGAGGACATTGGGGTCCCCTCCAAGGCCAGGCTAAAGAGGATCATCTCGGAGAGCTCCGTGTACGAGAAGAGACCCGAGTATCGCATGTGCTGGTACGTGCACGTGGACGTGCTCAGGAGCTTCCAGCAGGAGCACCTGCCCGTGCCCTGCCAGTGGAACTACGTCACCCAGGTGCCCTGCTCGGGGCTTTCCTCTGGGATCAAGGAGGAGGGTGGCCCCGCGCTGGGCGCGGCCGTCCCGCAGAGCACCCCCGTGTCGGCCAAGAGGAGGGCGACGGGCAGCATGTCCATCACCAAGTTCATGAAGAGACGGCGGCAGGACGGGCAGGTGAGCGCCTGCAGGGGGGAGGGCTGGGCAGGGTGGGCATCCCAGTGCTCAGGGTGGGCATCCCAGTGCTCAGGGTGGGCATTCCCAGTGCTCAGGGTGGTCATCCCAGTGAGGGATGGTCAGGGTGGTCATCCCAGTGAGGGATGGTCAGGGTGGTCATTCCCAGTGCTCAGAGTGGTCATCCCAGTGAGGGATGGTCAGGGTGGTCATTCCCAGTGCTCAGAGTGGTCATCCCAGTGCTCAGGGTGGTCATCCCAGTGAGGGATGGTCAGGGTGGTCAATCCCCAGTGAGGGATGGTCAGAGTGGTCATTCCGAGTGTTCAGGATGTTCGTCCCAGTGAGGGATGGTCAGAGTGGGCATTCCCAGTGAGGGATGCTCAGGGTGGTCATTCCCAGTGCTCAGGGTGTTCATCCCAGTGAGGGATGGTCAAGGTGTTTGTGTTCAGGATGTTCATTCCCAGCATTCAGGCCGTTCCTCAGCCCCAAGGGATGTTCAGGTTGTACATTCCCAGTGAGAAATCCCTCCTGAGGGATGTTCAGGGTGTTCATCCTCCCCAGTCTGGAGTGTTCAGGGTGTTCCTCCCCTGTGAGGGATGTTCAGGGTGTTCATTCCCAATGTTCAGGCTGTCCCTCCCCAGCTGGAAATGGGACTGGGTGTATTTGCCCCCAGCTCCAAACATGAACTCCTGCCCTTCTCACCCCTTGGATTGGGACAGGAGTGAAACCACAGGACCAAAGAGACGAGTTTCTCTCGCGTGGGACTCTCTGTTCCACTGGGAACGTTTCTGTCCTGCTGTTCCTCCATTCTCTGCTCTCTGGCACCGATTGCATCCAAGCTGGGAATATTCTGAGTGTCTGCTTGGCCCTGGTTTTCCAGCTGTGTGTGATTTGTGTCAGGTTTTGATGTGCCAGAGGCACAGCCCGGGCTGGACACTCACAGCCCTGGCGTGAGAGGTGATTAAATGTGTTCCCCCAGTGCTGCAACTCTCCCCAGAACTGCCTGTGGAGCCTCCAGCTCATCCTGACACGCAGGAAGCTGGAATTGCAAGAGCTGGGTTAAAAATACAGTAATTCAGAGGGACACGAGGAGGGGGGAATTGCAGGTGTTGTGTTTGGGAGCTTTGGTGTGGTTTTCCTCCTGTTGCTTCTCCTGCTTTTCAGGGTGACCACAGGTGGTGCTGGAGCTTAATCATCCCAAAGGATGACTGAGGAATGTGGTCATGGAGCCCGTGGAATGGTTTGGGTTGTTCCAATAGGGAAGGGACACCTCCCACTGTCCCATGGTGCTCCAGCCTGGCCTTGGACACTTCCAGGGATGGGGCAGCCACAGCTTCTCTGGGAAATCCCTCCCAGCCCCTCACCATCCTCGCAGGAGGAATTCCTTCCCAATATCCCACCTAATCCTACCCTCTGGCAGTTTGAAGCCGTTCCCTGTTGTCCTGGCACTCCAGGCCCTTGGAAACGGTCCCTCTCCACCTCCATTTATTCCTCATGTCCCGTGCACCAGGTCAGGAAAGAATCCAAGAATAGTTTGGGTTGGAAGGGACCTCAAAGCTCATCTCGTCCCACCCCCTGCCTTGGACCACAGATGAGGCTTTTTGATGCTTTTGATGCTTTTCCTTCCCAATCTATTCTGGGCTTTTTTTTTTTGGCTTTTCCCCTGCAAAAGCTCAGCATTCAGGTACTGATGGAGATCAGAGACTTGTGAGAAGCTGCTCAGCCCCCAAACTCCATCTGCTTGGGGTTTGGTTTTTTTTTTTTTCTTTTCTGGAGCACTAAATAAAGGCAGGGAGATAAAAGTCTCTGCTTGGCACCCACTGGAAATTCAGCAGGAACAGCAAAACAAAGGCTTGGAGGAGAATTACATCACCGTGCCTGGATGTTTCCAAGCTTCTTAAAGCTGTGCAAAAAGGTGTCACGTCCCAAAAAGCCTTTTCAGGATGTCCAAATCAGCCCTGCCTTGGGATCGAGAGCCCAAAGTACCTGTTGAGCCGGGTTGGAAGCTCAGGGAGAGGGGCTGGGAGGGCACAGCTGCCACATTTCCCTCCCCCTGGCACGTGTTTCTCTGCCCTGAAGCTCCAGAGCAGGGGACTTGTGTAAGCAAAAAGGTGCTTTTACATAAGCTGGAGGGAGAGGAGAAGTGGGTGGTGGAGAGTGGGCAGTGCCCGCCCACGCTGGGGAGGGGCCTTCACCGACAGCTGAAAAGGTGGAAACCGAAAATCCCTTGAAAATTCCTTGGCTTTTGGAACGGCTTGGGGGGGGTGGGGAGACCAGGGGTTGTCATTCCACAGTTCCAGCTGAAGGGTTAAAAAAATACCCCCAAAAAAACCCCTCATAGCTGGGCAGCTTCAGTTTGTGCCACCCCTTGCGTTGGGGTTTCTCCACTCAAAGTGAGGGAGTTTGGGGGGGTTTTTTATGTGGCAGAAAAAAAACCTGGGCAGGGAAGGACTAATTGTCACCCCCCCCCAGCCTGGATAAAAGCTGATTGACAAAGGTGAGGAGCTCACACGTCAGAGCTGAGGAGAAAAAGTCGTTTTGTACCTTCAGGAGGAAGAAAACACCTAAAAGTGGGAGAAAAGGAGGCTGAGGGGGGACCTTCTCACTCTGGCAGGAGTGGGGAGCCAGGTCAGGCTCTGCCCCCAGGAAACAAGGGCCAGGACAAGGGAAAATGTGCCAGGGGAGGTCTAGATGGGATATTGTGGAAAATTTGTCCGTGGAAAGGGATTTTCACGGAGTGGCTCAGCTGCCCAGGGCAGTGGTGGAGTCCCCACCCCTGCAGGGACTGAACGGCCACGTGGACGTGGCTCAGCGGTTGGACTCGAGAACCTCGGAGGTCCAACCTAAATGGTTCTGTGATTCCATGAAAACAACCAGCTGGGGGTTGGTGGGGGGAGAGATTTCCCTTCCAAAACCCCGACAGAAACCAGAGTCGGGTCCCCCCCAAGGCTCAAGCCGACGCTGCTCTGCGTGGGCTGCTCAGCCCATTGTGTAAGAGGGAAAAATCTTGGAGCAGGAGCCTGGCACGTTTCCCACTGTTTGTGCCACTGCAGATGAGGCCTTTTGGCCAAAGTCAGTGCCTGGTGGAGCTGGGAATTGCTGATTTATTTTTTTTTTTATTAATTCCCTTCCCTCCAAACGTGGCCCCCCTGCTCAGACCGTGCCCCTGGCCCCAGTGTCAGCCTGCCCTGGCTGTCACTCACCTGGTACCTGTTCCCCCCCCTCCAGGCTGAAGGTGTGGAGATGGATGGATTTCAGGCAGACACCGAGGAAGATGAGGAAGATGATGACTGCATGATTGTGGATGTACAGCCAGCAAAAGGTGGGAATGTTAATGCACAGCAGTCCCTTGGCTGACACTCCCACCAGGCAGAGCAGGGACAGTGTGCACCTGAACTCGGGGGGTTTCTGCCCCTTTTTCACCATTCCTGGAGCTTTTCTCTCTCCATCTTTTATTCTAAACACTTCTCTGCTTGTTATCATCTTTTTTTTTCTGGGTGCTTCTTTGCTATTTCTGGTCTCCTCTAACCTGCTCCTGCCTTTTCTTTCCCTCCTCCTCCTCCCTCCTCCTCCCTCCTAAATAGCACAAAAACACTTGTGACTAGCACTTGGCTGCCAGTGTTACCTGTTTATTTCTGGGAAGGAGGAAAAAAAAAAAGCGAGCATTGAGGGTTTGTCCCAGCAGATCCACTAATTATTTGGGAATGCTGCTGCTCTCTGGGGCGCTCAGAGCCCATCCGAGGTGTGGGTTGTAACCCTCGTGCCGGAGGGAGTCGGGCAACAGCCACGCTCGGATCTGCTGCTCTGCTCCCCGAATGCCAGCGGTTTGCTGGGATTTGTGTCCCAGTTATCCTTTGGAAAACCGGCTTCAAAGCCCCCCGTGGAGCGGCGCATCGGTGCAGGAGGCGGGGTGAGGACGTGGAGCAGCTCCTTTGATCTCGGGCGAGGTTTTTTCAGCCCCAGCAGATCGTGACGTGGCTCCAAAACCCCGCAGCTCCTTCCCTTCCCCGCTGCTCTCCCAGCACACCCCCCCGAGTGCAGCCAAGTGGGGTTTGTGTCAGGCAGCTCCTCCAGATCACGTGGATTCTGTAGGGTCTGACCCATCCCCGGCAGATCCGGGCTCTCCTTTCTTTCCCTCCGGAGCTGCTGCTCCATCCTCTCCCACTTCCCCCAAAAAAACTGCTTGACAAGCAGCTCGGCTTTAATCTCCAAGCTGCTTTTTGCTTTATTACCAGGCTCTGAGAGCTGAAAAACCTCGCCTCAGGTTTGTCACCCCCTTGTTCTGGAGGTTCAGCAGCTTCCCTGCCTCGGGCTCCGGTGACACAAAATGCAGCCGTGCTTGTTTAGCCCTGCCTGACTCGAAAGGCACTGAAAAGATTGTGAAAATCCTCTTTTTTTTTTAATGGTTGAAGTGATTTTATTATTATTATTATTTTATTGTGGATTGGCGATATCAAATACGAAACCAACATTTAAAGCCAGTTTTGAAGCAAGTGGTGAGAAGGAGGCTCGCAACAGATGCAGGAAGCTGAGACGAAACAGGGGAGTAGATAAAATTCTGCTGGATGAAGGAGGACATTTAACAACAAACCCAACGTGTTTTGTCCTTTGCAGGCTCTACAGCTTCAGAACCCAGTGGTACAAGAGCTGCTCACCAGGACACCAGCCCATCTAACACAGTTTGAGACTTCAAATGTCTACTAACTCCTCTGTATGTATGTAGAATGAGTTAGAAAACCTTAAACCCTGTGTATCTTTGCCCAAGATACTTGAAAGTATTCCACATTTCTTGTAAAGAGAAGACAGCACTTTGTTCTGCTTCAGCCGAGTTGGAAGCTTAAATGTATTTTTTTTTAGTTCTAGCTTTTTAGCTTGTTTTTAATTAAAAAAAAAAACCTGCATATTAATCTGTCCTTAATAAAGCATTATTGAAATTTTGATACTTCTTTGTAATGGAAGGTATCTAAGTTATCTCTAAGGATAGCTGAGGGATTTTTTTTGGGGAAAAGCTTATTGTGATGCCACGGGAGGAATGACTGTTCATAATGTTGTATAGCGTGGCCTTGGGTCTAAATGATGTACAATTATATATGGATTTATGCTTTTACCATCCTGTCTGTGGTTTTACTTGCTGCAGAGAACAGCACATTTGGAAAGGCGAGGGGGGGGAAAAAGCATCTTGTTGCTCTTATTTTGGAATTAATTACAGATCAGGGGGAGATTATCAGTCCCCCTGTTGACATCAGAGCTTGTCTCTGGCCCACAGGAAAACACGAAGACTGAGGTATAAAGCATCAAACTTAATGGGATAGGGGGCAAACTTCAGTTTTCTGTGATTTGTGGGTTACTAATTAGTCCCTTAAAAGGGGGTTCATGTCCCCAGTGGGCACCACCAGCAGCCGGGACCTCCTGTCAGTCTCCGGGTTGGAAAAGGGGGTCAGGCTGCCCCAGTGCCAGCAGTGCCAGCCCCAGCCCTGACCGGTTTGGCATTCCAAACCCATCACAGTGCAATTCAAACAACGTGGAGCAGAACTGAGTCTTTAAATAATTCCATTTAATCAGACTAAGTGTCACCTTACCCAAATATACTCTCTCCCATCGGAGTTACAGTGCACACAGAAGCAAAAGGGGAAGCCGAGTTCTAAACCCAGCCCCATACCCGGGCTCAGGTTGGTGATCCAGCCTAGCAGCACTAATCCCTGCTCCACCACTGCCTTGGGAACACCCTCCTGGAATGTGGTGCTTAAAGCCCCTCGGAGCAGTCCACGAAACGCCTCGCTGGGTGAGCCCCCCCCGAGCCTGCGGCTCCCGGAGCTGTGGGGGGACAGAGCACAGGCTGCCCCTCTGCACAGCCCACCCACCGTCACCTCTGAGGGCACACAGCTGTGTGGGGAAGGGAGGGAAGAGTCTAAAACAGCAGCACTGAACCCACTGCCCTTTATTTCAGGGGAGGGTCTGGACCCTGGCCAGGAGCTCCGGCCTCAGGGGGCTGCGGGGCTGCTCCTCTCCCGCTGCCTCGATGTCTGCCATGACTGCTGCATCCCAGGACAGGCTCAGGAGGGCTGAGGGCACCTGCCACAGGAGAGGCACGTTAGTCAGCTGGAAAACCAAGGAATGCTTTGGGTTGGAAGGGACCTTAGAGCTCGGCTTGCTCCACCCCCCCCTATTTGGGCAGGGACACCTCCCACCAGACCAGGCAGCTAAAAAGGACAAGGGTGGATTTCTGCGAGAAGCTCCTTCTGGGAGACGACGCTGCTTTAGGCTTTCTGTTCACGTCCCTGCCTTGCCTTTGCTGCCTTCCCTCTTTTCCCTCTAAAAGCAGCTGAGGGATTTTGGAACAAGCTTAGTGGGGAACTCTGAACACCTCAGACCCCTGTGGAAGGCACCAACTCTCACTGGTTTGTTTTTTTTTTTTCCACTCACCAGCCCACATTCATTGAAGGCCAAGTTCTCATCAGTCAGTTTGAGACCTCCAGGTCCCAGCAGCTCAAAGGGCAGCCAGTCATCTCTGAGCGCCTCCCTCACGAAGCTGTAGAGCACAGACACTGCTTCTCGGGCATAAAACGTCCCTGCCACGAGAAAAACAAGGTGAGGGGATGTGGCTTTCCCAAAAACCTGACCTTTCGTGGCCCCTTCCGCGGGGCTCTGGCTGTCTCGACTACTTCAGTGCCACACAGCCAGGCTGATTTAACCGAAAATGCGCAAAAGCAGAGTGCCCAAAGAAAGTTATTCAATCGTTGCAAGCCCCTGCCAGGCTGTGACAAAGAGCTGGGAAAGCCTGAAGTGATTTCCAGAGTTCTGCTGGAAGATTGGAAGAGGATTTATGCTGTTGTACAGCCCTGACACCACACAGGGCAACCTCCTGCTGCTTCCTGTGACATGCTGGTCTAATGAGTCCAGCTCATTCCCAGAGGTTTGGGAAGAGGAGACTTTAATTAATGATGCCTTGGGATTCTTCCCACCCTTAAAATCCCAGCCCTGAGTGGGCGATGGAGATGGGAATTCTTGGGGGAAACATCCCACTCTGGTTTGGCGCCCAAAGGAAGGGGTGAGGAGCCTTTTTTGTCACCTTGCAGGATGTATCCGTCGGGAAAGCGCACCCGGAGCAGGGTGTAGTTGTACTTCCTCATCTCCCTCTGCTCCTCCTTCTCCCTCATGGCTCTTGTCCTCAGCATCGACGCCTTCTCCACCGCCTCTGTCCTGCGGGGAGAGACCCTTTCAGGCGCCAGGGACAGGGACAAACCGGGACAACGGGGACTGGATGGCATCCCCTGGCCTTTCCTGCTGCTCCAGCCCCTCAGGAGAGGGACAAACCCCTGGCTGGCATCCCCTGACCCCTCCTGCTGCTCCAGGCCCTCAGGACAAACCCAGGACCAGACCAGTGCCAGGGCCTGGATGACAAGGTGGTGTTGGGTCATGGGTTGGACTGGATGATCTCAGAGGTGTTTTCCAACCTGGCTGGTTGTGTGTGATTCTGTGGGATGAACCTCTGGCTGGCACCTCCTGACCCCTCCTGTTCCAGCCCCTCAGGAGAGGGATGAACCCCTGGCTGGCACCTCCTGACCTCTCCTGTTCCAGCCCCTCAGGACAAACCCTTCCAGGCAGGAGAGAGGGACAAACCCCTGGCTGGCATCTCCTGGCCCCTCCTCCTGTTCCAGCCCCTCCGGAGAGGGACAACCCCCCGTTCCCTCCTGCCGGGGCCGCCCCTCACCGCAGCCGCTGTTCCCGGCGGATCTCGTCGGCGCTGAGGTTGTAGAAGTCGTCGGGCAGCTCGAAGCTGGCGGCCGCGGGGGAGGGCTGGAACACTCGGAGCTGCCGGTCCAGCCGCGCCCGGAGGGGCTCCGAGCTCAGCAGCTGCTCCTTGCGGTCCTTGAGGTCCTCCAGCCGGGCCAGCACCTCCTCCTTGAGCACGTAGAACTGCTCCTCCTCGGGGCTGTCTGCAACCACGCGGGCAGGGGCTGTGCCCAGGCTCCCCCGACTGCAAACCCTGCCCCCGAACTCCCTGCAAAGCCTGGTCCCTAAACAGCCCACTCCCTGCTTAACCCCAGCACCTGCCAGCTCTGCTCCCTGAAAACCCCCTTCCCCTAGAAACCCCATTTCCCTAGAAACCCTGCTCCCAGCAAACCCTGCTGCACTGAAAATCCCAGTCCCTGCAAACCCAATTCCCCCGAAAACCCCATTCCCCTGAACACCCCGCTCCCCACAAACCCCATTTCCCTGCAAAACCCCACTCCCTTTAGAGGCTCTTGGTCTTCCCAGGAATGACGTAGGGAATGGAAGGGAAAAGGTCTTTGGAACAAACGTCGTGTCTTGCCCGGGAACCCCCCAGGCCCCACATCAACACTCTGGCCTTCCTTGCCTTGGCCTGGAACAGGCAGCGTTTTCATCTCAAACCCCACGGCCTGGAAAAACTTGTGTGCCCCTTCCAAGCAGCTTATCCTCTCCTGGAAGGAAAGGACAGGGTTTGGATGGAGTTTGCTCCAAGCAAAGGAAACTTTCCGAGGCTGGGCAGCTGCAGGAGCCCTGAGCTCACCTGAAACACCTTGTTCTGCAGTTTGATTTTCCGGTATTTCTCCTCCTCTGGATGGAGGTAGATGTTGTCCAGGTACCTGCAGGAAGAGGGAGGCACTGCATGGGGCAAAGCAGGACGTGCTCCTCCAAGGTGGGAAAGGAAACAAAGACTTTTGGGGCCAACCAGCAGCTCCCAAACCTCCTGGCTTGGTGGCCCAACTCTTCATTTTAAAACACCTCCAGGATGCTGAAATTGGGTCAACTGATAATTCAGGTGGTTCAAGAGTTGCCCCCCCAAAAAAAAACCCACTTTGCCTGGAGCACAGCAAGAAAACCCACCTGGGAAGGGCCGAGCCCCCCGTGCCCTCAGTCCCACCAAGGCAGCCCCGCTCACTTGGCCATGGTCTCCACGCCCACCCGGACCTTCTCCCGGTCCTTGTTGAAGGTGTGGATCTCCATGATGGAAGCAGCCACTGGATCCACGGAGAAATACTGGGGGAGAAGGAGAGCAGCTGGTCAGGGAGGAGCTGAGCCCAACTCAGCACCACGTTTGTTCACCCCCACAGTGGGGAAAAAACACCCCGTGGGTTGGAATAAAAGTGGTTCAACAGGTAAAGTTAAACTGTCCTGGGGGAGATTTTACAGAGAGAAGGTTGGAGAGGTCACTGGAGGGGACACAAAAGGAGTTAGAGGAGGAGGAGGAAGGAAAACACTCACTGCCTGGATGGCTTCCCGGAGGTGCTTTTCCTTCTGGTCTTTCCTCACAACGGCACCGGTCAAGGGGCAGATAAAATAGACCCCTGAGACAGAGGGAGCAGCTGCCCCTTCCTCCTGCCCCTAAAGGAGGGAAAACCAGGCACCAAACTGAGTTTGGTTTGGGCTTGTCTGTTGTTTAACACCCTGGCTGATCCCCACGGGGCAGGCAGAGCGGTGCCCGAGCAAGAAAGGGCAGCACCTCCCTCACCTTCTCCTCCTCGGGGAGCCCCTTCTCGCTGGCAGCTGCCTCGGCCATCAGCTCTCTCCTCACTAGGAGAGACAAACCCCGGTTACAGCACAGGATCCAGCACATTCCAGAGGCTTTGGGACAGCACAGGGGAGGGAAACACCCGGGCAAGGGAACACCTGCCCAGGTGCTGCGTCCCAGCCCAAGGGTGACCGTGACCCTGACCCTGTTCCCATCGCACTCAAGCAGCTCCTGGTGCCCCACCCGGGTGGTTTTCCACCTGAAACCGCCGTCCCCGGGCTCTGCCGGAGCTCCAGCCGTTCCTACCCTGGTTCTTGATGGATTCCTGGGAGCAGGAAGGTGCCTTTCCCTTGGGCTTCAGCTCGAGCCGGGCCAGCGCCGCGGCCGCCGCCATCTGAGCCTCGTCCGTCGGGGCCTGCCGGGGCTTCGGGGCCGCCTCGGCTTTTGGCTTCTCCCTGGGGGCCCTGGGGAGGGGGGACACGGCCTTGGTGACCCCAACTCGGGATTAATTAGGGTTAATTAGAGTGTGGGTTTATGGGGGGATTAATTAGAGGGACACCCCCTTTTGCGCAGGGATACCCCAAAAGGAACAGGACACCCCGTGGCCCAGCCCAGGGGAGTCCATTTAGAGGTTGGAGGTTAATTAGGGGAGGTGTTAATTAGAAGAGGGAGGGGACGGTCTCATTTTTGGAGGGGGACAGAACCTACCCACTCCCAGGCATGACAAAGGCCCCAAAATGAATAACAGCCCCCCCTTTCCCCAGGATAAGGGGGAATGACCCAAACCGGGTAAAATGACCCAAAACCCAAGGAAAATGACTCAAAACCTGGGGAAAACGACTCAAACCCGTGGATAACAACCCAAACCCGAGGAAAACGACCCAAACACAGGGATAATGACCCAAAACCCAAGGAAAACGACCCAAACCGAAAGATAACACCCCAAACACGGAGATAACGACCCAAACCGGGGGAAAACGACCCAAACCGGAGGATAACGACCCAAACCGGGGGAAAACGTCCCAAACCGGGGGAAAACGACCCAAACCGGAGGAAAACGACCCAAACCGGAGGAAAGCGACCCAAACCGGAGGAAAGCGACCCAAACAGAAGGATAACGACCCAAACCGAAGGATAACGACCCAAACCGGAGGAAAACGACCCAAACCGGAGGAAAACGACCCAAACCGGAGGATAGCGACCCAAACCGAAGGATAACGACCCAAACCTGAGGATAACGACCCAAACCTGAGGATAACGACCCAAACCGGGGGAAAACGACCCAAACCTGAGGATAACGACCCAAACCCGGCCCCACGGAGCGGGGACACCGGTGCCCCCCGCGGGATGTGCCGGTCCCGGTGCCCCCCGCGGGACGTGCCGCGGTCGGTCCCGGTGTGTCCCCCCGTTCCCCCGTTACCGGGACGGCTCCGAGAGCTTCTGCCCGGGCCCCGCCGTCTTGAACTTCAGGTCGGCCTTGATCTCCTGGAAGAACTTGCGCATGGCGGGGCCGGGAGCGCCGGGACGGGGCCGGGATCGGGATCGGGAGCGCCGGGCCAGGGATCAGGACGGGATCGGGAGCGTCGGGATTAGGGATCGGGAGCGCCGGGAACGTCGGGATTAGGGATCGGGAGCACCGGGAGCGCCGGGCCAGGGCCGGGCCCCGCCCGCCTTTCCGGCCCGCCCTCAGCGTCACCGGAACGGGCCGGGCCCGAGCGGGGCCCCGGCGGCGGCGGGGATGGGACACACGGAGCCCTACGGAGCCCAGACCCGCACCCACCGACCCCCACAGACCCCGGGCCTTCACCCACAGACCCCAGACCCGCACCCACAGACCCCCACCGACCCCAGACCCGCACCCACAGACCCCCACAGACCCCAGACCCGCACCCACAGACCCCCCCAGAC
>JAWMRA010000079.1:663699-695527 GCA_035584735.1 Pseudotriccus pelzelni | reverse complement strand
TCCCTCAGCCCCGCCCCCCCCCAGCGCCCCCCGCTTCGGCGCCTCCGGCGGCGCGGCCCAATCCCGTTATCCCGCCGGGCCGCCTCCTCGCTCCCATTGGCCGGAGCCGCTGATCGACACCCCTGTGGACCAACCGCCGGCGCGGCATCGGCCGGGGGCGGGACATCCTGCGTGCCGTGCGGCGCGGGCCGCCCCCGCCGCCCGCCCGGAGCTGCCCGGAGCTGCCGCGGCCTGGGCTGGGCCTGCCCGCGCCCGGTGCCCCTCCCGGTGCCCCCCCGGGACCGCCCGGTGCCGCCATGCCACACAGCTTCAAACCCGGAGACCTCGTCTTCGCCAAGATGAAGGGCTACCCGCACTGGCCGGCCCGGGTGAGAGACCTGCGGGGCCGCGCCGCAACCCCCACCCCGGGGAAGGGAAGGGAAGGGGGAGGTCCCGGTCCGGGATGCGGGTGGGAGCGGGAGGGGGGGATGGAGGTGGGATGGGGGCGCGCACCGGCTGCTGTGCCCGCACGGAAGGCTCCTGCCGGGATGGAGGTGCCATAACGGTGCATGGACCGGGATGGGGATCCCGGACCGGGATGGGGATCCCGGACTGGGATGCGGATGCGGGACCGGGGTGGGGGGACACGTACCGGCCCCTGTCCCGGGGCGGGGGACCCACACCGGGATGGAGATGCCATAACGGGACCCGGACCGGGATGGGGATCCTGGACCGGGATGGGGGGACGGTACAGGAGGTGGGGGGTCGGTACCGGGGTGGAGGTGCCATAACGGGACCCCTGCAGGAATAGAGTGCCCTGGACCGGGGTAAGAATCCCGCACCAGGATGGTGTCCCGATGTCGGGATGGAGGTGCCATAACGGTGCCTGTACCGGGATGGGGTCCCGGTACCGAGATGGGGTGTCCCATCCCAGGATGAGGGACCCATGTCGGTGTCTCCCCTGGGATGTGGACCCTGTCCCAGCACCCGCACTGGGGTGGGATGTGGTGTACTGGGATGGGGGCCCAATACCAGTGCGGGACTCCCACTCTTGGATGGGGGGCCCTATTCCAGCACCCACATTGGGATGGGGGCTTGGAACTGGAATGGGATGTCCTGTACTGGAATGGGGGACCCCATGTCAGCACCTGTGCCAGGATGGGAGCCCTGCCCTGGAATAGGGTCCTGCCCTGGGATGGGGGTCCCACAGCAGCACCTGTACTGGACCTGAAGTTTGATCCTGGGAGGGGATCAGACAGGTGCTGTGTTGGTGCCTGTACTGGGATGGTTTTGCCACACTGGGATGGGGGTCTGGGACTGGAACTGGGGTCCTGTGCTGGTACCTGTACTGGGAGGAGACCGGGCACCAGGCTGGGGGTCCCATCCTGGCAACTGCTCCAAGGGAGATGGGGGGGGTCCCACACTGGTGTCTGTCCCTGGATGAGGGACCCCCGGGGCCGTGGCCTGGGGACCCCCCCTCCAGCTGGGGTGACCCCGACCCTGGTGTTGCCCCTCCCAGCCGCCCCCAACATCCCAGCAGAGTCCTGCCCTTCACCCTCCATCATCCTCATCCCCCATTCCTGTTCCCAGCTCCCGACCTGGACACCACCTGCTCTCTGTCCTCACCGCGGGGGGGACAGAACTGGGATCTGCCCCTTGTTGGGGACAGCGGAGGGGACACGCTGGGTGTGATGCGGGTGGGGCGGTGCTGTGAGTGCTCAGGGGGTGCTGCTGCTGCTGTTTGGGGGGTTCCCGGGGGGGACAGGTGGTCCCGCCTTGGGGTGAGAACGTTGTGCCGCGGTGCTGGCCGGAGGAGCGGGAGCTGCTTTGGGACGTGCTCGGTGGGGGACTGACGGGCGTCCCAGGCGAGGCAGGTTCATCCTCTGAACGTGTCCCGTGGGAAGGGACCGGTAGGTGGAACCCCTGTGGGATCGGGGAGGCTCCGGGCGCCGGAGCTGACACCGCTTTGGCTGCACCACGCCGGGAGATCCGGGATGCTGGGAGATCCGGGATACCACCTCCTCCTCCTCCTCCTCCTCCTCCTCCTCCCAGGACAGCCCTGGCACCGCTGCAGCCCCTCTGCTTTAGCTCGCTTGCTTTGTCTGGGGAAGGGTCCCCCCCACCCCGAAGACCTCCCCGGCACCCTGGGGGAGCGCAGAAGACGGGAGTGGCCCCGCGCATCCCGGGGCTGTTCCTGCAGCCGGGAAGGACCCTCGGGCCGCTCAGCAATCGCCCCCCACCCCCTGCTGGGGCTCCCCCTCGGTCCCTCCGGGCGATGCATCTCTGGGGAGTAGCACGTGGAGAGACGACCCCGCGCCAAGCTCTGCCCGGACCCCTCTGGTTACTCTTGCAGAGATCCCGCCGGGATCCCTCAGGGACTCTGATCCGCGGCCAGGGCTTTCTTGCCACCAGCAGGGACCCTGATCCAGATCCTGATCCCCAGCCAGGGCCCCGTCCGGATGGCTTCCCTGCCGTGGGTGCCGGAGGCCGACGCCGCTTTGCCGGGGCTTGAGGACGTTGCTGCCGCTCTGTGTCGCCGCTCTGTGTCACCGCCCTGTCTGACCAACCCCCTGCTCTGGGTTTCCTTTCAGATCGATGACATCGCGGACGGCGCCGTGAAACCCCCCCCGAACAAGTACCCCATCTTCTTCTTCGGCACCCACGAGACGTAAGCGCCGCCCCGCTCCCCCCCTGGCCGGGCCCTGCTGCGCCCCGGCCTCACCTCTGCTTTGTGTCTCTCTCCTTCAGAGCCTTCTTGGGCCCTAAAGATCTGTTCCCTTACGAAAAGTACAAAGACAAATACGGGAAACCAAACAAGAGGAAAGGCTTCAACGAGGGGCTGTGGGAAATCCAGAACAACCCTCACGCCAGTTACAGTGCCCCTGCGGTGAGTGCGGGCCGGGCGGGGGGGCTGCCAGGACCCTCCATCCCTCCAGCTCGCTCTCTGCTCCTCTCTCTCTGCTTCTCCTCGCTGCTGATGTGCTTCCAGCTTGGCTTTCTCGGGGTGGAAGTAGCTCCCCTTTGCTTCCCTGCCCTCTCCTCCGCTGTTGGAGTCCGCTCTCCTCCTCTGGAAGGCGCTTTTGCAGGCGGGGTTTCGCTTTGTGGTGCTCGCCCGAAATCGCGGAGGTTTTGTTGTCGGAGCAAGGACTTGAGGCTTGCTCATCCTGGGCTGTTGGATGGAAAGTCCCCTTTTCCATCCTTTTCCAAGGTCCTGAGCCCTCCAGCGGGGTTCAGAGAGACGGTTCTTTGTCAGCTGCTCATGGGGGGCATCTTGTGACGGTAATTGTGGTCCAGTTTATCGTGTAGTGATTGTCTGGCGTTGTAGAGAGTTGGGCTGGAGAGGCAGAGAACGGTTTTTGAGGTGAGCAACAAGGTCCAGGTCTGGAGGTCAGGGAATGGAGCCTCCTTGGCTCTGGTGAGGAGCCAGGATGTGGTTTGAGGGGCTCTGGGAGATGGTTGCACCCCGAGCTCTGGATGTGGGGTGAGGTGAGACTGTGGAGGTGCTTGAAAACCGGGAGGTTGATGGTGCTGAAGGAAACACCTGCCCCGGCCAGGAATCCACCAGGAATTCCCATCAGGGATAGGGACCTTCTGTTACTGAGGGGCCGCCAACACCAACTGCGTCCTGTGGGCAGAGGAGCAGGAGGAGACTGAAACAGAGGTTTTCCTTGGTTTTGAGGCCTAAATGAAACGAGGTGCCAGGAACGGTCAAAGGCAAGGAGAGGCTCTCCCAGCAGCTGGAAGAATCCAGGCCTTAGGAAACACCGGTTCTGCAGAAGATGGAAATTGGGGTTTGATGTCCCTGCATGAGGAACCTGCTGGAGAAGCGAGGAGACCTCCAGGGAGCAGGACACGGGAGATGCCAACTGGGAAGAGCGTGGTGGCCACCTGGACTCCTTGTGCAGCCCTTTCCCATGGGAAGAGGACAGGAAGAGGCCTGATCCAGGTGGAGGAAGGGGAACAGCCGCTCCCTGACGCCGAAGGAGAGACTGAACCCAGGCACCCCCCGCTTGTCTGGCGCCGTTAGGGCCGGGAAGGCCTGGGGGCTGCTCCAGGGGGGCTCCCAGCTCCAGGCTGCTCCAGGGATTTTGGATGAAGGGAAGAGGGCAGCAAGGCAGCAGCCGAGCCGGGGAGCCCAGGATCGCGTGTGGCTGGTGGTGTCAGGGTGGTGTGTGAGGGGCTGTGGGTGCCGGGGGATCAGAAGGGGGTCAGAGGGGTTGTGTTTTCCAAAGGGATCTGTGCTGGGAGGGGAGGCTGCTCTGCACGCCCAGCTCTGCCATCCTTCACTCCCCACCCTTTGTGCCCCCTTCTCCTCTCCTGCCCCCTCAAAACACCCCCCAGGCCCCCCTAACTCAGCTCTGCTCCCGTGTCCGTAGCCCGCGAGCTCCTCCGACAGCGACGTCCCGGACAACGATCCCATGGCGGGAAGTGACGCCGGGGAGGACGAGGAGGACTCTGCCATGGCCACCGTGCCCACGGAGAAGGTGGACAGCGACGAGGACTCGGATCGGGGCAGCGACCACAGCGGGCTCAAGAGGAAACCCTTGGCCATGAAGGTGGGTGTGGGCTGGGCTCGGGAGAGGGGCCCGGCCAGGGACACCCTGGGACCACCATGGGGCTTCCCTCAGACCCACCGTGGTGGAAAGTGGGGAAGAAACCAATTCCCTCTGGGTTTCTGGTGGGAAGCAGGGTTCAGCCTGTTTTTGGGGGGTCTAAGCCTGTGGGGTGGTGGGATGGCCAGTCCTAGTGGAGATTGCAGCCCGGAGGAGAATCCAGAGGTGCATGTGGCTGTTCTTGCACGGATACTTGGGAAGAGTTGGAAGAAAGCATTTGGTTTTCCATGGTGGGTGGAGAGGGAATGGGCTTCTCTCATCTTGTCCCCTCTCCCGTCCCAGATGCCGGTGACAAAACGGCCTCGGAAATCCTCCAGTGACCTGGACCAGGGCAGCCCCTCCGTGACGGAGGAGGAGAACTCGGAGACGTCTTCCGAGTCGGAAAAGAACAGTGACCAGGTGCCGAGGGGGGTGTGGGACACTCTGCCAGGCTGGGGATGGGGGGAGGGTTGGAGGGAGAGCACCCCCGCTGGGCCTGGGGTAGCCTGACTGGCTTCTGACAGCACTGTGAGGCTGTTCCACCTTTCCTCATAGTTCCCTTTTCCTGCAGGATTTCACTCCCGAGAAGAAGCCGGTGGCCAGGGCCCCGCGGAGGATGCCGGCAGGGGGGAGGAAGAAGAAGGTAAAGGACCCCAAATCTGAGGGAGGCTGGAGAGGAGTTGGGGGTCTGTGCTGTGGGGAGGGAGAGCAGGGCATGGTGGGACCTCATTGACCCCTCATTGACCTGCTGGGACTGGGGTGCTTATGGGATTCAGGGCACTTCTGGGACTGGGGTGCTGCTGAGATTGGGGTGCTGCTGGTTTTTGGGCACAATTGGGACTCAGGGTGTTCTGGGTTTGGAGTCCTATTGGGGTTCAGGGTGTTCTGGGCCTGGGGTGCTGCCACCCCAGTGCCACCCTCCATCCCAGCCCCTCTCTCTGCCTGCAGAAAGTGGAGTCCGGCTCCGACTCCGACTCCAAAGTGGACTCGGACCTGGAGGTGGGAAACGCCACCGTGGACATGACCAAGTCCGACTCCAACTCCGACTCGGACTCGGACGTGTCGGTGAAAAAGGCGCCGCGGGGCCGCAAGCCGGGTGAGCCAGGGGGCTGTTCTGCCACGCCCGGCCTCCTTGGGATGGGAACGCGGGATGTCAGGGGCTCCCGAGGCTCTGGGATCTCCTCCCGGTGTGGGCACATCCCAACCCCTTCCTGAGCTCCTCTGCCCCCCCCCAGTTTGGGGCTGTTTTAACAGAGGGACCCCCAGGGCTCCTGCTGATCCTGTCCCCGTTGTCTTGCAGCCGAGAAACCGCCCCCCAAGCCCCGGGGCAGGAAACCGAAGCCCGAGCGTGTCCCCACCAGCTCCAGCAGCGACAGGTGAGGTGGGATGGGACACCAGGACACCGGGACACCCCCGGGGCTGGGCTGGAGGGTCACCCCCTCTCTGCCACGTCGTGCCTGTCCCCGGCAGTGACAGCGACAGCGACGTGGATCGCATCAGCGAGTGGAAGAGGCGGGACGAGGAGCGGCGGCGGGAGCTGGAGGAGAAGAGGAAGAGGGAGCAGGAGGAGGAGATCCGTCGGCTCCGGGAGCAGGAGAAGGAGGAGAAGGAGAGGAGGAAGGAGAAGGCGGAGAAGAGCGAGGAGGCACACTCGGACTCGGAGAGCAGTGCCGAGGATGAGGTGGCCAAAAAGGGCCGGAGGGGCCGGGCCAAGGCCCCGTCCTCCTCGGACTCGGAGCTGGAGCCGGAGAAGGAGGTGAGTGTGGAGCCAGCAGGGACCTGCTCTCCTCATCTTGGGTTAACCTGGGCTTGCCCGCACAGGCTTGGGGAGGGCTGTGTGTCTGCAGGCACATCCTGCCTTGCCATGGGAGCTCTTCTCCTGGCCCAGGATGCCCCGTCCAGCTGTGGGCCTCACATGTGGCACAGGATGCCCAGGGAAGCTGTGGCTGCCCCCTCCCTTGGAAGTGTCCAAGGCCAGGTTGGAGCAGCCTGAGCTAGTGGGAGGTGTACGAGTGGAACAGATGAGCTTTAAGGTCCCTTCCAACCCAAACTGTTCCCTGCTCTCCAAGGTGCTCTTCCTCCCACCACAGTCGTGGGATTTGCTCCCCCCGGAGCCTGTGGAAGCACAAGCCAGGCTTGGCTGGAGCACAGGGAAGGGTTGCAGTACTGTGGCCATGGGGTGATGCTGTGCCGTGGGGTGCTGTGGGGTGCCCGTATGCCATGTCCATGGGGTGACGCTGTGCTGTGTCCATGGGGTGTCCGTGCCCACGGGGTGACACTGTGCTGTTTCTGTGGGGTGTCCATGGGTGTCCATGTCCATGGGGTGTCCATGCCCACGGGGTGACGCTGTGCCGTGGCCGTGCCGTGGCCATGCCACTCTCCCTGCATTGTTCTCTCCTCCAAGGTAAAGAAGCCAGCGAAAAAACAGCCCTCGGAGTTGTCAAGGAAACCAAATCAGAAGGAGAAGAGGGGCCGAGCAGAGGAGAAGCCACGGAACAAGTCAGCATCTCCTCCTCCTCCCTCCCTCCCCTCCCTCCATTTCCCTGGGAACGGGGGGTGTTCCTGTGCTGCCCCAGCCCTGGGGTGGGGATGGGGCTCCCTGGGGCTGCAGCACCCACAGAGGGCCTGGGTTTGTCCCTCCCTTCCTTTTCCTGAGCCCAAGGGGGGTTACAAGGATGACGTTCCCTTTTCCTGGCTGCATTCCCGGGGAGCTGGGGCACAGGGGAGCTGGGACCTGGGGGTGACGGTGGCTGGGGGGCAGCAGGGTGCTTGGGATGCTCCAGGCAGTGCCACGAGCCTTGGTAGCCCGGTGGTGAGCAGGGAGGTTCACCACAACCCTCTTCCCTCTTCCCTTTCCCTCCCACAGACCCCTGAAAGTGGAACGAGGCCGGAAGAAATCTGACCCGATCCCTGAGAGGAGGATGGAGAAGAAAAAGGGTGAGAGAGCCACGACCGCCCACCATGGAGGGGGGAGGAGGGGGAGGGCAGGGGATCATCCAGGGGTGGTTCCCCCATCCCTGGAACAGGGAATGGTGAGGTTGTACCAGGGCCTTTCCCGGGATCGCATTTCCAATGCAGAGATGCTGAGCCCTCCCCGTGTTGGCCCATCCCAGTCCATCCTCTCTGAGGAGCTCCCTGGGGCTCTGCTGACCTTGGAGGTGCAGGAGGACACCAGAGCCTGGCTGGGGGTTAGATCCCAGGCTCTGGGCAGTGCCGTGGGCCCCACCGGTGTCCTGATGCCTCGGCCTGTCTCTGTCCCTGCTCCAGAGCCCACGGTGGAAGAGAAGCTTCAGAAGCTTCACAGCGAGATCAAGTTTGCCCTGAAGGTGGATAACCCGGTGAGTGCCAGGCGTGGGCACTGCCTGGAACACCCCTGGGGGCTGCAGTCCCAGGGCAGCTCCTCCTCCTCCCTTCTGGGCGTGCTGGGAGCTCCCCAGGTGCCCACGGGGACGCCCCCAGGCAGCCCCTGAGCCCGGTGCCAACCCCCCTGCAGGACATCAAGCGGTGTCTGAACGCGCTGGAGGAGCTGGGAACGCTCCAGGTCACCTCCCACATCCTGCAGAAGCACACAGACGTGGTGGCCACGCTGAAGAAGGTAGAGCAGAGGGCTCAGTCCCTCCCTGGAGCCAGAGGGGAGGCGGTGTGGGCCCCCACCCCAGCTCTAAGGGGGTCCCTCCTCCCGCTTCCCGGGGCAGATCCGTCGCTACAAAGCCAACAAGGACGTGATGGAGAAAGCAGCCGAGGTCTACACCCGGTTGAAGTCGCGTGTGCTGGGACCAAAGCTGGAGGCCCTGCAGAAAGCCAACAAAGCTGGGCCTGAGAAGGACAAGGGGGAGGTGGAGAAGAGCCAGGAGAAGCTGTCGGGAGCGGAGACACGGAACGAGAAGGGGGAGGAGGAGACGAATGCTGGTAACGCTCCCTGAACGTCCCTGAGTGTGATGCCACGGCCCTTCTCGGGGCACATCCCGTCCCGCTGGGGACCGGGGACACGGGGAGCTGGCTCTTGGCCTCGCTGGTGGAGGGATCAGCCCCTCCAGGCCCTGCCTTGCCGGAGTGCCAGGGGTGGGAAAGGGCTGGGTGTGGAATGCTGGCGCAGTGAGGGCAGAGGGCAAACCTCGGGCCCCACGCCCTGGCTCGGGGGGCCTCCAGGCTGAGTTTTGGCCAAGGATGGTTCCTCCCAGCCAGCCTGAGCTCTGCTCCAACAGAGGAAGGTGGGGATGTCCTTGGACACCGGCTCAGGCCCTTGCACAGGCCGCTGGTGACTGGGATCTTCCACCCTCGGAGCCAGGTCCTGCCTGGGGACGGCCCGGTGGTGCTGCAAGAGCCTTCCTGGAGGAGCTGCCGGGGAAAATCCACCCTGGCACTGGCCTGGGCTGGGGGGTGGAGGTTTTGAGGCCCTTCTTGCACCTGTTGGGGTCAGCCAGGCCCGGGATCCCCTCGGGCTCAGTTGGGTGTCCGGGGACAGCCTATGGCTCTGCATCCTTGGCCCACTTGGGCTGGGGTGGACGAGAGGCTCCAAGTGCCTGAGCCTCTCTCTCTTTTCCCTGTTAGACCTGCCAGGTCCTGTGAATGGCGAATCCCTGTCCCAAAAATCGGAGGGCACAGAGGAGAAGGACACAAGCCAAGGGCCGGGAGCTGCAGAGCCGGAGGCGTCCGAGGAACCCCACAACAAGTGAGTGTGAGGGGCTGGAGCTGCCTGTGACCCACTGGGCTCTTCCTGGGGTGATCTGGGGGGAGCTGTGGGCCGTGTCAGGGTGTTCCCAGCCTGGGAAGGAACTGGGATGTGGGATTGTCTGCCCCAGCAGCGTGCAGGACTATCCCAAGGCTGAGCGAGCCGGGCCGGAGCGGGAGGCTGTGGATGACACGGAGGAGAGCTGAAGAAACAGCTCCCACCTGGAACAGGAGGAGGAGGAAGAGGAGGAGGAGGAGAGGCTGGGAAGGGAGACCAGCCTGTGCCTCCTCCCCTGCTGGAGTCACTTCACTAAGTCACACGTAGCCGATGTCCTTGGTCTTGTCCCGTGTCCCTGCGGCGGCACCGCCCGCGGGGGGGCTGTGCTGGTGTCTGTATTTGTCCCCCCCTCCCTTTTTATTATTTTGATTTTATTTTGTTGGAGGTTTTTTTTTTGGGGGGGGGGTTGCTTTATTTTTGTTTTGTTTTGTTTTTTGCCCTCCTACCTAATTTCTTGTGATTTCAACCGACATGAAATGAATATAAAGGGTTTTCTAATGAAAAACACGAGGAGCCCCCAGAGTCTCTTTCTGGTTGGGATGTGGGGAGGGAAGGGTTGGGGCTTGGAAAACACCCCAGTGGGTCCCCAAAGTTCCTCTGGACCAGGACCAGGCACCCATGGATGTCCCTGGCTGGGCTGGGCAGCCAAACTTGGCACCTTTGCTGAGCTTTTCCTGAGCTCCAGGGGCTGCTCCAAGCCCCTTTTCCCACCATCATCCTCCTCTCTCCAGCCAGAGGGAGCTGCTGGAGCTGGATCCTTCTGCCCCAGGGGCAGCAGGAAGGCTGGGCACCAACTTTTGGGGTAAAAGCAGAACGAAAACAGTGTGTTCTCTCCTAACTGCCCCAGGACGGGACTGAGGGCATCATCCTGCCCCGTGCTGGGCACCAGCTCTGGCTCTTGGTCTCTTTGCTCTTTTGCAACGTTCCAGAGCCTTTTTTCCATGTCCAACAAAACCGTTCCTGGCTCCTCTTTGTGCCCAGACCCTGAGGGAGGATCCCCAGTCCCCCTTTAGAGGCTGCTGGTGCTGTAACTCTGCCCTGGGGCTTTGCTTTTTTTCCAGGGCTGATTTCACAAAACCCAAATAAAGCCCCCCAAAAAAAAAAACCCCGCGTGCCTCTTGCCCAACTGCAGGGAAGAGAGAGGCCAGAGAGGGAGGGAGGTTTTCCAGACGGTCAGTCCCATCCTTGGGGTGGGAAAGATGTGGGGAAAACCCAGACGCCGAGAGTGGGACATCCCCCTGACCCAGGAGGGTTTAGGGGTGGGGATGGGGAGGGGAACCACGTCCAGCTCAGCCCCAGCACCGACCCACTGCCCCTGCCAAGGACATTGGTCCTGGGGGGTGGGTGACACGCCAGTCTGGGGGGACAGAGGCCCCCAGTGGGATGAGCAGGCCCTGCCCTGCACCCCCTCACTGCCAGCCCCCCCTCCCCATAATGGGTGTGACTCTGCCCCTACAGCCCCCTGCTCCTGATCCCACTGCCAGCCCCTCTCCTCCCACCCCTGGTCCCACCGGTCCCACCAGCCCAACACCCCCCCCGCCAAAGAAACCTCAGCCCAGTGCAAAACTAACCAGTTTATTGCTTCTTGTGCTGTTCTCACCCTACGGGACTGGGGGCTTGAAGGCATTGGGGGCACGGGGGACCCCTCCAGGGGGGCTGGAGGGGACCCCCAACAGGCACTTGGGGGGTCCAAGGCACGTTCCTGCAGGGGACAAGGTTAGGGGGGGCAATGTGGGCTGGGCGGGGTGGGTTCAGCAGCTCCTAACGAGGTTTTTGGGGGCGTGCGGGGAGGGGACCCTCAGCCCAGAGGGCGCTACTCCATCCCCACGGGGCGCTGGCTGGAGGGGGCGAAGGGTCCCACCAGCCACGTCAGGGGGGTGCCGGAGGCCACGCGCTCCACCAGCTCGTCCATCAGCTGCCGGGCTCGGGCGGCGTGGGCGCGGGCCCGGGCCAGCACGGCGCCCGTCAGGTCGTGCAGGGAGGCGGCCGAGCCCAGGGCCGCCCGCAGCTCCTCCACGCTGTGCCTCACCTGCCCCGCCGTGTCCTGCACGCCGGCGGGCAGGCCCTGCAGGCCGCTCAGCAGGGGCTGGCAGGAGCTCTGCAGCTGCTGGGCCAGGCCCTGCAGCATGGCCAGCGCGCCCGACTCCACCGTCTGCAGGGGGGAGAGAGAAACGGGGAGGTGAGGGGTGGGAGACGCGCCCCGGGATCACCTCCGGGGACCCCCCCTGCCCCTCCGCCTACCTCCGGTGTCGCCGGCTCCTTGGCACCGCCCGGCTGCTTCTTGCTCCACTCCAGCCACATCTGCTGCAGCTTCTCCTGCCCTCCCTGCAGCCTCTGGTCCACGCCCTGCTTCAGGTGCTCCACCTGGGGGAGAGGAGACCCCAGGGCGAGTGGGAGGGCGAGTGGGTGGGTGGGGTACACCTTGGGGTGACGCGGAGGGGGGGGACGCAGGGATGGGTCCTACCAGGTCGAGGGTGCCCTGGAGCTGTGCCAGCAGGTCCTGGCTGCTGTGGCGGGCGCTCTGCAGCTTGCCCAGCGAGTGCTGCAGGGCTCTGTGCTGCACCTTGCTGGAGAGGGAGCCCAGGCGCACGAAGTAGCTCTGCTGCTGCTTCTGCTGCTCCGGCTCGAAGCCCTCCACGGCCGTGGCCAGCTTGGCTGTGGGACAGGAGCTGCTGAGGCGGCCCCACCACCACCACCACCACCTCCCTGTAGAGCCTCCATCACCCTGCCCGGGCACTGCCCTCCCCTCAGCCCACGACACATCTCTGGGGGTTTGGGATCAGCTGCTCACCCAGCTCCTCGTTGGTCATGGGCAGGTAATGGTCCACCAGCTCCTCCGACTTCTCCAGCACGGAGCCCACCCCGCTGGCCACCATTTGGCCCACGGAGGAGCCCATGACGGTGCTGACCCCGCTGCTGACCGCTGACCTGGTCATCTCCACGCCGCCCTGCACGGCCCCCCTGGTCATGTCCACCACGCCCGTCACCCGGCTGGTCACCGCGTCCCTGGCCCCGGCCACGGTGCTGCTCAGCACGTCCCGGGCCCCCGTCACCGTGGAGGTCACCAGGAGCTTGGTGTCCGAGATGAGCTGGGAGGGCACACACACACACAACCCTCCGTCAGGCACCGCTGGGGGGATCCCCCAGGGTGTTTGCCCACCCCACTGTGCCCCTGCTACCTTCTCAGGGGGCTGCTGCAGGATGGGCAGCTTCTCCTCCAGCTTGTCCAGCCCTTTGCAGGCGAAGTCGTTGGCGGTGGAAACTGGGGATGTGAAAAGAGGTGGGTTAATACCCTGCTGCCCTGCTGGAGCTCTGCCAGGGCCAGGTTTTGGGCACCCCCAGGGGTGCTGCTTCCCCCAGCTCCTCCTCCAGCTTCTCCAGCCCTTTGCAGGTGTAATTTTTGATGAAAGGAAGTAGAAACGAGAAAACAGCTTTTCCCGCTCCTGCTGCCCTGCAGGAGCTCTGCTACAGCCAGTTTTCCATCACCCCAAAACTCAGCGGGTGCTGCTCCAGCCCTTTCTCCCTTGGCCACATAACTCTGACACACAAACCCGGGTCACCCCTCTGCTGTTGCCTCACAGGAGCTTTGCCAGAGTGAGTTTTGGGGCCCTCCCCACCCCCGTGGGGTGACGTCCCTCGCCCCCCACACTCACTCTGTGGCTCCAGCCGGGTGAGGAGGGGCTGGGCCCCGCTCACGGCCGCCGCCGTCAGCGTCTTCACCCCCTTCTCGGCGGCATCGCAGACGGAGCGGACGTAGGGGTGGCTCTCCTTGGTGGAGTTGTAGGCGCTGGACACCATGTCGTAGGCAGAGCTCACCAGGGGCAGGTTGGCCACGCGCGTCCCGATGCTCTGCGGAGCGTGGGTGGAGTCAGGGGGAGCGTGGGGGGGGGATGGAGCCCCAAATCTCACAGGGGACGGGGGCGTACTCTGTGTCTCCACCCCCCCAGGGATGGTTTTTGGGTGCTCCCAGGGCTCTCCCAGCCTTGCGAAGGGACAAAGCATAGCTCCGTCCCCAAGCAGGACAGGACAGGACATGTTTTGGGACGAACCCCCCTCCCTCAACCAGCCCCCTTTCCCCCACTGACCTGTTGCTCCTCCGCCTTGGGCTGCGCCGTCGCGGGCTCGGGGGTGGCCATGGTGGGGCTGGGGGGGGACGGGACAGGACCGTGAGTGGCGCCAGATCCCCCCCCAACACTCCCCTCAAATCCCCCCGATGGGGGGCCCAAAGTTTCCCATTCCACGGGCCGGGGCAGCTCCCACGCGCTTGGGAAAACCTGGGACAGGGGGGTCCCGGGGACCGGCACCGGGATCGCGACCGGGACCGGGATCGGGATCGCAATCGGAAGCAGAATCGGGACCGCGATCGAAAATGGGATCGCAGTAGGGATCGGAACGGGGATATGGATCGGGCTCACCGCTGGTGGCTGCGCTGGGTTCGGCTCCGCTCGGCTCGCTTGTGGCTCCGGGCTCGCCCCGCTCCTCCCCAGCGCCCTTTATACCCCCGGAGCCCGGCCCCGAGCGCATGTGACCGGAGCCGCCCAGCGGGGCCGGCCCGGGGCGCACCGGGAGCACCGACCGGCGGGGCCGCGACCGCCGACAGCCCTCGGGACCGGGATCCCCCCGCCATCGGGATTAGGATCCCCTTGGGACCGGGATTAAGATCCCCGCGGGACCCGGCTGGAGCCCCCCCGAGAACCGCCGGCACCGAGTCCCCCTCCCAGCACCGGGAGTGGGCTGAACTGACCCCCCCGGACCCGATCCCTCGGTCTGTGCTGCCCTGACCCCCCTCCCCGGTACCGGATCCCCCGCGAATGGGCTGCACCGACACCCGCTCAGGGCCGGGGGTCCCTCAGACTGGTCCACACCGACCCCCCGGCCCCCATTCCCCAGGATCAGGATGCACTGACACCCCCACCCAGAGTCAGATCCCCTCCCCCGGGGCACTGGATCCCCCACACCGACCCTCCCTGACACCGAGCCCCCAGGACAAACCACACCTTGCCCCACCCCACAGCCCCCTGCCCCTCATGTGGATCCCCCAGGACGGGGGTCCCGGCGCTGCCCCCCACACCTGGCCCAGTGGAGATGGTCAGACTGGTCCCAGTGGGTGCCGGTGGCCGGAGGGTGGGCAGTGACGGAGCGCCCGGTGTCACCCACTGGGTGCTGCGACCACGCCGTGCCTGTGATGTCGGGGACACCCCGGGCCCAGCCCCACCGTGGTGACAACGGGGACAAAGTTCAGTGCCACACGGCTGAGGGGCACAGTCCAGCCGGCATCCTGTGGCACCCTCAGTCTCAGCACCTCGCTGGACACCCACCCCGCTCTCCCACCCTCCGCTGGGACCCTCCCTGGGGGTGCCCCCCGGCTCTGCCGCCCGTGCTGAGCCCCCCCCCACGGTGGGCCCAAGGCCCCGCAACGAGCTCCGAGTCATTTTAAGGCCAAAAAAAGTTGTTTTCTTCCTCTTTAAACTGGTTTGAAGCTGTTAAGGCACGAAACCCCAGCGCTCCCGGGGCTTGGGGACACCGCGGGGAAGGGCACACGCTGCGTCCTCCACGTGGCACTGCCCCCACGCGAGTGCCTGGCAGCGACATCGGGGTCCCACGCCGGGTCGCCGAGTCCATCATCCCCTCGACCCCACTGGGGCCGGGGTTCCCAGCCGTGGGTGGGTGGTGCCCGTGGCTCAGTGCTGGCTGCGCACCGGCGGGGCAGCGGGCGCCCGGTGCGTCCCCCCGACGGTGACACAGCCCTCCCACTTGGCCATCTCCAGCGGGACGTCCTCGGGGTACTCCACCAGCGCCGGGGCGAAGGGCCCCACGAGCCAGGGCAGGGGCGCGCGCTGCCCCACGTGCTCCAGCAGCTCCTCGACGCCCAGCTGCGCCCGCGCCACCCTGTCCCGGCTCTGCTCCAGCACCAGCTCCGACAGGTCGTGGAAGGAGCGGGCGCGGGCCAGGGCAGCCTGGACGCCCTCCACGCCTTGCCGGACGCGCCCCGCTGTCTCCTGCACGCCGCCGGGGAAGGCCCGGGCGCACGAGGCCAGGCGGGCACAGGCGCCGTGGAGCTGCTGCAGGAGCCCCTGGAGCATGGCCAGGGCCCGAGCCTCCACCTGCGGGGCACCGGCGGGCACGGGGGGCTCCAGAGGGGCTCCAGACCTTGGTGTCCTCCATGGGTACAGCCCCCCCCCCCAGCCCCATACCGTGGTGTCCTGGCCCCCCAACCCATCCTGTGGTGCCCCGCATGGCCACGGCCCCCCACCCCATCCCATCCCATCCCTTTGTCTCCCCCATGGGTGTGGCCTCCAACCTGTATCTTGGTGTCCTCCACAGTCACAGCCCCTCACCCCACACCTCACTTCCAAGACCACAGTATGCACCCCCACCCCATTCTCAGCGTCTTCCCTGGGTACCCCTGCCCTGTATCTTGGTCTCCTCCATGGGCACAGCCACCCACCCCAATTCTTTGTTGTCCTCCGTGGCCTTTGGTGTCCTACATGACCACAGCCCCCTATCTGGGTGTTCTCCATGGCCATGATCCCCTGTCCCACACCTCGGTGTCCTCCATGGACACAGCCCCTCACCCCATCCCTGGGTGTCCCCCGAGGTGCCCCCACCCCGTACCTGGCTCTCCTCCATGGGCACAGCCTCCTGCTGGCTCCACTCCAGCCACAGGCGGTGGAGACGCTCGCGGGTGCCGCGCCGGGGCCCGTCGGGGCCCTGCTGCCCCTCCTCGATCTGGGGGAGGTTCAGCCGGCTGGGAGCGCACCCAGGAGCGCGGGGCCAGCCCGGGGCCGTCCCGGGGGCTTCCCGTGCGCCGCGTCCTTACCAGCTGGATGAGGCGGTGGAGCTGTGCCAGCAGCCGCTGGGCGCTGTGCCGTGCCCGCTGCAGCTCGCCCAGCGAGCGCCGCAGGGCCCGGTGCCGCAGCTTGGCCGACAGGGAGCCCACGCGGACGAAGCAGCTCTGCCACCGCCTGTGCCGCTCCGGCGGGGCCGCCTCCGGGCCTGCTGGGGCCACCTCCGTGCCCCGGGCCACCTGTGGGCCCGCTGTGGCTGCTGTGGGACCAGGGGCGAGGATGGTGTGGATGGACCATCCTGTGCCAGCCACTGGATCACCCCGTGCTGGGCGCTGGATCCACCCCACACCAGCCACTGGATCACCCCGTGCTGGGCGCTGGATTCACCCCACACCAGGCACTGGATCACCCCACACCAGGCACTGAGATGTGCTCCATGCACAGGGGTGCCCGCCCACGGGATGCTTGGCCACCGGGTCATGTCGGAGGTGTCACCTCAAAGCCCGGTGGCCCCTGCGGTCACCTTTGTGACACAGGGCCAGCCCTGCCACCCTGTGCCGAGCTATAAATACCCGGGTGGGCAGCACGGGACTATATTTGCCTCAGGTTTCCAGGTGAGAGTTCACCAGTGCCCTGGACGGGGCCTGTCCCCTGCCCAGTGTCACGGTGACCCTGCAGCCCTGGCACTGCCACGGGGGGCTGAGCGCGGCCGAGGTGCACCAGCAACACACCGAGCGACGGGGTGGGGAGCCCAGGCGGGGTTTGCACCCCCCCAAATTCGGGAGACGGTGCCGGCGACAGCACGGTGGGCACTTACCCAGCTCCTCCTCCGTCCTGGGGAGGTACCTGTCCACCAGCTGCTCCGATTTCCCCAGCACCGCGTCCACCCCCGTGACCAGCAGCCGCCCCACGCGGGTGCCCGCCACGGTGCTGAGTGTCCTGGCCACCGCCCCGCTCACCAGCTCCCTGGTCCCGGCCACCACCTGGGAGGGGACAGCACAGGGCAGCCTTACCCTTCAGTGGCTCCAGCACTGGACACCCCTGCGCCCCCAGGGGGTTGTTACCCTCTCAGGGGGCTGCTGCAGGATGGGCAGCTTCTCCTCCAGCTTGTCCAGCCCTCTGCAGGCGAAGTCGTTGGCGGTGGAAACTGGGGATGTGAAAAGAGGTGGGTTAATACTCTGCTGCCCTGAGCAGGAGCTCTGCTGGGGACAGCTTTTGGGCTACCCCAAAACTCGGGGGGTGTTTTCCCTCCCATCTGCTTGTCCAGCTTCTCCGGCCCTTCATTCCTTGGCGATACAAAGTGGATGTGAAATCAGATGATTCCTCTCCTGCTGCCTTGCCAGGGCCATTTTTTGGGGACCCCAGAATCCACAGGGTACTGCTCCCAGCTGCTCCTCCAGCTTCTCCAGCCCTTTGCAGGCACATTTGGTAGCAGTGGGAGCCAGAGGCACGAAACCAGGTTATTCCTCTCCTGCTGCCTTGCAGGAGCTCTGTGAGAGCCAGTTCCTGGGGGACCCCAAACCTCAGGGGGTGTTTCCCCTCCATCTTTTCCTCCAGCTCCCCCAGCCCTTTCTCCCTTGGCCACATAACTCTGACACACAAACCCGGGTCACCCCTCTGCTGTTGCCTCACAGGAGCTTTGCCAGAGTGAGTTTTGGGGCCCTCCCCACCCCCGTGGGGTGACGTCCCTCGCCCCCCACACTCACTCTGTGGCTCCAGCCGGGTGAGGAGGGGCTGGGCCCCGCTCACGGCCGCCGCCGTCAGCGTCTTCACCCCCTTCTCGGCGGCATCGCAGACGGAGCGGACGTAGGGGTGGCTCTCCTTGGTGCTCGCGTACGCCGAGGCCACGGCCCCGCAGGCACAGCTCACCAGGGCCAGGCTGGCCACGCGGTTCACCACGCTCTGCGGGGCGGGCTGGCACTGAGAGGGGGACCCCAGAGGCACCCCCAGGCGCCTCAAAGCCTCCCGTTCCCCCCTTACCTTCACCTCTGGCCCGTCCAGCACCGCCACCGCCGCGTTTTTGGCAGACATGGCACCGGCGGCTGTGGGGAGAGATATTGGGGTGTCATGGGTGGGTGAGCGCAGTGGGGACCCTCGGGGGGGGCTGAGACCCCCAAGACCAGCCCCTCCAGCTCCTGCTCACTGAAGGCTGAGACCCACCAGCTCACGACACGAGTGGGAGCTGCTGGAGGCCTCTGAGCAGCTTGCGGAGCGCCATGGGGAGGCTCGAAGGAATTTGGGGGGGTGGGATTGGCCTCCTGCCCTGCTGGGATGCCGTGGGGTTGGGTCCCCTCAACCCCTCTTGAGTCGCCCCATCCCCACCTGGGGCCGCCCCTTTCGGGGCCGGGCAGGGGGCGTTCGGGTGATTCAGCGGAAGGCGGGCAGGGTTTGTCTGTCGCAATCCCGCGCTGGGGACGTGCCGCCCGTCACCGTCCCCTCGCCCGGGGCAGCCCCACCACCCCCGCGGGGAGCAGAGCGGCCCCCCCCGGCAGCCCCTCTGCCCTTTGGGGTGTCCCGCTGTCCCCCCCCCCCCGGCCCGGCCCTTGGGCATCCCGGGGGACAAGTTCTAGGGGGCTTCGGGGGGGGCTGCAGGCAGGTCTCTGCCGGGGCAGGTCCCCGCGGGCGTCCCCTTGAGTTTCTAGGGGTGTCCCCTCGCGTCCCTGGGGGCCGTTGGGGTCCCTGGGGTGCTCCGCGGACCCCGGGATCCCCGACCGACCCCGGGACGCCCGGACTCCACCCGAGACCCCCCAGACCCCCTCTGGAGCCCCCCCGGACCCCTCCGGCCCCGCTTGCCACCCTCCAACTCCCTCCAAGCGCCGGGCTCGGTACTCACGGGGGGCGGGGGTCGAGTTCTGTCGCGACCCCCGGTCGCGATCGCGACCCCCGGGCCCCGCCCAGCGCGGGCACGGTTAGCCAATCAGCGGAGGGGCGGGGCCGGGTCTCCACCAATGAGGAGGGAGGGGCGGGGCGATGGGAGGGGCCCGGGGCGCTGTCCCGACACGTGGGGGCGGGTTGCGATCGTGCCCGGGGGGCTCCGCAGGGACCCCCCCCGGCCCGGGGGGCGGGCAGGGGCCGGCCAGAACCCCTGGGGGACAGGAGTCACCTTGCCACGTGTCCCCACGCTGAGGGACCCAATGACTGGTGTCCCCACCCTCTCCAGGTGTCCCCATCCCCAGGTGTCCCCTCGCCACGTCTTCCCCACGCCAAAGGACTCAATGGCCAGTTTTCCCCCAGCTCCACTCCCTTACCACGTGTCCCCACCTCAAGAGACACAAAGGCCGGTGTCCCCACCCTCTCCAGGTGCCCCCACCCCTGGTGTCCTCACCCCAGGTGTCCCCATGCCAGGTGACCTAAAGACTGGTGCCCCTCTGCCAGTATCCCTTGCCCATCTCCATCCCAGGCACCCAGGCCATCCCCATGGCCAGTGTCCCCACCCCCGTGACCCAACGCCAGGCGTCCCCACACCAAATAGCTCCACGCCAAGCGTCCCCGTGACATCTGTCCCTCCGCCAGATGTCCCCACCCCACATGTCCCCGTGCCACCAGAGCCTCTCATGGTGCGTGTGCCCACGGGGGGGTGTGTGAGAGAACAGGACCCCCCAGCCTGTGTCCCCCCAGCCCTGTGCGCCCCCCCGGCCGACCCCGGGTCCGCGGGGGGGGCGAGGGGGAGATGTAAAAAGTCGCCAAGGCGGCGGCGGGGGAGTCGCCTCCGGTAACCGGGTGTTTATTGGGGCCGCGGGTACAGCCCGCGGGCGGCCGCATGCATGGCCGCGGGGGGGGGGGGGGGAGGCCCCCCCCCCCCCCCCGCCCTATTTACAGCCTGCCACCCCCTGGGGACCTGCCACCCCCCCGGGGACCTGCCACCACCCCCCCGCGACCCGCCACCCCGGGTGGGTGCCAGGCAGGGGTGGCACCGAAAGGGCACCCTTTGCCAGCAGAGAGTGGGTTCGGTGGGGACCCCCCTCCAGCCCCAGCGGTGCCCCCCCCACCCCGGCTGTGCTTTCCAGGAGGGAGTGCTGAGGGGGGGGATGGATAAGCACCCCCAAGCTGGCACCGGGTAGGGGTTGACCCCGGACTGGGGGCTGAGTGCACCCCATCCCCAGATAACACACACACTTGGGGGGTCCCCAACCCCCCCCTCGCACCCCAAACGTTCACCCAAACGTTCCATCACCACAACCAACGCGCCCCGGTGGCACCCCCGGGCCAGGTGTCCCCAGGGGGGGTGGCAGCACCCAGAGAAGCCCCCCGGGGTGCTCCTGACGGGCCGGGGGCCTGCGGGCTGGGGGGGCACCGCGCAGTGCCCGTGTCCATGCGTCCATCCTGCTGCCCCCCAGGGATCCCCCTCCCAGGGTGCTGCGGGCCCTGAGTCCAGCCTGGGGAGGGGACACGACGGACGGACCCCCCCACACCCCGGGCACATGGGGCAAAGCGGTTGGGGCGCAGGGCACCGCCCCACGCCACAGGGGAACACCCCCAAAACCCTCTCCGGGGGTAGCCGGGGGGTGCCTGTCCCGCCCCTCACCCGCGCAGCACCTCACCCCATGCCCGCAGCTCCGGCCCGGCCCGGCCACCCCCTCCCTGTCGCCAGGGAGCCGGGGGGGGCCCCCCAATCAGTGTCCTGAGGGGGACACACGCAGGGTGGGCACCCTATTTCCCCGAGGGAGTCCGCTCCACGCCGTAGCGCAGGAGGTGGTGCAGGTCCGTCAGCGCCCGCGGCGTGCCCGCTGCCCGCGGGGCCCGCGGGGCCGTCCCGTGCCGCCCGTAGCCGCCCGCCGCGGCCTCGCCGCTGTTGAACGTGTGGTTCCTCTTGAGGTGGGCGCCCGCGGGGCGGCCCGTGCCGTTGTTGGCGTTGAAGTTCAGCTGCTCGGGGTGCCAGGACGGCCCCTCGGTAAAGTCCCCGCCGTCCCCGCTGGGTGCCGAGACCACCCGCCGGCGCTCGGGGCTGGGGCGCGGCGTGCTGCCGAAGTCGCCGTAGGAGCTGCGGGGCGGGCGGCGGGCGCCGGCGGGGGGGTGCTGGCGGGCGCGGGGACCCTCCTGGGGGTCCCGACCCCAGTGCCCGTCACCTGAGGAGTCGCTGAGTTCGGCCTCCAGCTCCTGGTCCACCAGGATGGCGTGGCAGGAGAGGGGGATGCCCCGCGGGCCGCGGCCCGAGCCGCCGTGCCCCCGCCCGGCGCCGGCGGGGCCGGAGCCGCCCCCAGGGTCCCGCAAAGCCGCGTTGATGATGTTGTGGCTCTGCTCCCAGCTGCAGGTCTGGAGGGCGCCGGGGCAGCGTTTCTGCTGCAGCGGGGTCTGCTCCGGCTTGGGCAGCACCCCCGAGTCCAGGTCGTGCTGGGCCACCTTGCCCAGCTCCTTGGGCCACCCGTTGGGCATCAGCGGGGCCAGCAGCGCGCCGCGTGCCCGCCGCTCGCCCAGCCGGCTGACGCTCACCACCGACTCACTGTGCGCCAGGATCGTCTCCTTGTCCTTGCGCCGCGCCAGCTCCTTGCGGTCGCGGTGCCCGATGAACCAGCACACGCTGAAGCCGGAGATCACGGCGCCGATCACGAAGGCGGCCACCGACGAGATCACCAGCAGGTTCACCGACACCAGCCCGTCCGGCTCGTCCACGAAGCTCTCGGTCACCAGCCCTGCGCGTCGATGACGCGTCAAAGGGGACCCGCGGGGGCCACCGCCCTGTCCGCGGGTCCCTCCCGGCCCCGCACTCACCCTCGCACTCGCCCAGGTGGGACGTGCTGCCGCCGGCGATGTCCTGCTCGAAGGACACCCTGGGGGTGCAGATTGAGGGAGGGTCAGAGGGTCCCAAGTGGCCTGGGAGAGTCTCCCAGCTCCCTTCGGGGAGCCACGAGTTTGCTGGGGCTCTGTGGTTGGGGGTTTCAGGAGCCCAGGCTTTCTGAGGACCCCACTGTCCCCCCTCCATGTCCCCTAGACCTGGCAGCGTTACCTGGGACTGGGCTCCAGGAAGACACAGGAGCCCTCGGGTGTCCAGCCACAGTAGGGATCCCGGCTCCCGAGGCAGTTCCTGACAGGGAGCAGAGACATTGGGATCAGCCCTGATGGGGGGGACGCAATGCCCCGGCCCCCATGAGGGACCCTGCACTGTGCCGTGCCTCAGCTTCCCCAGCTCTGCTCCCAGTCATGCCGAGCCCACCCCAGCCAGATCCCACACAGGGTGAATTCCTGGGAGATGTGAGGGTGATGTGAAGCCCCCCCTACTCCCGGCATGCCGTCCCCCCAGCCAGCCCTGCCCACCCCGGGCACACTCACTTCATGCAGCCCGAGTGCTGCTGGCAGCGAGCCACGGGCACCCTGGCCACGCACGGGGGAAAGGCCAGGAGCAGGGACCCCGCTGCCTTGTCCAGCTCCAGCCCCAGGAGCCGCCGCTCGTCCTCCGTGTCCCGGCCACACCTGGGGACGGGGCAGAGCTCAGCATGGTCCATGGGGCCCACCATGGAGCCAGCCCCAGCTTAGGCTGCTCCACAGGAGCTTGTCTCACCCAGTCCCCCACCCTCTTCCTTCCCCCACCCTTGTATCCCTCTGACCCATTCTCTCCATTCATCAATCCATCCCTCCCCCCCTCCCTCCATCCCTCCCTCCAGCCCCATCCATCCACCCACCCATCCGCCCACTTGTCCATCCCTCCACCCACCCACCACTCTGACCATCCCGCGCCCCTCAGTCCTCCCTGCTCCGCTGTCCCCCCTCCCGCACGCACCTCCCAGGGTGGTAGGTCTCAAATTCCTCGAGGAAGACGCTCTGGCTGCCGGGGGCGGTGGGTGTGGGGCCGCTGGTGGCGTTGGGCAGGATGAGAAACTTGAGGACGGTGCCAGTGCTGGAGCCCAGGAACACCACGGTGTGGTTGCCCCACGGCCCTGCCACATTGTCCACCACAATCTTCCGGAGCTGGTACCTGTGGGGTGGGGACGGAGCAGGTGTTGGTGTGGGTGGCAATGGGACTGTCCCCGGGGAGGGGACATGTCTCCATCCCCATTCCCATCCTTGTATCCCTGTTCCCATCCTTGTATCTCTATTCCCATCCCTGTATCCCCATCCCCATCCCACGTCCCCATCCCCATTCCCATCCCTGTATCCCTGTCCCCGCCCCATGTCCCCATTCCTACTCCCATTCCCTGTCCCCATCCCACTCTCCCCCGGCTGCCCTGCCGGCGGGAGCCGCGGCCTGAGAGCGCCGCTTGATTAATTCCCCATCAAGCAGCAATTAAGGCAGATTTAATTAGGACGAGACAATCTCGGCTGCAAAGTGCATGAGATTTATCAGCTCTGCCGGCGCTCCCGGCTCTGGCACACACGGGCCAGGGCGGCGCGGGGGCCTCCGGGCCAGCATTCCCAGTCCCCCACCCGGGGCTTCCCCGGCACCGCAGGCACCCACCGGGTCATGGTGCGGAGGATCCAGGGCGCGTTTCCCAGGGCCGGCACCGCCTCGTCCATCAGCGGGTGCGTCTTGACGAAGTTGAGGATCTCGTCGGGGAAGGCGCTGGAGGAGTTGTAGCGCATCCCCGGGGACGCGCAGCACCCGGGCCTGCGGCAGGGCACGGCGCAGTGACGGCCACAGGGAGCAGTGACAGCGGCACAGCGGCCACAGCGCCACGCTGGCCCTGTGCCCAGCCTGTCCCCAGCCCGCCTGGTACTGGCCACGGTTATCACCATCCCTGTCCTCATTCCAGGGGGTACTGGTGTCACAAACCCTGCCCCCCTTCCAGCTGGTGCTGGTCCTGGCTGTCACCATTCCTGCCACTGTCTATGCCCACCCCTATGTCCGCTCCCATCGCTCTCCCTGCAGGTACCACCCCTGGCTGTCCTTGTCCCCATCATCATTCCCATCATCATCATCATCCCCATCCCCGATCACAGGGATCCCATCACTCCCATTGTTTCCATTTCCCCCAGGCGGGTCCCAGCCCTGGCTGTCCCCATCCCCGACCCCCCGTGTCCCTTCCTGCCTGTCCCCATCCCTGTCCCCTCACCGCGGCTTTGGCACCATGTCCTCGGGCACGGGCGTCCAGATGGACTCGGGCGACTTCTGCTCGCGGAACCGCCCCTCGAACACCGCGGCCACCTGGGTCATGTCGAAGGCGCACACGGCCGAGCCGGGAATGCTGCGGGGACACGGGATGAGCATCCCAACCCCTCCCACATCCCCCAGGTCCCCCACGACTCCCAGGAGCCCTGGGGGTCTTCGCAGAAGGGGGACGCACACATAGGGTTGGGTTTGGAGGTGAGAAAGCATGAGAGGGGCACCCACGGGAAGGGATTTTGGGGTGCTTTGGGGTTAAGGAAGGTCACCCATGAGAAGTGGCTTTGGGTTGATTAGGGGTTGATTTGGGTTGATTTGAGTTGAAAGCAGGAGGGAGCACTTGTGGGGAGGGGTTAATTGGGGTGCTGTGGGGTTAAGAAAAGAGGGGTGATCCATGAGACAGAGAGTTTTTTGGGGATACTTTGGGGTTAGGAAAGAGGGGACACCCATGGCAGAGGGGTTTTGGGATACTTTGGGGTTGGGAAAGAGACGGCACCCATGGGACAGGAGGCCCCGACCTGTTAGCGGGCGTGGAGAAGACGGCGAGGACCACGGGGCGCCCGTCCAGCTCCAGGATGTCCGTCACGGCCTGGATGACGTTGAAGTAGAAGTGGGAGTCGCCCGGCACGGAGCAGTTGAGCCGGGCCTTGAGGAAGGAGGTCCACTGCTTCTCCAGCACCCGCTGCGAGCCCCCCATGTCGTTCTTGCACACCCGGGCCACCCGCGACACCACCACCTGCGGGGTGGGCACCCATCGTCACCCCGGCCCCCATCCCAACCATCGCATCCCTGTCCCCACCCCAGGTGGGATCACAGCGTGGTTGGGGTTGGAAGGGACCTTAAAGACCACCTAGTTCCAGGCGGGATGTGTCCCACCTTCTCCAGGTAGTTGAACTCCATGGCGATCTCCCGGAAGAAGAAGTAGACGTGGCTCCTCCACTCCACGGCGTGCACGAAGTAGGGCTCTGCGGGGACAGCGGGGTCAGGGGGCACGTGGGCACGTCCTGGCACGGCCCCCCGGGGTGGGGACACACACCTTTGAACCACTTGGAGTCGTGTTTGACGGTGCGGAGGGTGGGGCTGTCCCCGAGGCTGCGGTAGATGACGGCGTCGATGGCCAGGAAATCCGTCACCGTGGCGGTGAAGAGCATCCCCCCTGCACGGGATAGGGGGGTCAGTGGGGCTGGGGGGGCACCGTGCCCACGGTGACAACCCTGGGGCCACCACTGACCTGTGAACAGGGCCACGTTGGCGTGTTTGGGGTCGTAGGGACACCGGGCCATGCCGCTGATGTTGTCCCCGACGGGCTCCAGCGTGTCCATCTGCAGCGGGTGACACGGGATGTGAGGGCACACCTGGGCACGGGGGCGACCCCCGGGGTCCCCATCCCAGCAGAGAGGTGGCACAGGTGGGGTTGAAGGTGTTGGTGCCACAGACCCTGCTGCCTTCACCCCAAAGCGCCCCAAAACCCCTCTGCCGTGGGTGTCCCCTCTTTCCTTAACCCCAAAGCACACCAAATAAAAACACTCCCCATGAATGCTTCCCTCGTGTCTTCACCCCAAAACCACACTTCCATGTGTGTCCCCCTCGTGTCTTCACCCCAAAACCTCTTCCCATGGGCGTCCCCCTCTCCTTCCCTCCCCATCCTTCCACTCGGGGGGCTCACGCTGTAGTTGGCGCAGACGGGGTTAAAGGCGTTGGTGCCGCACACGAACAGGAGACTCTCGTTCCTCACCAGCAGCACCTTCACGAAGTTTCGACACTCTGCCTGCGCCGGGGGAGGGGAGGCCGTCACCCCTCGGCCCCCCAAACCCCCCTGGCCGCGAGGGGATGGCTTGGGGAGGGGCGGGGGGGTGGGGATGTTCTCATCATTTATGGCGGCTGGGAACGGGATTTGTGGCCCCAAAGAATTAATTACCGACCTAATTAAGCGGCCAATAAATCAGAGACTGGCTGGCTGGCAGGGGAGCGGGGAGGGTGACAGCGGGGAGGGGACAGGCTGGCCTTGCCTGTGTGACAGGGGGGCACAGAGGGTGCTCAGCCCCACCCCCAGGAGGGTCGCAGACCACCCCCCCTCACCCCGTACCTCGTGCTTCCCCTTCATCCGGCAGATGCTGATGTCGTGCTGGTTCGAGCGCCACGTCAGCTTCTGGGGGAGGGGGTGGAAAACCAGCGTGGAGGAGCCAGCAGCACCCCCCCGGCACCCCCTTGGCACCCCCCGAGACCCCCCCGAGCCCCCTGAGACCCTCTCCTCCCTGGCACTTACCCGGTGGTAGCGCAGCTCCCCCGCCCCGCTGGGCTCCAGGCTCACCCGGTACACGTTGTCCCTGGGGAGGGGGACACGGCTGTCACCACCCCCACACCCCCCGTTTGGGATGTGCCCCCCCCAGCCAGGAGTGCTGGGGGGTGCAGGATCCACCAGCATTCCCCCCGGGAAGGGTTGGGGTGCTGGGGTGGGCTCTGAGCACCCCCAGGGTAAGGACAGACCCTCTGGAGACCCCAAAACACCCCAAGGTTGATTTTAGGGTGCCCCGGGGCTGGTGACGCAGCAAAGAGGGTTTGGGGTGCCCACCCCCATGCAGGGGAGGTTTTGGGGGGCTGGTTCAGACCTGTCCCCGATGAAGAGGGTCCTGTTGACCTTAAGGATGCGCTGGATGTTGAGGCGCTGGGGGCTCCCCCCCTCGGGGCCCCCCGGGCGGCTGCTCCCGTGCCCCACGAACACGGGGTAGTGTTTGACATCTGGGGGGGCACAGGGGGGTCATGCGGGGCCGGGGCACCCCCACACAGCTCAGGAGACCACCCACGCCCAGCCCTGCCCTGGGGGCACCTCCCTCCTGCCTTCACCTCAAAACCCCCATCCCTGGGTGCCCCTCTCCTGCCTTCACCCCAAAAATCCCCTCCCATGGGTGCCTCCCCCCTGCCTTCACCCCAAAGCACCCCAAACTAGTCCAAAGTACCCCAAACCCCCTTCCAAGGGTGCCCTCCTGAAAGTACCCAAACCCCAGCCCTCCCTCTCCTGCCTTCACCCCAAAAACCCTTCCATTGGGTGTCCCCCTCCTGCTTTACCCCAAAACAGCCCAAAAACCCTTCCCATGGACTGCCCCTACTGCCTTCACCCCAAAACACTCCAAAGCACCCTAAAACCCCCTCCCATGGGTGTCCCCCCTCCTGCCTTCAACCCCAAACACCCTCAGTTCCCCCTCCTCCCTTCACCCCACATCACCCCAAACCCCTTCCCCTCTCCGTGCCAAGCCGTGCCCCGCTTGCCCCTTTGCCCCCTCCCACACCGGGTGGTCACTCACAGTCCGGGGGGGCCACGGAGATGGGCCCGGGCTCCTCGGGGAAGGTGCCCCACACCGCCCTCTGGGCCAGCAGCAGCAGCAGCAGGACCAGGGGGACACGGGCTGGTGGCCCCATGGTGGCCCCCGCCCCGGCTGGGCACCCAGCGGACCTGCGGGCACGGGCAGGGCTGGGAGGGGCAGCTCCCACCTGGATCCCGGGGGTTCTCCCCCATCCCAGAGACCCCAAAGCCGTTCCCGCTGCTGGGGAGGGGTCTGTGGGTGGTGAGGGGTGACCGTGGGGCCGTGTCCCCCGCCCCGAGCCCTCCCAGTGCCTGCCTGGCTCCACACTGGGGACACTGGGCCCAGACTGGACCTGACTGGTGGCTTCTCACCGGCAGCACAGCAGGGGAGGGAAGGCAGTGGTGGTGGCACGGCAGGGCTGGGGACGTGGGGACAGGGAGATGAGGACACAGGGACGTGGGGATGAGGACACGGGGACATGGGGATGAGGACACAGGGACATGGGGACATGAGGACTTGGAGACATGGGGACACAGGGACACTGGGATATGGGGACACAGGGACATGGGGACATGAGGATTAGGACAGAGGGACAGGGAGACATGAGGACACGGGGACACGAGGACAGGAGGACAGGCAGATGTGGAGACCTGGGGACACAGGGACAGGGGAACATGGGGACATGGAAACATGAGGACATGTGGACACAGGGACATGGGAACACGAGTACATGGAGACTTGGGGACACAGGGACAGGGGGACGTGGAGACTTGGGGTTGTGGAGACATGAGGACGAGGACACAGGGACATGGAGACATGAGGTCATGGAGACACGGGGACATGGGGACACAAGGGACAAGGGGGACACAGGGACACGAGACAGGCGGACATGGGGATATGGGGACAAGAGGGGAGCCAGAGAGACTCTTCCCCGCCCAAAATGCCACCGGGATGGCATCCTGAAGGACACATCAGAGCACCACGTGCCACAGCATCCCCCACCCGAACAGCCCCAGTGCCACCAACTGCCCCCCGCCCCCGTCCTAGGCCACCATCCCCACCCTGTCACCGGCCCCGGGGCTGGGGCCGGGCTGGGTAATTAGCAGCCGGGCAGGGAATTAATTGATGATTAATTCCACGGGCACGGGAACGATCGAACCGGCGCCCTCCCGGTGCCACATCCCCCGCGGGGACCGGGAACGGTGACATTGTGTGGGGCTGGGGGACAGGGAGCCTGGACAGCGGGGGACAGTCATCCCCAGCCCCTCTGCGGTGTCACATCCCCTGGGGACAACTGATCCCATCCCCACATTGCCACATCCCCTGGGGACAACCGGTCCCGTCCCCACATTGTCACAGCCACAGGAACTCCCAACTCTGTCCCCACAATCTCAGGGACACCCAACCCCGTCCCCACAAAGTGTCACAGCTGCGGGGACACCAACCCTGTCCCCGCGGTGTCACAGCCCCTGGGGACAACTGACCCCATCCCCAGGGTGTCACAGCCCCTGGGACACCCAACCCTGTCCCCAGGGTGTCACAGCCACGGGGACGTCCAACTTTGTCCCCAGGGTGTCCCCAAAACGCAGGAAATGAGCCGTTTGCCACCCGCGTCACGCGGCAGCACCCGAAAGCCACCAAAGCGCCGGAGGGGGGGAAAAGGGGGACCCCCCCCCAAAAAAAAAAGCCAGCCAGGGGACGGGCAGTGCCGATCAGCCGCCTGAGAATTTGGGTGGGATTTGGTGGGGAGGGAGGCAGGGCGGGGGTCGCGCCGCTGCCTCGGGCGCCTGTAACCCCCGAGCGGGGGGTCCGGTGTCACCGTCCCCCTGCCTGTGCGGTGGCAGCGGGCGGGCACAGGGTAACCGGAGCCTCCGGCGCCATAAATGCCAGCGATTGTGCGGGAAAAGAAAAGGCAGCGGGAAGAGGGGGGCACAGGGAGGAGCGGGACACGGCGGGCAGGGGGGCGGCAAGCAGGGAGGGGGGCGACAAACAGGGAGGGGGGTGGCAAACAAGGAGCCATTCACGGCGGTGGCGGAGGAGAGGGGACGGTCACACCGTGCGTGTGTCCCCAGCGTGGCTCTGGGGACACTGAGGCAGCGGGAGGGGACAGGGGGATGTGTCGGGATGGAGCGGGGGGGAGGAGGGGGTCCTCCAGCCTGGATATCTCCCACAGCGAGCAGCTGAACAGCCTTGGGAATGTCCCCTGTCCTTGTCCCTGCTCCGTGCCTGCTCCCCCATCCCAGAGCACGCTCAGCCGCACAAAGCTTTGGGGGGGGTGGGGGTAGCGGGGGGGCTGCTTGACCTGTGTCCGTCCCCCCCCCAGCACCTCCGCGACCCCCAGCACAGGGGTGGTGGTGCAGCACGGGAGGAGCAGCCCCCCAGTTCCCTCCCCCTGGTGCTGCAACTCTCTGACCCCACGGGGGGGGGGTATCTGTCTGATGGGAGGGAGGGGGTTTCGCTGCTCCCTTTCCCTCCCCCGTGGTGTCTGCGCCTCCCCACCCCCCCCCGCACCCCCTCTGTGCCCACCTGAGCTCCTCCGGCCGCCTCCGCTGGCCCTATGGCACGGCCACCGCTGTCCCCGCCGCTCGCAGGCGGGGGGGGCCCGGATGCCCTGGTCCCAAAGCTGGGGGTGGGTCCCCCCCCCAGGGGTGGGTCCCCTCCCCGGCTCCAGGACGCCCCGACGGCGCTGGGGGCTCCGGCGTCCCCGCTCAGCTGTCACCTCACCCCCCCCTCCCCGCGACCCCCAGGGGAGGGGGGTTTGTGCCCCCCACCCGCGCCAGGTGGGAAGGTAGGGCTGATGTCACCGTAACCGGAGCCACCGCCATCCCCCCCCCCCGGCCCCACCACCACCCCCCGGCAGCTGTCACCGCAGCCGCGGACACGGGGGGGGCACCCACCGGACCCCACGAGAGGCATCGCGGCGTCCCCACGGAAACCGCGGGCACGAACCCACCCGGTGAGACACCCCCTCACCCCCCATACACGGTGGGGACAGAGGGACAGCGGCGTCCCCTCATCCTCACCGGGGCTCCCCCATCCTCCTAAATCCAACGGGAAGGGGGGGGGGACACAATGGAAAATGGGGGGAGGGGGGACACCGGGAAGGGGGATACTGGGAAGGGGAACATACGGTGGGGAATGGGAAGCGCGGAGGATGTGGATTTTTTAAGCCCTAAAATCCCTTAAAGCACAACTTTATTAGGGAGTACCCTCAGTATCCAAATCCCCTCCCGTTCTGTTTGTCCGATGCCTGATTTTGGGGATAATTTCCTCCAGAAAGCCCCCGGTGCCAATAAACCATCAGCAATTAGATATGCTAATGAGATCCTTGCACCCCCACCCCCTTCAGCCCCCCCAGAATGTGGCAGCCGGTCCCCAGACCATCCCTTGCTCAGTGGGGTCACTCCCCATTGCCATGGGGGGGGAGTCTGGGGGTCACCAGCAATGCCCACCCCAAAAACTGTCATGGGAACCCCCTCAAAAACTACCATGGGGACCCCCTCCCCCCCCCATCAAGCCCAGCTGCCGCTGCCGGGGCTTGGGGGGGCTCGGTGCCCCCCCCGGGTTTCCGTTCGGGGGCCGGTTCAGATGGCAGAGCCAGGAAGCAGCTGTCCCGCGGCGCGGACGGAGCAAATGTCACCCCGGCCACCTGGCACCGCGCTGGCCTTGTCCCTGTCCCCGTCCCCTGCCATGTGCCCCCCCCCGTCCCCTCCACTTTCCGAGCAGCACCTCCCGGGGCACGGGGGGGGAACAGGCAGCACCCCCAGAGCCCCGGGGGTACCAAGAGGATGGGCGAGGGGGACACGCCGCATCGGTGGGGTCCCCATGCGGGTGACAGGGCCACCAGCTCGGCGAGGGGGGGGAAACACACACACAGCACCCACCGTTTACCTTGGCGCTTCCACGGCCCCGCCGGCGGCTCAAATGTCCCCCCGGGCCTCCCGCTCCGGTTACCGGCTCCGCTTACAGCTGCCGTTTATAGCCCCCGTCCCTGTCCCTTGTCCCTCGTCCCTGTCCCCTCCCCACATCGCGCCCACCGCCCTCCGGGTGGGGACCGCGGCGTCCGAGCCCCCCAGGACGTCCCAAAGGGGGGTCCGACCCCCGACACGGATGCCGGGGGTGGTGGGGGGGACCCCACGGTCACTTGGGGTGGCTTTGTGCCCAGGGGTGACCCCGGCTGCTGGGTAACCCCCCGGGTGACACCCATGGGTGCCCCCGGCACGTCCCTTCCACCACGCCGGCGGTGCTGGTGGCCGGCCAGAGCCGCATGGTGATTTGCATATTAAATACGTGCTCATCTGCATATTAAGGACGGTTTCCTAGCGAGGAGGCGTCACGCGTCACGCCAAAATAAATCCCGGGGGGGGGGGAGGGATGGCGGGGGTGGCAGGCGAGGTGCTGTG
>JAWMRA010000079.1:633843-655780 GCA_035584735.1 Pseudotriccus pelzelni | reverse complement strand
ACTCTGGAAGGGACTGGGACTGATCCCCCCCATCTTCCTCGGTTTGCCCCCGGCCTTGGCACGAAGGGGGGGTCAGACCGGGCCTCCCACCCTCTGCCTCAATTTCCCCAATCCCAGGCACAAGGATGGGCTGGCACCGAATCCCCCTGCTCAGTTTCCCCCATGGCTGGCACGGAGAGGGGCTGAGACCGACCCCCTCCACCCCCTGCCTCAGTTTCCCCCCTTTCCTGGCACAGTGAGGCGCTGGCACCTCACCCTCTGCCCTGCCACGGCCTCGCACCCCACAGCGAGGCGGTTCCCCTGTTTTGCTTCCGAACACATCCCTGTCCCCGGGCTGAACCCCCACCCTGCGCCGTGGCCTCCCCAGTCCCTGCCTCAGTTTCTCCTCACCCCACGGCTGCTGCAAAGTCAAACCTGCCCGTGCAGGGGTGCTGGGGGTGCCAGGATGGGCACCCAGAGGGGCACCCGGAGATCTGGGGGTGACACACACAGAGCAGGGGCCCAGCACAGCGGGGAAGGTGCTTTGCTTTCACTGCTTTGGTGCTTTGCCCCGGATGTTTTATCCAAAAAAAAAAAAAAACCAAACCCAAATCAGGGTATTGTGCTCCCTGTCATGGGTGCACTGAGCTGTGCCCTGGCGAGCAGGAGGTTCCTGATGTGATTCACCTCTTCCTGCATCCCTCCGGTCCATCCCGGTTCCCAGGGCAGGGAAAGGGACGGCCAGCCCCGGGAGGGGACACTGGGCTGCCCGTGACGGAAGGGGGGGTCTCCAGGGGAAGGAAACCACGGCCGTGACTCAGCGCCTGAGTCAGCGTCCCCAGGGGGACACAGAGGGGACACCGCGAGCCCCTTGACCTGTTCACACAGCCCTGGCCCCCCCTGCCAGCGCCGGCCCAGCTCGGGCTCATTACCGCTGATTAATCAGCACTCGGAATTAATTCCCCCACAATTCCTGCGAGCACCGTCCGGACGCTTTTTGCTGAGCCATCGGCACCATCCTGGGGCACCCCGACATCCCCCAGCACCCTGACATCCCCTGGCACCCCAGCATCCCATGGCACCCTACCATTCCACAGCATCCCATGGCACCCTAATACCACATGACACCCTAATATCCCAGGGCACCCTAATATCCAGGGGCAATCCACCATTCCACGGCATCCCAGCACCCCTTGGCACCCTAAGATCCTGTGGCACTGCCCCATCCCACAGCACCCTATGGCACCTTAATAATCCCATGGCAACCCATCATCCCACAGCATCCCAACGTTCCACAGCATCCCGACATCCCATGGCACCCTTATATATCCTATGGCACCCTAACATCCCACGGAAACCCAGCGCCCCATGGCACCCTAATACCCCTCAGCATCCCGACATCCCACGGCCGTGACGGTCCCAGAACTCCCCTGGGGCGGGAATTTTGGCTGGCCGTTTGGAAAACTGCGGCCCTGGGAGGGCTCTTCCCATCCGCAGCCTCCAGATCGGGATTTATTCCCGGATTTGGGGATTATCGTGACCTTTAAGGGAATTCCTCGCGCGGCCGAGGAGCCGACGGGGCTGGCTCGGCGTGAGTCCCGCAGCCACCCGTGCGATGAGCAGCGCCGGCCTCAGCGGCGGGGGGGAGCGGCGGGACGGGGAGGGAGGGGGGCTCGGGGGGTGTGCCCCGCCAACCTCGTGCATCCCGAGCACGCAGGGTGGGAGCCGCGACCCCCGGCCTGTCCCGGCACGCCTCGGCACGGCACGGCATCCCAATGCCACTCCCGGCCCCCACCGAGCCCCCGCGGGGCCCAGGCCGGGGGTCAGGGGAGCGGCACCTTCCCAGCACCCCGCCCTCGCTGCAGACCCTCACCCCACATCGGGTCCCCTCCCTGCGACAGGGACCCCCCCGGCAGTGCCCTGTGCCCCTCCCTCCATGGGGGCTTGGGGGGCTCTGGCTGCTCCCCAATGCCCAGGGGGCCTGGAGGGGCAGGGCCCATCCTCCCTGGCAGATCCCCCGGATCAGGGCCCCAAAGGGGTCCCCTCCCTGTCTGCGTGTGTGTGTGTGTGTGTGCACACGTGCACATACGTGTACATGTGTGTGCGCATGTCTGCATACATGTGAACATGTGTGGACACGTGTGGGCATGTCCTGCACATGTGTGTTCATGTGCATGGCATGTGTGAACATGTGTGTGTGTGCGCATATGTACACGTGTGTGCCTGCGCATAACGTGTGCGTGGCCTGCATGTCCATGTGTGTGCACACGGACATGTGTGTGCCTGCCTGTGCATATGTACACATGTGTGTGTGTATGTGTGTGCACATGCACACGTGTGTGTGTGCATGTACATGTGTGTGCATGTACATGTGTGTGCATGTATGCACGTGCAGAAACGTGTGTGCCATTTGCATGTGCACCCACATGTGTGTGTGAATCCATACATGTGTGTGCATCCATACATGTGTGTGCATCCATACATGAGTGCATCCATACACGCATGTGAATCCATACGTGTGCTTCCATACATGTGTGTGCATCCATACCCAAGTGTTCACACATACACACGTGTGAATCCACACACACATGTTCCTCCATACACCCATGTGCACCCATACACCCATGTGCACCCATACACGTGTGTACACCCATACAGGTGTGTGCACCCATACACGTGTGTACACCCATACACGTGTGTGCACCCATACACATGTGTGCACCCATACACATGTATGCACCCATACACACACGTCCACCCCTCCACACACCTGCCCACCCCTCAGCCCATCACGCGTGGCCCCCCCGCCCCACCCGCACCCCCCGGGCACCGCGGAGCCGCTCTGTGCCGCCCACACGCGTGTGCACACGTGTGTGCGCGCTGACACGCGTGTGCGCCCGCCTGCTCTGCATCACCCCCGGCTCCCCCGGTCCCCCCCAGCCGCCGCAGCCCCCCCGGGGCCCCGCGGTCCCCCCCGCACCCGCCGGCGGCCGTGGCGGGGCCGGCCCTTCCCGGCAGCCGTGGCGCTCGGGGAGGAAGAGTGGTAATTAAGTTAATTTGCACATGCAAATCATCCGCAGTTGGAATCTGTTAATTTTATAATTTGATGTTTAATGTACATATCTGCTGTGTTTTCCCAGCCAGAAACCCAACATTTTCTGGGTGCTAATGACGGGGGCCGTGCTCCGGGGGGGAGTGGGGGACAGGGACCCCCCGGCTGTGCGGGTGCTGGTGTGGCAGGAGTGGGTGCAGCCCCCGGGGGGATGCCTGCTGAGGCCAGTGTACATGTGGAACAGACCCAAAAAAGATTGACTTTGCCCCATTTTGAGGGCAGAGTGGGGTATTTCCATCCCCCCCTCGCCCAGGAGGTGTTTTGGGATGGTGGGGGGTGAGCAGAGCCCTGGCAACTCGTGTCAGCCAAGGCACAGAGGGATGTTCTGGTCACTGGTGGCACTGGTGGCAGCACCCAGCACTCACCATCAGCACCCCAAAATGCAGGGTGCACAGACAGGATGTTCTGCCCCCTTCCCAACGCACCCCTGTGAGCTGTGGAGGCTCAGCCCCCCTCTTCAAAGTCCTGCCTGAAGATGAGGAGGCTGAGAAAACAGGGCTGTGACCTGGCTGGGCATCACCCCGAGGGCCAAAATACTGCCCTGAGGATGAGCAGCACCCCGGGCTGGGCATCACTCGGGGGCCGAGCATCACCCCGAGGCCGAGCAGAACCCCAGGGCCAAACACTGCCCCGAGGATGGGCAGCACCTCGAGGTCAAGAATCACCCCAAACTTAAACATCACTCCAGAGCTGAGCATCACCTGGAGGCTGAGCATCATCTCCAGGGCTGAGCATCACCCCGAGGTTGAGCATCACTCTGGAGCTGAACATCATCCTGGGGCTGAGCGTCACACTGGGGCCAAACCTCACCCCAAAGCATCCCCCCAGCACCCCAAATCCAAGCATTCCCCAAAGCCACACGGCCCCCCCTGGGCCGAGCCCTGCCTGTGGCCCAGCAGCCGGGACTGGCTGGGCCGCCCAGCCCATTCCCTGTTTATCAGTAGGACCAGCTGGGGCTTTGCATACGCCGGATTTGTGGGTTCCCTTTGAAGCTCCGGCCGCCGCCGGCCCCTCGCCGCTGCCTCGGCGGAGATAACGCGGTTCCCCACAGCCCGGAGCTCAGAGGGATGTGGTCGCCCTCCTTCCTGGGGCCGGATCTGTCCCGGAGATCCCCCGGTCCCCAAGCAGGCAGGGAGCAGCCCCTGGGGAGCCGGGAAGGGTGATGCCACCTTTCTAATGAAAACTAATTGCTATTAATCCCGTCTCATTGTTTACTCGGGGCTGATTTAAGCACATTTCAGGCAAGACTGAGCAGTTGAACATTTCTAATGTATTTTTCTTTCTGCTTTAATGACCTCGTTCCTGCCACCCCGCTGCCGTGTCCCTGCTCTGGGAGGCGACTGGTGACTTCATCGGGTTCATCCAGAGAAAGGAGGACCTTCTGTGGCTGCTCTGGGGGGGTTGGGAAGGAGCTGAGCCCCCCCGAGCCCCGTGGGGACCCAGCTTGGCCCGGGGCCAGCTGGGACAGCGTCTTGTCCCCGTAAGTGTCACCCAGCCAGGGCTGTCACCTTCACCCGGCTCCCCCATCCAGCTGTTCCCCAAGGCCAAATCCAGCTGTTGCCGGCACTGCACAGCCCCTCGGGCTGCTCTGCCCAGGATCCCAGGGCCCTGCGTTCCAGATGTGCCCCCCCGTGACCCCATCCCAGCTGTTCCCACTGTCACCCCAGGGCCACCCATCCAGCTGTTGCCCTCGTGCCCCCCAAACCAGCTGTTCTCACTCTGTCACCCCATCCAGATGTGCTCCCAGCAGCCCAGTTTCTCCCAGTCCGGCTGCTCCCCCCCAGTCCATCCCCACACCCCAGTCTTTCCCCATGTCCCCCCCATCAGCCTCCCATCGAGCCGGGGCTATTTTTAACCTCCTTTCAGCTCTCTCCTGCTCCGGTTCCATCCGGAGTCAGTGACTTTCACAACCTCCTTTATTCCAGCCCGGAGACTTTCAGTTCTCCCTCCCTCCAGCGATGAACCGATGCCGGGGTGGGCGGTGTGTGCGGCCCCCAGAGCTGCCCGTCCCCCCCCCCAAATTCCTGCTGAGGGACTTTGCCACGTGGCAGAGCTGCACCCATCTTTGCTCCCCTCCCTCAGCTTCTCCTCCTTTCTCCCCAGCAGGATAAAATCCTTAAGATTTCCACATCCCGCCGAGGAAGAGGAGCAAAGTGAAGGCTTTTGGGTGGAGGTTTCCCCCTGGGATCACAGTGCGCGGATGGGGGGGAAGAGGCATATCCCCCTTTCCAACCCCACATCGCCCCACTGACCCTTTCCCTTTCCTCCCTCTCTCCCATCTTGTGCCTCAGTTTCCCCAGTGACCCAACACACCAACAACCCCCTCCAAACCCAACCACCACCCTCAGCTCCCCCAAAATGGGTTGTCCCTGTGGCTGGCACCGATCCCACCAGCCCCCCGTATGGATCCCCCTTGGCAGAACGGCTCTTCCCGGGGAAAATCCTGGCCTGGGGCCCCGGCAGTGATTGTGATTTTCCCCTCAAGCGTGGCTAACACCAGCCCTGCAGCCGAAGCCAAAGCATTTTCCACCCCCCCGGGGTAGCTCAGGCAACACTCGCTGCAGAGACAAACCTGGGCTGGGGGATCCCCTCCCACAGCCAGCGAAGAGATCACAAGAATTTCACCCCGGATAACGGCACAAACTCGGCTGCTGAACCCACCCTGGCATTTATTGGGATTTATTTTCCTCCTTTCCGTCAGCTATTTTCCAGCTTTCGGCCCAGTCCTGGAGCTCTGACGTCGTCTCTCCAAGAGGATAAACCCCAGAAACTGGGGTTCTGATCCTCAAAAAATGACCAAGTTCATGAAATTCAAGGACAATCAGAGTCAAAAAAGCCGCTTAACCCCTCCCCCTTTATTTATGCCATCATTACAGCCAGAGAGTAAAAACGATACACTCCCAGCTTTGAAGTAGAGCAAACAAACCGCCAGAAATGGTTAAAAAAACCCCAATTAAATGGTAAAAATCCTGCCCTTCCTCCCTGCCTAAGGACTGGAGTTAAGGTCAGCTCTTTCCTTCCTTAATCTGTGATTTTTATTTTTTTTTTTATCTGGATAACAATTTTCCCTGGGCTGCCAGCCGGTTGGTAAACGGCCTCTTTTGTCTTTAGCCCTTCCTTTCTCCTCGGGAAAATGGAATCCGTTTTTTTGTTTTTTTTTTTTTTTCCCAGCGGTGTGTTATTTGTCCCCCCACCCCCTGGTACCACGGGGCAGGGGTAGATCCCCCGCACCAGGTGCTGCGGGAGCAGCGGCACCGGCTGCTTTGGGCATCAGCCCGTGGCTTGTTGAACGTCCCGTCCCCCCGTCCCCCCCACCCCGTCTGTCACCGGGAGCGCCCGGGACACGGTCCAGGAGCAGTTTGCGGTGGTGAAGTGCCAAGCCGGCACACCGCGGGCGCCTGGCGGGCGCGGGGAGGCTTCACCGGCGCTTCCCGTGGCCCAGCACATCCCCAACCCCACCGTGCTTTGCCGCCCGAGGTGGGTTCTGTGCCCGCTTGGACCTCCAGACCCCCCCCGGGCCGGGTCCTGCAGCCCCTTGCTGGGGAAGCCTCCGGCCTCGCTGAGCCCTCCTCGGCTTTGCTCCCCGATCGATGCTCCAGCCTCTCTTAACACCTCGCAGGGATCGATGGACAAGGCAGGGAATTGCCCGCACCAAGGGATATGGATAATCCCCCTGGCAGGGCTCTGCCTGCAGCCGCTCACCTTAACCCTGCCTGTGCCGTGGGGACACCGGGCTCCCCCTCCAGCGTCACCCACCGGTGCCCCCCACCCATCCTGGGCACCACCACCCCCAGGGCTCTGCTTACCTGTACCTGCCTCTCCTCCAGCTGCCAAGAGCTCAGATAGCCACTGAGAAAACACCAAAATCCATGAAAATCTCCCCGAAACCGGATCTGCCGGTGGCGCCGGGATCATTTCCTTGATTGAGGGGTCACCACTGCCCATCGCTGAGCTTCCCTTGCCAGATCCCCTCCCAGATCCCCTCCCAGATCCCTTCCCAGATGCCCTTCCCAGATGCCTTTCCCAGATGCCCTTCCCAGACCCCCACACTCCACTCCCACAGAGCAATTTATTCGCTAAGAGGCAATTTGGCGCCTTAAAAATCACACTCTGCAAACGGGTGCTGGGGTGCCCACGCTCCCGCAGGCTCCCGGGTGGGTGCACGTCCCCAGAGGGCCCCCAGGCCGTGGGAATGGTGTTATCCGGCCCTGCCCGTGCCGCTGGAGCTCCGGAGCATCCTTAAACGGGAGAAGGAACCGGCTCAGGCGCTGCAGAGCCCTGGCACAGCTCAGCACACGCATGAGCTCATCACAGGGGGGCATCCAGGTCCTCGAGGGGTGACACGGCCAGGGACGCTGGGGAGGAGGAGCCGGATCCCATCCTGGCAAGTCGGCTTTCGAGGAAAAGCAGCAGGGGGGGTGGAGGGGAGAGGGAAGAGGAGGCTGGAAAAGCTCCAAGATCAGCGGCACTGATACGAAACCATAAATTATCCTTCCGGCTGTGCCGGCAACGGGGACAGGCAGCCCCCTCCGAGAGCCGGGGAAGCGGCACCGCCGGCATCGACCCCGGCAGCGCCACCGTCTCCCCCGGCCGCGGCCGAGCCGGGGTGAGCCGCTGCCATCGTTAGCGGGAGCTGCAATTTCTCATCAGTCCAAAGCGACTAATTAGCAGGCGCCGCGGCCGGGGCTGCTCCCGCATCCATCACGGCACGCGGCGGGTCCGTGCCCGCCGTAAATCACCGGCACCGCGGCTCTGTGCCAAAACCCGCCGGCCTGGCACGAGGAGTCCCTCGCTGGGGCAGATCCTCACCCCTCCACCTACCCCCCCCGCCCCGATTTTGGCAGCTGGGGAGCGTCTGGAATGCGCTGGTTACATTGGGATGGCTCCGGTTCCCTTCATCCCCCTCCGGCGAGCGTTCACCAGCAGCGCTTCCCGGCATTCCCACGATCTAATTACACCGAGGACGAAGCAGGGAATGATACCTCGCCGTTAATTAATAACTCGTCACGGCTCAGAGCGGGCGGAGAGCAGGAACGCCGGGTGCTGCTGGATCAGGGTGCCCCAGGTTTTGGGGTGCAGGGGAGGGCACAGGTGCCCTCGGAGCTGGAATGGGAGCGAGGAGCTGAAAAAAATGACATTTAAATAATAAATCCCAGCTATTAAGAGAGGCTGTACCTGGGAGCGCCGGGCAGCGCCGGCGGCCAGCGGGGTAATTAGACCGCGGCTGAAATGATGAAAAGATATCTGCAGGCTTTGAGGCCGAGGCTTTGAAGCTGTAAATCCTGTGAAGGCAGCATCCCGCACGCACCCGCCGGGAGATATTTACCCTGGACCTGCTTCCCACCATCCACGTGGTGCGCAGAGCCAAAGAAAAAAATCCCCCCCACCCTCACCACGGGAAGATGATGAGCCTGGAGGGATGTTCCTGGGTGCCTGAAATTCTGTGCTCTGGGGAAAGGTCGCTCCAGCGCCGGGTGCCACGGGGATATGGCGGTTCAGCAGGAGGTTATTCCAGTGCTGCGAGCAGGGAATGCCTGTGCTGGGAATGTCAGAGGCCTGGGGGGAGCCGCTGGGGATCAGGGAGTGTTGGAGCTTCTTAAGGTCAAAGGTTAAGGTTAAGGTCAAAGGTCCCGGTTCAATCCCGGGGTTGGATGAGCTCAGCAAGGGAGACCGACACCACCGAGGCAGGGTTGGTGTTGCCGGGAGCTTCCACCGGCCTGGCTGGGGGTGGATCCACCAGCACGTGGAAGGGTTTGGATTTCAAACAGCCCTGTTTCCAAGTTGGTTTGTGCACACACACAGCCCCGGGCACACACGCCCCTGCACCCACCCACCGCTGCGCACACCCACCCACGGGCACCCCTTGCTCCTCGACACCAGCGGGGCTGTGCCAGCTCCTCCAAAGGGATGTGACCAGGGATGTGGGGACCTGGATGGCACCTGCCTCAGAGTCGCCATCCAGATGGGAAGACCCTTGGATTTGGCCCTTCACCTGCCCCCCAAAACCCCTTGGCATGGGGATTCTGGGGCCAGGGTGTGCCTTAGGGATGCGGATGGGAGCCCAGTGGCACAGCCGGACGGCCAGAGCCCAGCGGGAGCGATGCAGCAGCTCGGCACAGGGGTAATTAGCAGCTTTGATTCCAGATCCTCATTAGGGGCTGGCACCCCCCGCTGTTGCGCTCCGTGCAATTAGTCGCTAAGTAACACACGGATATTTATACCCCGGCAGAGAACCGGGGCCGGCGCGATGCCGGATCGGCATCACCGGGATGCTCCGGTTGGGGCCGGGCACCGCCGTGACAGCGACAGTTTGGGACAAGCAGCCTGTCCTTGCAGGCCAGCGAGCTGGGATGAGGGTCCAAAAGGCACCCCGGAGTGCTCAGCAGCACCCAAGGGCGGGCACCCACAGGGACACGCGTGACGCTGTCACCGCCCCGAGGAAGCCACATCCTTGGCACCGCCGTGGAGGACCGGCTGCTCCAAGAGCCATTTCTGTGGGGAAGATGTTTTATCTTCCCTCTCGCCCCACCCTAATTAATTGTTTTAATTAAGGAAATGCCACCTCCACTCCCGACTGCCATTTGCCTGCAGAAACGTTGCTAATTACGGCGAGGGAAACGAGCCGGGGCTTGTTCGCAGGCAGCAGGGAGGGGGGTTGTGAGGGGGGGGGGCTAAAAATATACGAGAAAAAAGGAAAATAAATGAGCTCTAAGATGCAAATCCCCCTCCAGGCAGCGGAGGGGGTTTGGGGGTCCCCTGTGATGGAAGAGGTGCGGGTTTGGTGCCTCCATCCGTCGCCCCTTCCCGGCAGGCAGTGAGCGCTAAGGAAGCGCCCCTTTGCTACGGTGTCACCCAGCCAGAAAGCGGCTTGGGAAGTGGGGGTTGAACCCCCAAATTTGCCGCTGCACGGAGCTGGCACCGCCGCCTCCCTCGCCGGCTTTGTCAGCAGCAGTCGGGAGCTCGCGCTGCGCTCTGCTTTTTAACAGCTTTCATGAATTTTAATGGGCAGTTGCTGCTGGATTTCTCCTCTTCCCGCTGCTTTCCCGCCCCCCGCGGCCCTTCGGGTCGCCCTCCTCTTCCTCAGGTCAGCTCCGGGCTCAGGGCATTTCCCTCCCGAGCTCCCCCAAAATCCTCTCCGGTGTCCCCCGATCACCCCCTCAGTGGAGATCTCGCCCCACGCGCGTTGGGTGTTCCGGCGGGGCTGCCGGAACGAGGGGGCCACGGCTCTGTCCGGGGGGGGGCAACTCGGCGGCTTTTCCCGAAATTCCAGGGATGTAAAGGCTCCGGAGACGCCACTTCAGAACCATCCGTCTTTATTAGCGGCTGGTTAACACCTCCCCGAGGGACCATAACGACGGGAAGCAACTTAATCACCGTCATGCAGCGAAGTGCGGGCGGGCACGTCTCTCCTGGCCATCCCCAACCCACCCCCTCCCAACTTCCCGGTGGCTGCGGCGTCCTCGGGTGCTCCCTCATGGTGACGGTGTCCCTCCTGGTGTCCTCTGGCCCTCTGATGGCTTTTCTGCTGGCTCCGGGTGATAGCATCCCCCTCCTGGGCCTGAAGGTTTGTCCCGAATGCTCCCTCCGGGTTCTCCTGGCCTCTCCTGGCCCTGTGGTGATGTCCCTCCTGGATCTCCAGCCGTGTCCCTCCTGGTCCCAGCACTGATGCCCCCCTGGTCCTTCCCATCCCCTAGTGATGGTCCCTCCCGCTCCACGCAACAATGTCCTTCCTGATCTTGCAGCCACGGCTCTCCTGGCCCCGTGGTGACATTCCTCCTGGGCCTCCAGCCATGTGCCTCCTGGATCCCACGTCCCTCCTGGCCCCAAGAAGTGATGCCCCCTCTGATGTGCCCTCTGCTCCCTCTTGGTCCCATGAAATAACACCTTTCCTGGTCCCTCCTGGTCCCTCCTGGCCCACGATGACAGCCCCCCTCGTAGCCCATCTCCAGAGCCCACAGCCACGCTGTTCTTAGGAAGGGGGGTGGATCCTGCCCTTTCCCCTGGGGATTTGAGGTGTGGGGTTGGGGTGTTGTGGGGTTTGGGCCTGCAAGGGAAAGGCCACAGGGCCAGGGCTCCTCAGCCCCCCTTGCCCAGGCAGGGGGACACCGGGACTGGATTGTCACGGGGGTGGTGGCACCCCCTGAGCACCCACCGCGGTCCCACAGCGGGAGGATAAACGTGGAGGTGCAGATCCAGCCCCAGGGGCTGCCAAACCCCCAACACTCTTCACTGTGGCTGTATCCCAGCTCCCAGCAGCTTTCCCAGCAGCTCCATTCCCAGCTCCTTCAGATTTGGGTCCCGTTCCGAACACAAAGCGTCGCCTCGAAACGGCTTTGGCTGTTGCTGGCGGGATTGAAATAACATTTTCTGGCGAAGATTTCGCTTTGTGTTTTTAAAAACGCTGCTTAGAAATCGCTCATTGCCGTCGGTCCCTCCCCTGCCAACGCCAAATTCCCGGAGATTTTGGAGCTGATCCCATCTGGCTCAAAAATTCCCCCTGTTCTGGGAGAAATTTCCCAGCTCCAGCCCCCAACCTCAAGAGCCGGTGTTGGACATGGGTGAGTTTTGGGAAAGATAGAAATCAGGCTGAGCTGCCAGTGGCTCTGCTTGGCTCCCCGGGCTGGGAAAAACCTGTGCCAGGAAGAGTGTGTAGGGATGGGGGGAAAGGAGCACGAGAGGCTGAATGAATCCTCCCCAGAGCTTCTGCCACAATACTGAGCCAGTTACTGCTGTCCCCGCGCACTGGAGGGAGTGTGGAACCACCAGTGAGTGTCTGCCCTCCCATCCTTGGGCACTGAACTGCTCTGACTGTGTGAGGGGAGGTGGTGGTGGCCACGGGGAGGTGGTGGTTGGAGATTGAAGGACGTGAAACAAACCCCAAGGCCACAATCACCATCTCCCCGCGGTCACAACCATCTCCTCATGAAAACATCTCCCTTGTCCCCCATCTCCATCATCCCCAGCCCTGCCTTCATCCCCCACCCCTCACCTCCATCACCCCAACCCTTTTTACATCCCCTGGCTCCCATCTCCATCCATCCTTCATCTCTGTCACCCACAGCCCTTGCTTCATCCCCCACTTTTATTTCCATCAGCCCCAGCTTTTCCTTTACCCTCCATTCTTCATCCCCATCACTCTCCAGTCCCGTTTTCACCCTCCAGCCCTCATCTCCTTCCTCCCCAGCACGGAATCCCCGTGCCTGGATGCTGTGGATGCCACCAGCTCCTGCATCCCCACGGAGGGGAGGGCTGGGGGAGAGGGCGACACGGGGGATCCGCCACGCTGAAGATCAAGAGGGAAACGATCAAAGGAGGGATGTGGGTGAGCGCTGGCAACCCCGTCACCCTGGAGACGGGAAGCAAATATTTGGGCTAACAGCGCTCCTGGGGAGCAGGACTGGGCCATTGTTGGGTGATGATAGGGACAGGCAGCTGATCCCCCGGGGGCCGTCGGGCACGGCTGGTGCGAGGGGGATTTGGGATGTTGGTGGGTTTGTTGGGGGATAACTGGCCGTCAGGCAGTGCTGGGTGCTCGGCCGGGGGGGATGCGGAGCCAGAGGGATGCTGATTTGGGGGGATGCTCAGCCTGAAAGGTGCTCAGGCCCTCAGCTGAGGGATGCTTGGCCAGGGGAGGACGCCCTGGCAAAGAGATTCTCAGCTGGAGGGATGCTCTGTCACAGGGGTGCTTGGCTGGGGGGTTGGTCAGCCAGACAGATGCCTGACTGGGGGGATGATTGTCCAGGGGGATGTTTAGCTGGAGGGATGCTTGTCTGGGGGGATGCTTGACTTGTGGGATGATCCCCCAGGGGGATGCTCTGGCAGAGAGATGCTCAGCTGGAGGAATGCTGCTTTTGTGGGTGCTCAGCTGGGTTGATGTGTGTCCAAGGGGATGTCCTGGCAGGAAGGTGCAGCATTGTTGGGGTGTCCTGTGAAAGGCCAGGAGTGGGACTTGAATGATCCCTGTGGCTCTCCTTCTACCTCAGGATATTCTGTGACTCCAAGACTATTTATGCTGCCAACACCTGCCTTCCTCCAGAGATGTACCAGGAACAGACGAGCAGCATTGGAAAAATAAGCATCTTTTATTAACAAGTTGTGTTGTCTCCTCAGTGTCCACCTCCGTTGTCCATTTCCTGGCTCTCTCTGTCATCCTCTTCCTGTTCATCTCTGTCATCCTCTCCTTGTCCATCTCCGTTCTCCATTCCTTGTCTACCTCCATCATCTTCTCCTTGTCCATCTTCATCATCCTCTTTTTGTCCCTCTCCTCTGTCCTCTCCTTGGCCATCTCCGTTCTTTCCTGTCTGTCTCCATCATCTTCTCCTTGTCCATTTCCATCATCCTCTTGTCTGTCTCCTAATATCTCCAGTTTTAACCCAAGGGTGCTTTTGTAACCCACGTCCTTAAGGCAGTGGGAGAGCACCCAGGCTGCCACTGCCACCCTTCTGCCTGGGGACACCCTGCAGAGGTGACAGCGTGGCCCTTGGTGGCCCTGGGCCACCCACCTGCTGGCAGATGTGGGTCTGTCTGCACTGGGCAAGGCAGGGTGGGCACAGCCTGGGGTGCCGTGGGGTCCTGGGGGGGGAACAGGAGAGAGGTAACAGCTATAATAATACAATAACAATAATAATAATAATAATTTATTTATTTTTAATCTTTCTTTTAATAATGACAACACTGACACCACAGCTGGGCATTGATAAAATTAATATTGTTGTTAATATGAATGATTTTTGGGCTAGCAAAGGAAGGGCCTTTGGCTCGTGCCCCCGCCTGTCCCCGAGGCTCAGTACCTGACCGTGCCGCCCGGTTCCAGGAGCATGATGGAATTGGAGTGACACAGAGGAAAATCAATCTGAATGAATGAGGTCACCTGCCTCATAAATAATTCATCAAAGGCGCCTGGTGACACACCTCGGCCCCCAGAGCCGCAGAGGAGGGGGCAGGTGGAGGGGTTGGGATGGGTGCTGGGGGCAGGGGTGGGTGCTGGGGGCAGGGGTGGGTGCTGGGGACAGGGTGGGTGCTGGAAGATGGGTGATGGGGACAGGAATGGGTGCTGGGGACAGGGATGAATTGTGCCGACAGGGATGGGTGCTGGGGACAGGGATGGGTGATGGAGGGCAGGGATGGGTGCTGAGGACAAGGGTGGGTGCTGGGGCTGGTAACTGGTGCCAGCGCAGCACATCCATGCTGGGTGCTGGATTCTGGTCCTAGATGGGTGCCAGCCTTGCACAGACACACAGCACCCAGCTCAGGGTGGAGATGACACACCACCCCGGGGTGCCTGGTGCGTGCTGGGCCCTGGTGCTGCTCCTGATGCCACACTGGGGGAGCCTGGCACAGCCGGGATCACAGTGGGACTGGAGCGTGGCAGGACCGGGATCTCTGGGAAGAAGCCACGAGGTCCCTTACCAGCCCCCTATGGCACGGAGATGACCCCCCAGCACCCAGCTGCTGCCACCAGCTGCCCTGGCCACATGGCAAAGGGGCTTTTGTCCCCTGGGAGCAGCAGGCAGGTGCTGGAGGTGCGGGCAGGAAGGGCAGCAGGCCCAGGGATTACAGCGGGAAGAAAGCGGAGCAGTGTGAGCCCGGCAAGTGTTTTAATTCCCTTTAATTCCCCAGCTGCACCACTGGACCTGCCCTCGGGGTCATCACCCCTCCCCATGCACTCAGGGCTCTTCCCAACCTCCCTCCTCGGAGCTGCCTTGGAGGAAGGCGAGCAAACGAGCCCAAAATGTTGGAAAAGAACATCTTGAAGCCCTTCTGCCATCTGTTGTGCTTTCAGCGCAATTAAGCAGGCAGCAGCCGTGCCAGGCAGCCGGAGCATCCCTGCCTGCAGCAGCCATCCCCCTGCCAGGCCTGGGAAACCACCCTGCGGGGCTCTGGGTGGGTTTTTGGGTGCCCAGTGCAGCTGGCTGGCAGCTGGGAACGGGCACAGATGTCCGGGGCTTGGCTGCCTGGCAGGTGGCTGGAAGGAGGGAGGCAGCTCCGCTCTCCCGGCTCTCCCGGCTCACCAGGCTGAGTGCCAGCCTGGGTGTCCCTCCCCGGGGGTCAGTGGGGTGCTCTGGGCCAGGAGGTGTCACTTCGGGGTGAAGATGGGGAGTGGGAGGGGAACGGTAGCTGGTGGACGGCTTTGGCACCCCAAAAAACCTGCCCTTGCTGCCAGGCCTGGGCACACTTGGGCAGGGACGTGGCTGTCTGGTGATGCCACATGCCCACTGAGGCTGCAAAAAGCTGCCACAGACGGGGCTCAGGGCTGGGCTGAGACCTGCACAACTCATCTCACCCCCCACCCCGAGCCCTCCCGCCATCCTCAGGCCCCCGAGGCTGCGTTCCAAGGTGGGATTTGCCTCCAGATCGGCGGCTGCCGCCAGCTCAGGGCTTGTCACCGCTTCCCTCAGCTGCCGCCGGCATTAACTTTGCCGGTAACATTGGTTTATCCCCTTGATCTTGACGGGAAACTGGGAAGCAAGGGAAGCATCCCCAGGGAGCCGCCGCCACACGCTCCGAGCTTTAATTAGGGCTGGGAAATCGCCGCCGACAGCCGCGCGGGGAGCCGAGCCCGGCGCTGGGAGGGATTAGGACCAAAATTAAATCCTCTGCACCAAAACGGTGAGCAAAACGCTCCGAGCCCGGATTTGGGACCGGCACTGGGGTAGGGATTTGGGGAGCAAACCTGCCCAGCCCCCTGCCCGCGGGGGTCTCGGCAGATGGCTGAGAAAAGGCAGGGAAATGCGGGATGGACCTGGCGACGGCGGAAGCTGAGGGGGGGAATGGCTCTGGAGTGGGCTCAGATGGGGATGGGGGAGATGGTCCCCGGCCCCCTCCACCCGTCCCTGAGCCCCCAGGTCCCGCTAGGACCCCCAGCCTGGGCTGGGGACGGTGGGTTCAAGGTCACACGTGTGAGGACTGAGGGGCTCTCCTGGGGGACACCATCCCCACAGGCGAGGTCAGGGGGATGCCCCCAGGCAGGGCTGGTCCCCAGCACCCTCCACCCTGCATGGCACAACCACCCCGGTGACGGCTGGGGACACGTGGGGCACTAGTGACACACGTGTCACCCCCACCCGTGTGGCCCAGATGGCAGGGAGGCAACACAGCAGACGGGTGCCCACCCACCAGCTGCCTGCCCCGCTGTGCCAGGGCGAATCCTGCGGTGACACCCACCACTTTTGGGTCGAAATCCCATGGGGTTTGGGTTGAAATCCCATGGGGTTTGGGTCACCAGTGTGAAGCCGTTCCCTGAGCCCCGGGGTGGATGCCATCCATGCCTTCCCAGCGGCAGTGGGATGCCCTGGGCCAGCGTGGGGGTCCTGGCACAGCAGCTCCCAGGATGGTGGCACGTGACTGACCGTGTCACGATCCCAGGCTCCGTCAGCACAAACCACCAGCTCCCAGCCAGGCCCAGGATTAACCAGCCAGCTCTGCTGCTAATTAATAATCCACTTGATTAAGAATTGCCAGTCAATATGTCACCAGCACAAGGGCAGGCTCTGCAACCATGAGCTGGGAACATTATTCTATGGGACTATCCTCCTCCTCCTTGTCCCCAGAGACCCTGCACAGCCTGCCCAGACCCCTCTCTCTGCCCCCTCCTCATTGCCACCAGCTGATGTCATGGATCAGCCTGATGATGTCAGCAGCAGCCTGTCTGCCCATCCCATCCTTGCTGCCACCACCCAACAGCCCAGGAGTTCCTCTGCCCCACAAGGTGACACAATGACCCCCTCTGATGATGCCATTTGTCACTCAGGCTCCTGGTGATGCCACAGGCTCCCACACTCTCCTCGGGCACCATCTGAGTGGGACATTTCTGGTTCCCACTCAATGACTTGGGCAGAATTTGGCCACAGGGGATCTCTGGGGTAGGACAGGGCACCCCCAAAATGTAGGGGGAAAACCAGATCCACCCCTGGTGCTATAAGAGCATCATCCCCAGCGGTGGGGACATCAGGGACATCGCATCCAGCCGGGCTGGGGACAGCAGGTTTGGGGGCTCCCCCTTCTTCCAGCCCCGCGCAGAGCACAGGGGGGCAGGCGGGGGGCACGGTGCCCCCGGGGGCAGCTTCCTCAGACGGAGAGTGCAGCGGGGAGCAGCAACAGCATTCCCCTCGTCCCCTGAGAGGCAACACGGAGCAATTAGCTAATTGCAGCGGTGGGCGCCTGCCCCGGCGTCCGCTCCCCTCCGTCGGTGCTGCCGAGCGGGCTCCGCAGCACTTTGCTCTTAACCTACATTCGCTTTTGTCCCGGCCGGCGCGGCCGGAGCGCGCCCGGGGCCCTGCGTTCGGCTCGGCCTGGAACGGCACGGCTCGGTGTGGCAGGGCCCCCCCGCTTCCCCCAGCAGCCCCCAAATTAAGCAGCCAGGGCTCAGCTGAGCGCTGGGTAAGTGGGTCGCGCTCAGGCAGTGACACGACACCCCACGCGGCGTCCCCAAGCCGGGGTTGGAGTTTTGCCTCCTGCCGGGGAGGGTGATCACAACAACTCCTTCCCCGGGGTGTCTCTCTACCCCGGAGCATCCTGAGCGTCCTCCTCCATCCCTTCCCGGGGGATGGGAGCGCTCGCAGCACTCGGGGAGCGGCACTGCCTGACGACAGTTTCGATCGAGCTTTAATTAACTCACGAGCCTGGGCGTTCGCTGTGAACAAACAGAGGCAGAAGGCGCCCGCTCCGGCTGTGGCACGGGGCCAGATGTGCAGTGCGGGTGCCCAGGAGGGTGGCAGGGGACTGCGCTGCTCAGGCATGTGGCCCTGGGGACCCATGAAACCCCTCTGCCCTGGGGGAGGACCAGGAGCAAAGAGGTTAAATGGCTGAGCTGGGGCCCAGCCCCGGTGTCCCCGGGTGTGGGGTGACAAGGTGATGCTGGGGTGCAGCTCATGGTGTGTCCTGCTCCATCCTGGGGACACCCATCAGCACCCACCCCCATCAACCTTCATCGGGCTCCACCTGCCACCCCAAAGACGTCCCCACCCTGTGACCAATCACCCTGAGTGTCATCTCTCCAGCTCAGTGGGTCCAGGACCCCCATTTCCACCCCATCCCTGTGGGTTTCACCCTTCCCTGGATCTGGGAGACTGAGGAGCAGCAAATCCCTGGGGCACCTTGAATTATCTCTTCCTCATTATCACCCTGCGTCCTGCCTGCACTGGTGACTCCGATCCCTCCTGGATGCCACCAGGATTCTGATGCCAGTGCCTAGCTTTGCCTGTTTTTTTTTGCTCCTCCTTAATGAAGCTGGTAAGGGATACAATCCTGGGATTCAAGAGCTGGGGTGGCCATGCCAAAGCCATTGCTTGTCCCCACGGCTTTAGGGCAGTCCCATGGCCTCACCAGACACGGTTTGGGTGCTGCCAGCACCCCTAAGTAACACCTCCACCCCCTGCCTTTCCTTCTGTCCATAGCCAGCTAAAAATCCTGCAGCATCGCTGGGATAACTGGTCAGGGGAGCTGACCCCGCTCGCGGTTCTCCTCCCCCGGAGCTGGTGCCTGCCAGGATGGATTTTTTTTTCTTCCCTGGGATGAATTTTTCCGCCTCGGCTGCCAGCGGGGTGGCTCGGGGCTGGGGAAGGGGCCGAGGGAGCGCAGCCGGCGCCGGTGACGCGGCAAGAAGGGGCCATTGTGGCCGGGCACAGCTGTGCGGAGAGGGAAGGGAGCGGTGGGAATGCAAAATGCTGGAGAGGGAAGGGCTTGAGGGATTCACCGCCCCCGAGACGGGGGTTTCCCCACCCCACACGTGCCCCGGTGACAATAGTGGCTTTATGGGCAGCGATGCCATCCCCTGCCCCAGAAGCTGCTGGGGTCTGGCATGTGCCATCCCTATGGGGACAGGTGGGTGCTGGGGACACCGTGTCCCCATCCTGTCCCTCTGCACAGCCAAGCAGGGTGCTGGGGTGCTCCCTGGTTCCCCTTGGAGCCGGGATGTGCCAGCAGCAACCTGCTCTCCATCCTGCTGGAGAAGGTCCTTGAAGTGGCGTGACAAAGTGACACTGGGGATGAGGAGAAGGACAGGGAGCTGCTCCGTGCCCTTCCCAGCACCCCTCTGCGATCCGGCGGGCAGCAGATCCTGTTTCTCTCGCCGAGCTCTCCTGAATTATTCAGGCTCTGCCTCCCTGGGGATGCCCCCCGCTGGCCCCAGCGGAGCCCCCCGGCACCCAGCCGGTCGGGAGCAGCCGCGACTGGAGTTACTGGTGGTGTGAGGGGTATCCAGGCGGGATGTGCTGTGGGAGAGGGAATGGGATGAGCCGTGAGCCTCCCCGGGGACTGGTGATGCTCGGCAGGCAGGAGAGGAGCCGCTGCAAAGCCCCGTTTCATTTCCCTGAAAGGAAAGAAGGGACCGGGGGAGGGGGAGAGGCCGCTCGGAGCTGGCCCAGATCCTGCTGCTTCTCTTTTTAATTCCCTGTTTTCATGCGGCGCCAGCTCCCATCCCAGCCGACCCGCAGTGGCTGCTCCATCCACGTGGGCAGCATCCATGGATTTGGGCGGGAGGGGCTCCCCCCGGTGTGACCCCAGCCTTGCAGGGACCCCAGGAGGGTTTGGGGTCCCTCTCCGGGGCTGGAGTGAGGTGCAGAGCTGTGTGAGGCGTGGAAACATCCCTGAGATCGTCCCGGAGATGCGAATTGGGGTTCTGGGTGGTGGGCACACGGGAGTGCCCTGGGGGGCAGCAGGGTGCCCCCCACATGCCCATCCTGTCACCCTCCACTGCACCTTCAGCAACGGCCTGAGAGAGGTGAAAGAGCTGCAGGGTTGACCCAGTGATGGAGATTTGGGATGGGACAGAAATGCAGGCGCAGGGCAGGACAGGAACGGGGACACGGGATGGGGGCACAGGACAGAGCAGGAATGGGGACATGGGACAGGGCAAGAACAGGGACATGGGATGGGGCAGGAATGGGGGGGCGGGATGGGGAAGTGATGCTGATACAGGACAGAACAGCAGGGGGGACACAGGACCAGGCAGTGATGGGGACACAGGACCAGGCAGTGATGGGGACACAGGACCAGGCAGTGATGGGGACACAGGAACCTGCAGTGATGGGGACCAGCCCTGCAAACAGGAACCCACCATGTTTTGCCAGCGCTTCTCGAGCTCTATTCAGCACCTCCGCTGGATCCATCAGCGTCTCCCTGAGCCCACCAGCCCATTCCTCGCCATTCCTGGCTAATGGCTGTTTTCACACCTCTGCCAAGAGCCGGCGGGACCGGATGAGCCCGGAGGGTGATTTATTCCGGCAGGTTGACGGCACAACTGTTCAGGAGAGTGACAACAGCTGTTCCGGCTGTTCCAGCACAACGTGGGGTCGGGAGCGAATCCTTGGGGATAGCGGGAGTGGGGGTGGTGCCCCAGGGGTGTTGGGCACTGCCGTGGGGTGGAGTGGGGAGCAGCAGAGCTGGGGGGCTGGTGAGGATCTGGGGTTCGCTTCGCAGACGCCGCGTGAGATCAAGATTCAAGTCAAGACTCCCATTAATCCAGACTTTAATCCGCTCTAAATCCCACCTTTAATCTGCTTAATGCCACCTTTGGGGATCAGGATTCTGTGCCGTGGCTCCTGCCCACTGAGCCAGGAGGAAGAGGAGGAGGAGGAAGGGAGCTGGCAGTGAGGGTGCAAACCTGGGCACGGCTCCGTGGGACCGTGGCATCGGGGGGGTCTCCAGCACCGGGATGAGCGGAGAGCCACGACCCCCCCGCCTAAAGCCTCCTCCACACACAGCGCTCGGCCGGCAGCAGGACAGTCCCGCCTCGTCCTCCCAACCCCCTCCTTCCCAGTGCTGTTACATCCCCTCGTGGACTCCCCAGACGAGGGGGGACGTGTCAAGACCCCCGGGTGCTGCCCTCGCTCAGCCCGGTCTACCAGCGCCCTCCTAAGTTGTTGCTCATAAGCGCCGTGGCAAGGCGTCTCTGTCACCCACCCGTGTCCCCACCACCCACCCGTGTCCCGTCAGCCACCCATGTTCCCACCACTCACCCGTGGCCTGTCAGCCGCCCATATCCACATCCCCCCACCCGTGTCCCCATCACCCATTCAGGTCCCCATCACCCACCCGTGTTCACTCACCCGCCCGTGTCCATCACCCACCCGTGTTCTCTCATCCACCCACACATACCCCCATCCCCTCTATGTCCCCATCACCCGTGTCCCGCGGGGTCCCCCCGGGTTCCCCCCTCCCCGCTCTAACGGGACCGTCCCACTCGCGGGACTCGCGGGGGCGCGCCCGGCCCGGCCCCGCCCACAGCCCCGTCCGCGCGCTCCCATTGGCTGCTTCGTAGCAAGCCCCGCGCCGCCATTGGCCGGCACCGCCCACGGGACACGCCCCCCCGCCCCCCGCCCGCCCCCGCCGCTCCCGGGACCGCGCGGGACTTGGAGCGACCGCGGGCGGGAGGGCCCGGGAACCGGGAATAGGGGCCGGGAACTGGGAATAGGAACCGGGAACCGGCACCGGCATCGGGCACCGGGATCCGAGAACCGGCGACAGGCACCGGCAGTCGGCACCGGGAACTGGCATCGAAGACCGGGCACCGGGCATCGACACAGGGCACCGGCGCCTCCACCGAGGACCGGGCACCAGCTCCAGGCACTGGGATCGGATCGGGGAGCGGTCACCGGTACCGGCTGCGAGGCCCCGCCGGTCAGGGAGAGGCGCCGGGGGAAGCGGGACCCCCCGCCCGGCCCTGCCCGGCCCGCCGGGGGCACCGGAGCAGCTCCGGTCCCGGTCCCGGCGCCGCGCTCGCCGAGCAGGCAGGTAAGGGCCGCCCGGGCTCTGCCGCCCACCGAGATCAGATCCCCTCCCCCGGCACCTCCCGGCACCTCCTGGCACCTCCCAGTGTCTCCCGGTGTCTCTCGGTTCCCTCCGCCC
>JAWMRA010000079.1:602873-627224 GCA_035584735.1 Pseudotriccus pelzelni | reverse complement strand
AGAAGCTGTGGCTGCCCCATCCCTGGAAGTGTCCAAGGCCAGGTTGGAGCAGCCTGGGATAGTGGAAGGTGTCCCTGTCTGTGGCAGGGGGTGCCACTGCGTGAGTCTTAAGGCCCCTCCAACCCAAACCATTCAGAGATCTTGTGCAATCCTGCTCCCAGCAGACACCCACACGTGCTCCTCTGCATCCCCACGTCCCCTGGCTGCTCAGCAGGAGCCAAAAAGCACAACTCTGACAGCAGGAAGCCGTGGGTGACTCCGCAGAGTCGGATCCAGGCGCGTTGGAGCTCTCGGGAGCTGCCGCCGCTCCCAGCCCGATCCTCTCTGCTCTGAACACTGAAAATTGCCCTTTTAGCACCCAAGGCACCACACAATCCCAGCCGGCCTTATCTCCACAACCTCCTTGTGCCTGCTGTTCCGTGGGATGTGTCCAGGCACGGGCGGCTGCCGGAGCTCGTGGGCACGGAGCGGCTCCCGCTCGCCGCTCCCTCCACACCGTTGGCTCGAGGCACTGATAATTCAGCCTGAAAAGACTAAATAGAAAGGAGTCAAGCCCCTATCTCTGTCATTTCACAGCCCTGGCTCCAGCAGTCACAGATAACTGCACGACACAGCTCGGGGTGGGGGTAAAGCACGTTCACAGCAGGGTGTGGAGGACACGGCCAGGACCCAGCCTGGGTGTTGGTACCAGGGGGAAGTGGCCTCTGGGAACAATTCCCGTGCCCCCGGGCTGGTGGCAGCTGTCAGGCGTGTGCTGGAGAGCAGCCAGACTGGAAATCACGGGCAGATGTGGTGAGGTGGGGCTGAGGGACGCACTGGCAGGCAGAAATGCTTCGCTGTTCTCTTCTCGGGCCGCATTCCGGTGCCAGCTGCAAGATGCCCCTTGGTGACGTGAGCCACGCTCAGATGAGCCCCACTTGTGGTTAATTCCCTTTGTCCCCACGATTTCCCACAGCCCAGGCCCACACTTACCCCACCAAACTCCTGGCACCAGCTTCTTTTCACATCCAGGCGTCTAAGCTGAGCCTTCTTCCCCACAGCAAACACCCACCTCACCCCCAAATTCCTCCCTTTTTGTCCCAGGGAAGCCCTGGAGAGCTGACTCTCTGCCAGAAGAGCCATCTTACAGCCTGGGTTTCCCATCCCAACCCTGGGAAATGAGCCCCTTTGCTCTCTGAGTTCCCTCCGAGTGACTGGTTTAAACAGCAGAGGGGTCAGAGACCTGCAAATGCCCTTCCAGCTGGGACAGGCAGGAGCGACAGAGCACGATGCTTCGTTGCTTTATTTGTGCTGTATTTACACAGGAAAGGAATTGCACATTCCCTGTTATTACTCTAGGTAAGAAAAAAAAGAAATCTCTTTTCTGGTAGGTATAAAACAGTCCTGTGGTTGTGCTGAGACACGGAAGTGTTGCTTGGATGGGTTCCTGGTTGTGTCAGAATAAGCTGCTCTGCCTTCCCTCCCCTCCAGATCATCCCAACCCAGCTCTGGCAGGTCCAGGCCAACCACCCCGGGGATGATCTCTCAATAAGGAGTCAGAGAGCTTTGGCCAACTCCATCCTAAATTAATTATTTCCTCCTGCCACGCTGGTGGAAGCAGAAATCCCATCTCCCCTCCAGAGGCTACAGAGTTAACAACTTCCCTTCAGCAAACCCTGCTTAAATCCAGCCACTTATCTTCCTGCACTGCTCTTCCCAGCAAGGGAGATAAGGAGCCCCCACCCCGTGCCATATTCAGCAGACCAGCCAAGCAGAAAGAGGGCCCAGAATGGCTGCCTGTGGATCAGGAATCTCCCAGGAGGATTCCAGCTGCAGAGCACGCTGTTACTCTGACACGAGACAGAATGAAACGCGGCCTCACACCTCCAAAGCCTCACTCGTGTTGGGCCCCAGCACGTTTCAGCATGGAAAACAGAAAAGTCTGGCCATCCCAGAAAGTAAAAAAAAAAACCAAGAAAAAACACCCCCCCCACCTCGCCGTTAAACCAGGAACCCTCTTGTCCTGCCACGTTCTTCTGGCCAAAAACACCCCGGGCCAGGACTGGCCTCGGGGGTCACAGCTCGTCACGGGATGTTTTTGCTACGATCGTGAGCTTGGACAGTTCGAAACGGAACTTGCCTTCCCTGTGAGACACTGGAGAGAGACAGAGAGAGAGAGAGAGAGAGAGAGAGAGAGAGAGAACAAGCACAGGGTCAACAGATGGGAAAGCACGAACAAAACAGCCCCAAAAAAAGCACAAAGGCACGACCGAAACAGCCCTGCTGGGTCCCTTCCAGGGTGGGAAAGGCAGCGAGTCGGGCATTGAACTTCCTCCTCCTCCTGCATGTGACAGGCTGGTGGGATAAACCCTCCTTCCTCCAGCTCACTGAGCTGGAATGGGACCCCCCAAACTCCTGCTGCCAGTACCCTGTACCCCTGTACCCCTTCCATGCATTGCCACCTGCCAGTGTAGAGGATTTAAGCTTCAAACTCCCCCACCACCCCCCTTTCTCACCCAGTTCTCTCGGTCACAGACCTGTTGTTTCAGTGATTTCAAACTCTTCCTGTTTTAAGGGGACGTCGCTCTGGGCACCCACAGCAGCTTGAGACTGAAACAGGAAGGAAGAAGGTGTGTGAGAGGGTTGAGACAATCCAAGAAGTTGCAGTATTTAAACCAAACAAACGGCAGCACATTTTGGGGGGAAAAAAAAAAAAAAGAATGAATTTGTGAGTTGTGTGGAGCGAAGGAATTAAGTTCACAAAGGAAAACTGAAGGAAAATCTCTGGCTGTTTTTCCATTTTTTATTAAAGCACAGGCTGGTGTCCTTGGGGTGACTCAAAACCTCACCCCCGAAGGCTGGGAAATGGAGGAACGAGCCTGACAAAAACAACCGGAGGGGTTTTTATTTGCTTTGTCACGCACCATTCGTTGAGGCAACCCCAGGGCTCCCGCTGTGCAGCGCCTTTGGGAGCCCCCTTCCCAGCAACCCCACGGATGTGAGGGGGCAGAAACGCAGGGGAGCCCACCTGCAGCCCCTCTCCTGCCTGCCTCCAGTCCCTAATTCGGGACGTGGTGGAGCACATTTCGTGGCACAGATGCCTAATAAATGTTTTCCGTGCCTAATTCATGTTTTATAGCAGCCTCCCACACTCCTGCTTCCAAGGGATCAGCTGGGACTTACATAAGCCATGGCATGCTCTATCTTGGCTCCTTTCACTTCAGCTTTAAACTGGGTAAAGAAGAGATAAGACTTCCCCTGGGGCCTGAAACAAGAAAGCAGAGCCTTTGTCAGCGGCAGAGAGGGTGGAGGTGCAGAGGAGTGAAGGATTCCCAGCTCCCTCCCTCCCTCCACAGCCACCTCTGGATCTCCGGCAGCTCCATCCGGCGCAGAGGGTGGGAGAGGGGGACACTGAATTTATAAACCAGCGCTGGGTGAAGAGCCCAGCAGAGCCACAGCACCCCTTGGGAGGGGAAAACCCTCCCTGCTGGGAGGCAAATCCATCTGGGAAGCAGGGCCCTGACCCAGCAGAGGGTCCCCTGTCCCACATCCCACCTGCCTGGGGCTGGCTTGGCTGAGGTTACAGAACACACCTCCAGATGGAGCAGGAGAAGAGCCCGTCGTCTTGGCTGATCCCAACGTTCATCTGCCATTGCTGCAGAGGGAAAGGTCCGAACAGTCACTGGGGGGAAGAGCCTCGTGCTCCCTGCACGGCCCCGGGGCCACTGACCCCCCCTCCAGCTGCAGGATGAGCTCCAGCAGCCCTAAAATAACACAACAAGCTCAGGGCCTGGTGGCTCTCCCTGCCCTCCACAATTCCAGCAGTGCCGCCACAGAAAAGAGTTCAAAGTCCCACTTCCTTTTAGGCTAAAAAAAAAATCAGGACCTGGTTCAGACAGCACTTGCTGCCAATAAAGTACAAACACGAAACCTTCCAGCCTCCCAGAGGAGACAGGAGCTACTCCTGAGAGGTCTTTCCCACCAGCTGGGACATGGAAATGTCACTCCCAGTTCTCCAGGGACATCCAGCACGGAGGTTTGTTAAGTCACAGAATCCCAGACTGGTCTGGGTTGGATCTTAAATCTCATCCCATTCCCACCCCCTGCCATGGGCAGGGACATCTTCCACTATCCCAAGTTGCTCCGACCTGGCCTCGGACACTTCCAGGGATAGGGCAGACACAGCTTCTCCGGGCAATGTGCCTGGAATCAGCTCTTCCCAAAGGAAACCCGTTCCCTCCCTCCGTGCATCCGCAGGGACTGAGGGAGGGCAGGGCTTGCCCGGCTCACCTCGTTGGTCCCTCCCTGGGCCGAGTAGGTGAAGGTGCAGCTGTAATCCCCCTGCCAGGAGAGAGGGGCATGAGCTTAAGCAGGACCGTCTCTTCCACAGAATCAAGGAATTCTTTAGGTTGGAAAACACCTTCAAGACCACCGAGTCCAACCACTCCCCCAGCACTGCCAAAGCCACCACTGACCCATGTCCCCAAGTGCCACATCCACAGGGATTTTAAACCCCTCCAGGAATGGGGGCTCCAGCACTGCCCTGGGCAGCTGCGCCAAGGCTGAACAACCCTTTCCATGGAGAAATTTCCCTAATATCCAACTAAACCTCCCCTGGTACAACCTGAGGCCGCTCCCTCTTGTCCGGGGTTTGGGGTGAGGACTCGTGTCTTGGGGGGCCCAGGGACCTGCAGCCCCTTCTCTGCTGGGCCCCTTCCCTTGCTGAGCCTCCTCTCCATGGGGACCTCCTTTCCTTGAGACCCCCTGCCCCTGGCACCCCCTCCCTGCCCTTGGGATACCTCATCCCTTTGGAAACCCGTCCTTGGGGACCATTATCCATGGCAGGCTCCCTTCCCTGGGGACCTCCTCGCTACAGAGACTGTCCCACCTTGGGGACCTCCTTCTGCTGGAGACCCCACTTGGGGGGACCACCCCTCCTCCCTGGGAGCCTCCTGCCTTTGGAGATTCCCTTCCTTGTGGTTCCCTCTCCTCCCCGGGAACTCCCTCCCCAGCCCCTCTGGAAACACACCCTCCCTTGGGGACCCCCTTTCTCTGTGGGATCCCCCTGGCTCAGGAGCCCCCCCGTGGATTCCGCCTCTTCCGTGGCATCCCCCTGCCTTTGGTGCCCCTCCTTAAGGACCCCTGGGAGCCCCCCCTTTTTCCATGGCCCTTTGGAAAACCCTCCTCCACTGGGGACTCCCCTTCTCCCCGGTCTCCCCCCTGCCTTTGGAGCCCCCCTTGGGGACCCTTCTCTCCTTGAAGAGCCCCCACCTTGGGGTCTTCCCTTGTCCCTGGGCTCCCCCGGCCATTGCAGCCCCCCTCGGTGTCCCCCCTCCCTCGGGATCCCCTCCCTCAGACACCCACACGGACCCCCCTGCCCCTCTGGTCCCGCCCCCCCTTCGCGCCCAGCCAATCCCTGCGGCGGGAGGCGTGAGCGACGCGGCGCGCAGCCAATCGGCGCGAGGCGCGTACCCCTCTCCGCGCCCGCTCCCTCCCTCCCCGCCCTGCCGGCCGCTCACCAGGCTCCGGGAGAAGGAGTGAACCTCCCCGCCGGGCCGCACGTCGAACCCGGCCGAGCCCGGTTCCCCGCCCGGTTCCGCGGCCGCCCGGGCCGCCAGGCACAGCAGGGCGGCGGGGACGAGCGCGGCCCACGCCCGCCGGCCGCTCCACCCCGTGGGCGCCGCCATCTTGGAAAGGAAGCGCGGGCTACGGCGGGCGGGAGGGGTCAGCGCGCGGCGGCGGCGGCGGCGCCACGGCCGCCATGTTGGATGAGGGCAGGGGGTGCGGGCAGGGGAAAGGTGGGGGGACAAGGGACCACAAGGACTGTGGCTGTGCGGCCGTGGGGTCAGGTCAAGGATTCCATAACGGACGGGAATAAAGAGCAGGATGAGGGAGAGGTTCGTTTTTTTAATTTGTCACGCAGGTTTGAGGGGGCAAAGGCCCGTTTTTAAAGAGCTGGGGGTGCAGGGGCAGCACCATCGGCTCAGCCTCGTGGGGCCAGGCCATAAATTCCATCCCTCTGGGATTCAGCTGGAAGGAAAAGGGCTGGGAGGGAAGGCCTGGAGAATGCCAGGTGTTGTGCAGGGGGAGAATCCAGGTTGGACAGGGCTTGGAACAACCTGGAAGGTGTCCCTTGCCCATGGCAGGGAGTGAACAAGGCGAGCTTTATGGTCCCTTCCGACCCAAACCATCCCACGGTTCCATGACCAGGGCAATTAACCACGCCACTTTTAATTGCTTCTTGCTGCACACTGGAGAAAAGCCCCTTGCCAGAAGGAAACCGCTGTGGAAGCGCAGCCAGCGCAGGGTTTGGGGGGCTGACCTGGCCCAGGGCAGGGGGCAACTGGCCATGTTGGCCACCCCACACTGGTTGCCGGCGTCCTCCAGCAGACACATGTAGCCTTGCTCTCCCCGCGTCTTGTCCCAGCTGCAGGAAAAGATGGGGGTGAGCTCCTCCTTGATCCCGGGCTGGAGGAGAGACAAGGGGGGGAACCAGAGCCCCCAAGGCCACGGGTTAGTGCTGGCCCTGGCAGAGCCGGGCGAGTGGTGGGACTTGATCTTGGAGGGCTTTTCCAAGCTGGGTAACCCCATGGATTCTGTGGCGTGGGGGCAGGAGGGACAGGGGGCCTTCACCTGTTGTTTAGGATCCAGTAGCTGAGGTTGTGCCCACCCCTCCCGGTGGTGCCGTAGCCCACGGCCAGCACGGCGTGGTTGGTGCCCTGGCTGCCAGAACTGCAGCTGAAGATTCCTGGGAAGAGCAGAGCTGGGCTGAGCCGGGGGCTTGCCCTGCTCCCTTCTCCTCAGGGTGGCGGATCCCATTCCTGTGGGGAAGCCCTGGGGCTCGGCAGCAGGACCCGCAGCACCCCTGGGTGAGATGGGATCGGGGAGTGGAGGGTCACGGCACTGCCCCAAACCCCCCCCCGGTGCTGCTCTCAGCTATAAGTGGCCAAAACTACGGGAGCTGCTCCTCTGGGTCACCCAGAGGGTTTGTTGGGGGGGGATTGGGAGGATGCTGCTGCTTGGTTCTGCTGCCCAGACTCCCACAGCCCCCCACCCTGTGCCCACCTGGCTCTTCACGGGTGTCACGTAGCCCTTGTCCCTCCAGCCCACGCTCGCCGGGGTCTTCAGGGCTCGACCGGCCCCGGCTCCTCCTGCTGCACCGCGATGAAACCGTTCAGGAGCCGGTTAAACTCCTCGTTTGTCTGCAGGTCACCAAGGGAAGACCTCTGTGATGCCAAGGGCAGCACCACCGAGCCCCGGGAAGCAGCCCTGCCCCAGGGGCACCCGCAGCTCCCCGTGGAACGGGCTGGGGGCACCCAGGCCCTGGATACACCGAGGGATCCCTGACCCCAATATCCCTGGGTGCTCCGAGGGGTCCCCGGGGAAGGTGCCAGCAGGTACCAGGTCACCGAGATGGTTCGTGGCCGGGCAGTAGCTGTGCTTCCCAACCAGCAGCACCACCAGAGCCACAGCCAGAGCTCCCAGCCAGGGGGACGGCGAGAGCGAGGTCAGGGGGGCCCCAGGCTGAGCCCTGGGAGCAGTTCCAGCCCGGATTAGGGGAGAGGGGAGAGGCAGGGAAAGACAAACAGAGCGGCCGAGCCGGAGGGAAGAGCGACACGTCGGTCCCGTCAGCTGGATCAGCTCCTGAGCAGCCTCTCTGCTCTTTGACAGGAGCTTTAGGAGGTCTCAGCCGCCCTTTGGGTGGCATTTAACTGTGCTTTGTGGGAGAGGACCGAGCAGCTTTGGGAGAGAGCAGAGCCTGGATGGCGGCAGGAGGCAAATCCAGGCAGAAGGGCAGCGAGGGCGGCAGGGACGGGGGGCTGGTTGTCCCCCCTGATTCCCCACGGCCTCTCCCCGTTCTTTATGTGCAAAATCCCGCTGGTTTTCTCCACCACTGGATTGTCCCTCTTTTTGCCCTTCCCACAATGGCTCTCCCAGCACCATCAGGGAGCAGGAGCCTTTCCAGGAACTTGGCACCAGCAGGATGGAGCCCCAAGCAAAGGGACGAGGGGGCACGTCTGGACCCCTCCAGAGCAGAGTCTGGGTGTTCACCGGGGACAGCTCAACACGAGGGGTGAACAAGAGGATCTCCAAGGTCTTTTTCAACCCGAACCATTCTGTGATTCCATGATCCCAGCTCCAACCCAGAATGGCTTTGGGATCCGAGGCAGAGCCCAGCAGAGCAGGAGCTGTGATGACCCGACTGGATGGAGCTGTTTTGCCCTGAAAATCCCCCAGAAATCCACACCAGCCTCCGAGAGAGCGGCTGGAGATGGACCCAGAGAGAGGAGGTTTCCCTCCAGAGGCTGAGAGGCCGCTGCTCCACGCCAAGGACTGAAGCCTCCCGTCTGTCCCGGGGCGCCTGTGTGGACGTGCTCTGCCAAAATCCCTCCGTGAAGACTTTCCAAGATCAGTTTCCACCCTTCCTTTCGGCCAGCGCAGACACACACGGCCCGGCCCAGCCCCTTCCACCGCAGCCCCTGTGCCTTCCGTGGGTACCCCGCACCTCCTCTGGGCGACCCTGGGATTTCTGAGCCGCTCCAGGCATTTTGGGGGTGCTGCCTGCACGGCCCAGGCTGGAGATCAGATGCCTGAGACACCCCCAGCTCCCCAGACTTTCCACTGCTGTGGCTTCCCGAGAGCGAGAGCCGCCCTCGCACCTTTATTCCACCCGCCCTGGGAATGGAGATGCCGGGAAGTTTTCCGTGAGAGCATCTTTCAGGGCAAGGAGTGACTTTCCCGAGCTAATTCTGTAGCTTGAGGAGCGGGTTTTGTTTTAAAAATAAGCCCTTGAGAACATCTGTTCTCCCTCCACGTCCTCCACCTAAAAATAAAGCCCCACAGGGTTGGGTTTTTTTGTGGGAGAAATGCCTCCCGAGCCGCTCTCGAGTCCCAAATCCTTGAGGAAGAGTCGTTTTTGCCCAGTTTCCCCCCAGCACCCGCCGCTTCCTCCCTGAAGTCGTTACTGCTCAGGAAATTAACTCAACTTCATCCTCCAGCTGCAAATCCTCCACCCAGCTGCTCCCTCTTCCCCACTACCTTTCCCTCGGGATGACGGGGCGGGGACCTCCCCCATCATTTGTCTTTCAATCCCCGATGGAAAAGCTCGGGAGGCGATTTCCCACTTAATTCCTCTCGGGATTCTCAGCCCCCAAAAGAAGGCAAGCAGCCCCTCTTCAGGGCTCCAAACAATCCTGCAGCAAGCTTGGGGGGGATCGGAGGAGCCGACAGAGCTGCAAACTCTTCTAGACGAGAGCGTTTTAAGACATTTTAAGAAACACTTGGCTTTTCGGGGACGGGGGGGAAAAAAAAGCTGTTTAAATTAAGGCTGGAAAGGAACAAACCCTGCAAAAAATAAAGCTTCTTACCATCCTCGGGCGCCCAGCCGGCTGTGAGGGTGGCAGGGAGGGAGGGAGCAGCTTTGCTGGCTGCAGGGTGCTCTTACAGACCCTTCAGAGAGGTGCAACTTTCCATCCACCGTGTCCCCCCCTTCCGCCCCTCCGACCTCAAAACCCGCATCCGGGGTTGTGTTGAAGAAGCCAAACAACAAACTGCAATAATTGGGACAATTATTTGGGCACGGGGACAAAGAAGGGGAGGGAGGGGGGGGAGGGACATGTGCTCCCGGTTGTCTTCAGGAGGCAAAATGCTCCAGCTGTAAGAAGCTTTGCATTTAAAACAAGCCTCAGGCAGCATCCTCGTGGCATTAACAGAGGGCTAATTAACGCCCGGCTCCCGTGGAGGAGGCAAGGCCAGGTTTGGGAAGCTCTGAGGGCCAGCAGAGGCAGGCCCAGCTCTGCAAAAAGCAGCTCGTGCGTGCCCCTAAATCCCACGGGAGGGACGTGGGGTGAGGCGCCCACCCCCAGGCTGGTCCTGCCTCGCTCCAGCCAGGAACGCAGCCCAGGAATTCCCAGCCCTCGGTTTGCTGGGATCATGCATCCCACCCCCCCCCGAGGAACATCAGGGATTTAATATTCTCTCCACTGCTCGGCCCAGAAAGGAACAGAGCACTTGGCTTCCACCAGAGCTGCTCTGGCTGTGGGAGCAGCTGCCATCCCCTCCCACCACCCCCCTCAAGGCACCACCACCACCACCACCACCTCTCTTTCCAATATTTTAATGAGTCGCTACATCTTACACTCATAATTATAAAAGAATAAGAATCCATAAAAATATTTTCTTTTCATAATACGCACTTAAAATACTCCAGGGCAAGTCAACGTGGTTCGTTTGGGTGGGGTTTTGTTTCCGTTTGCGTTTTGCCCCCTGGCAGAACCCTTGGCTTGAAGGGGGGGGGACGTGCTCCCCTGAGGTGTGATTGCTCAGTCCCCCCCTTCCCCAGAACTGCAGTTCCTGTTGCCCAGGTAAATTAAAAACCAGGAGAGAGCATTTGCTGAGTAGATGGGCAAGGGGGACCAGTCACTGACCCGCAGAGAACTGAAGCACAGCCAATTTCAGTGCACATCTGAAAGCTCGGGGGCGGGGGGAAGGAGAAGGTGGGAGGGGGAGGCGGCACAGAGAACGGAGGGAGGGAGGATTTGCATAAATATCATCCATCTCGTGTTGCAAAAAACCCAAATGCTGCTGTGAGCTCTGGAGAGAGGCTCTGGGTGTAGCCAGCTGCCAGTGCTACCTGCTGTTGGCACAACTCTGCGTGTGAGCGGCCATGAGAGGAAGGATCAGAGGACGCTGCCACCGGCCCCAGCCACTTCCTCCATCTGCTCTGCAAAATGAAACTGCAAAATAGACAGATAGATATAAAAAAAAAAAAAAAAAAAAAAAGAGACTAGTGTTGCATGCTTCTGTAGAGCTCTCTTCACATCCCAGGGCTCCGGTGTGGCAGCAGGGCCAGGTCACAGCTCGATCCCCGGGGTTTGCAGTAGGTAGTTGTCTCTTCCCTCCCACTCCTGGCTTAAGGCAGCTTCTGATTCGGCTCTTCTTCCGTTTCCAACACAGGCACTGAGTTCTCGCAGGTTAAGAGTGTGGGAACTGCACAGGGGCAGTGGAGAAGGGGGAAAAGGATTGAAAAGGACTAGGGGTTTGAGAGAGAGAGAGAGAGAGATGGACATAAACCTCAGCCTCGGGAGACAGACCACTGTCCATTGATTCCCAGGAGAGAGGGAGTAGCAGCAAAAAAAGCATTGAACAGCCAAGGCTGGAGGAGAGGAAGAGGACGAGCAGCCGAGCAGGGGCAGACCTCCAGCTTGGAAAGTGAAAGAAGGTGGCACGGTCCAGAAAGGGAAGGTGCCCTCCAGCCTTGCCCTCGCGTTGTTTTGGGGGGGGGGACACACCCAGCCCGCCGTGGGCACTCAGCCACTTGTGCTCTGGGTTCGACGGCTGTCGGGGGCAGGAGGGCGCAGGAGTGGGGGTGAGCTGTCAGTGTCCAGTTCGCAGAGGCTCGTGCTCTCAGAGGTATTCTTGTAGAAAGTGCAGCAGCGTGATTTCGTAGTGCTCTCCTGACTCAGGGCACCGAATACTGTGTCTCTCGTTGGGGTAGATCTGTGCAGGGGGGTAGACACGGGGCACTCGGTCACTCGGCGGGGACAGAGCTCCCTCAGGTCAGCCCTGCTCCCTCCACCCAGCCTCCATTGGGACAAAGGGGTGCCAGGGGAGGTCTGGGAGCGCCAACCCCTCCCACCAGCCAAGCGGGACGGCAACAGCTCGTGGAGAAGGAAAGTTCCAGGCCCGGGGCAGCAGCCCTGCCCGCACGTGCCGCATCTGCCAGCGATGGAACAGCCACAGTGCCACCTCCCGGCCTCCACCGAGGTGTTTACTGCCACCCACATCACACAGCTGCCCCCACAACACACTGCAGAGGACCCTTCCAGGTTTATGGGACCTTCCCGCTCCACTCCTGTCCCTCCTACCTGCAGCTGGTAAGGTTTTCCAGCCCGGATTAGCTGCGATACCAGGAAGTTGGTGTGAAAAAAGTGCACATTTTCATCCAAAAAGCCATGGAGGATCAGCAAACGGTTTGGCCTGGAGACGGGGCGAGAAACAGGAGGAGAAACAGGATGAGGACAAGTTGGGAAACCACCTAAAAGCTCTGCAGAGGGTCTGAGCAAAGAGCTGCCAGCCCTTTGGGCAAGCCAAAACTGAGCAAGAGCAGTGCCAGGCCATGGCCACGGGCCTCAACCCCTGCCTGGCAGAGGGAGCTGGGGGTGCCACTGCCGACGGCAGCGACCGGCCCCAGGAGTTAAACGGGACCAGAACCCACCCAGCTCTTCTGGGATTGAGCAGAGGTGCCACTGGTGACACCCAGCAGGACCCAGGAGCAGGTTTTGAGCAGGCACTCACTCGTTGGGAAGCTTTTCCACGTGTAATGCCACAGAGCCAGCCTCGTAGCCCTGCTGGTTGTTCTCCGGGATGTCCATGTACCGCTCGGTGTAGCCGGTGTCATAGGCCATCCACACTGTGACAGGAGCACCTGCTATGGCAATCTGGCACAAAGGGAGACAGGAGACAGCCTCAGTTATCACCTGCTGAAGAGTTCAAGTGTTCCCTGTTTTCCTGAGGAGGCAGGAAAAACAGGCTCTGGACTGCTCTGTCGCTCAGAGTGGGATTCTCCTTCAGCAAGCCCACGTAAAGCCCAGGTTCCTCCTCCTGCCGTTCCCTCTCATGGTCACAGCGGGGCAAATTCCTGCACACCAGCACTTAAAGGCTGCTCCTTTTCAAGGAGGACTTGTGGAATGGTCCAGAAAGTGCGTTGGGCACTTGGGAAGGGGATTGGGAATAGCACATCAATTATCTCACTGGATGTCCCCCACGGGCAGTCACCGGGGAAGGAGCCCATCCCATCCTCCTCCAGCCCCAGCAGGTATGAGCTGGAGAAGGATACAGAACTGCAGCCAAGAGGCAGTCACTGGGGAAGGAGCCCATCCCAGGGCCACCCTCCTCCAGCCCTTGCCAGGAGTGAGCTTTATCAGCACACAGGACCGGTGACACTTCCACCTGTCCATTCCAAACGAGCCCAAAATCCCAACTCCAGCGACAAAAGCTGTGAGAGCCACAGCGACCACCCCGTGTCCAGACTCACCTTGAAGACATTGGGTTTACAGATGAGCCCCATGAGGGACAGAAAGCCCCCGTAGGACCACCCGTGGATGGCGACTCGGCTCAAGTCGATGAACCCGTATTTTTCTGCTACATAATGTAAACCTTCCACCTGGTCCTCGATCTCCACCTGACCCTAAGAGGCAACAAAAGGAGGCTCATGTTAGTGGAATTCCTAAATCTGGACACCTCACACACAGGAAACAAGCAGCCAACACCCTGAGGAAGGACAAACGGTCAGAGATTCACGGGCACAAGCAGGACTTACCATTTGGTTTTTTAGGGCCCCTTCAAACTTGAGTCCTCGCTGGCACGATCCCCTCCCATCAATCACCACCACAGCATAGCCCAGGGACGCCAACGTGTTCAGCCTCAGGTACTTGATGCCTTTGAAGGAGTTATTCACCAGCTGCACCTGCACAAGGAGGCAAGAAGAGTTTCAGAGCTGAGCAGTTGCCTTCCAGTACCTTCCTGTGCCTGTCCCGCTGTGTAGCATCCTGAGCTGGACAGCAGCTGGTAACTGAGCTATCAGAGCCATGGAAATCAAAGCAAACGTTGGAAAAATCATCTGAGGTTTGAAGCAGAGAACACAGGGATAAACTAAAAGAGAGTAGGTTTACATTGGGTGTTAGGAGGCAGTTCTTTGCCTGTGAGAGTGGTGAGGCCTTGGCACAGGTTGCCCAAAGTCATGGATGTCCCATCCCTTGGACGTGTTCAAGGCCACCTTGGATAGGGTTTAGAGCAACCTGGTCTGGTGGAAGGTGTCCCTGCCCATGGCAGGGGGTTGGAAGGGATGATCTTTAAGATCCCTTCCAACCCAAACCCTTCCATGTTTCTATGACAGTGCTCACAAACCACAGTGTAAGTAAGTCTTGACGCACGACCGAGCTACAGAGCCCTGCCCTGGGCAGCAACCCCACCCCTGGCACCAGCAGTCCAGCTGGATCATTACCTGCGGCCCTCCATACACAAAGAGCACCGTGGGATGCTTCTTCCCAGGCTGGACATCGTGAGGTTTGTAGACCATTCCATAGAGCTCAACATCCGACTGAGTGCGGAAGTGAAAGATCTCCGGAGGGACGTAATCTGGGGGACAACCTGCAGCAGGAAGGTCACACACACTGGCAGTGAGGTGACTGGCAGCAGGTCCTGCCTCCCACCCCACCTGGACAAGCTCCTCCTGCTCAAACCTGACCCTGGTCAGGGCTCTTTCAATTACCAAACCACACCAAAGCCTCAGCGTTTCCTGGGCGAGCTGTCCATGAGACACCCCCCCTCCGCAGGATAACACAACTCCTCTTTTCCCTTCAGAATGAAAGCCACTGAGGCCACTTCCCTCCCCACCACCGCTAGGAAAAAGAGTTTCTGCTGCACTTACTGGCTGCCTCCATCATGCTGGCCCAAAATTTGGGCTGCTTGTGGAGCGGGTCGTCGTCGGGGCCGCTGAGCTTGTAGATGTGCACACAGGGTGGAGTGCTCACGCTGCTGTAGTGGCTGATGAACATGTCAAAGTTCTGGGGTGGGAGACACAAGGGTTAGGGCAACCAGGCCTCGCACCTCCCACAGCTCATCTCCTCACACAAGAGCTCCCACACCTCCAGCAGCCCCCAGGACTCATTACTGGTTCATCTCCCGTGGGGTCCCTGCCGGTCAGGAGGGGAGAATCCGAGAAGGAACCAACCTGGCTCATGGAGCAGCTGTGGGAGAAGCCTGGAGTGGTGAGCCTCACGATTTCCCCGGGGCACTCGTAGCTGACCACGTACAGGTGGTGCTCCAGCGGGGTGTCCTTCGTGCCTTGGAAGTACACCAGCTTTGTGGCCTCGTTGACCCAGATCTGTGAGGTGACACGGGGGTGACAAGCTCTGCTCCTCTGCCTGCCCAGAGGGTCTGCCCGGGGGGTCAGAGCCGGCTCAGAACACACCCCACGACAGGGGTTTGGGTTGCTCAGGGGGGTGTGAGGGGTCAGAGAACACACACACAAACACACACAGAGCACTTGGAGAACTCACACCCTCCAATGCAGTGACAAAACACAGCCCTGTGGCTTTTTGCTTATTAATGAGCACCAAAAGCTGGGCTTTGCTCCCCGCTGGTGGAACGAGGAAGGTGCTGTGATTAAACCGGGCATCTTACAGAATCACGGAGTCATTTCTGTTGGAAAATCCCTCCAGGATCAAGGGGTCCAACCATTAACTCAGCACCACTAAACCACATCCCCAAGTGCCACATCCACGTGTTCTTTGAACGCTTCCAGGGGTGGTGGCTCCACCACTCCCCTGGGCAGCCTGTTCCAGTGAAGCCATTTTCCCTGATTTCCAATCTGATCTTCCCCTGGTACAATGTGAGGCTGTTTCCTCTTGTCCTGTCACTTCTCACCTGGGAGAAGAGACCCCCACCCGGCTCCAGCCTCCTCCCAGAGGATTATCAGGGTACAGGTGTATTTTTCCCAGTAATCATGAATTCTCATTCGTGGAAGGGACCAGTCCAACACCCCTCAGCACCAAACTTTAAGAGACATTAAAATAGGTTTATAATGTCCAGAGAAAGCTGGTTCTAAAAACCACCCAGGAACAGAGACAGCAGCTTTTGAACACTGCATTGATCCAGCAACAGTAACTGAACAGTTTTCCACCTCGCAGTTTTCAAATGCTATTTCTGGCTAACCCACAGTTTGAAGACCCCTGTGAACAGCAAAGGGAAAAAAATATCCAGCTCAATTGGCCAGGAAAACCAGGCAGCGCCCTGTGGAGCAACAAATGCATCAAAATAATTGCTGCTAACACAATTTTAGCCATAACACATGCAGGGAAGAGCTGTGGCCAAAATCAACAGCATGTACAGTGAGAATCCACATGGGGAGGGACAGCAGGTTAATTGCAGATTGAGGAAAAGCAGCAGAAACCAAAAGCTTGGAACTGTTGGTCTTTTAAAAAGCGAGAAGTGAAAATCCAGATTAATTGGAAACGAACAGGCAAGGTCTTTATTTCGACAGAAATCACCTGGGAGCGCTAAAGATCAGACCCAGAGTTAATTCCTGAAGCAAAAATGAAACTAGGTTTCTACAAGATTAATAAAAATTCATTTCTGGCTGTTCTGCAACCAACAACAGATACAGTTTCTCCATATTCTAAATTGCTTTATATTCCCCAGCTGCCTTCTTCCTAAAGGCTCTGCTGAGGGATCAGCTGGAGACCAAGAGTTCACTCCGAGTGCCAGGACACATTTCCACACTGCAGGCACTCATTGGAGTTAAAATGCCTCAGCAAAGGCAGCAATCCCAGGCTCCTCCACAAAATGGTTCTTTGTTGCTCTTAAACCTCAGTCTTGTGTCCTTTTTTACGGCCTGACCCACTCCTGGGATTTTCCCAAGGAGCAATCTGAAGTCTGATTAAAAAGGCAATCAGATCCATGTGCACTGGCCTACAGCACTTCTGGGGAAAGCAGAGGCAGCAATAAAGAGAGAGACAAAATGAAGCCTAAGCAGTTCTAGCAGGTCCCAGGCGTAACAGAGGACTCAGGCCAGGCCTGGGGGGCAGACAGCACGGAGCTGAAACACGGCAAGGGAACAAAACAGCCCCTACCTTCGATCCGTGCCTTGCCAGCACCTCCCACTCCCCGCTAGTCAGGGCAACCTCCTCCTTGATGGGACACTTGAAATCATCTGGGAGGGGGGGAAAGAACAGGAGAATAAATCACTGCCCTCCCTCCCTGCCTCCCTCCCCAGAGGACAGCACAAGGCAGTCAGAGAGGGAGCTCCCGAGTGCTCCTCACCCTCGGCGTGGACGTATGGCTGCGCCCAGTCGTGGCTGCCGGGCTTCAGGACGGCCGTCACCCTGTACAGGTGACAGAAACCCGTCTTGCACTCGTTGGCTCGGATAAAGCAGAGCTCTTCCTCCTCCCCCTCCGGCTGCATGAAGGGGTAGAAGATATCGTGGACCTGCCACACAAGGTGGAAAGAAAAAAACAACGCCGTGAGCGATTTGTAGCGAGACGGCAGAGACAAAGCCATGTGCTGAACTGCTGGGATTTCCATGGAAAGGAGGGGGGATAAAAGCAGGGAAAAGCAATTCTGGGCCTGTGTACAGACCGTGTGCTCTGGGCTTTGCATGGCTGTCACCAAAACCAGTGATATTTCAGCCATGCAAGTCCCACTGGCTGCTATTCCAACACCTTGGGAATGCCCTGGTGTGAACTTCAGGCCCCTTCGTCACTCAGGACCGAAATGCTTAGAGGCTGAAGTTTATTCCCTGTCCCCTCTGTCACTATCACTACCTAAACAACTACAACAAATTCCAGGGATTAGGGTTGTTGATGCTTCAAGAAGCCATTTAAACTCTTAATAAAATGACCCAAAAAAGAACAGCACTGTTACATCTCAAAAAATGTAAATCTAAATGTGCAAAAAGTGCCTGTGCTCACCAGGAATGTTGGAAAGAATTAGAAGAACAGTATCAACTGCAAGGAAATGGCAGGATGCTCATCTCTTCCAGTGCTGAGTGCAAGGAATTCCTTCTCAGGGCTTTATTAAACCCCTGAATTAACACCAAATCTGGGACTACTGAGTAGCAAAGCTGCTGCAGCCAGGACTAAACTGGACACCCAGGCAAGATGAGAATGGTAAACTGAGGGGGAGGAAGGGGCAGCCTGTGTTCTCCTCCCAGCCCCGAGCCTCTTACATTTATCCACACATCAGTGGTTTCTTCATAGATCACAAATGGCTGGACATTTTCTGGCACAGTTTTGGCAAATTCAGCACGCTGCTCCTCATTTTCTGGGACTGGAATAAAGAGTGCTGGAGGCAAAAGGATTAGCTGCAGCCGCTGCTGAGGTCTGTCTAGGAACATAGCCCAGGCACTGGGGAGAGAAGTTGGAGGTGAATGTCAGTACCACAGAATAAATGTCCCTCTCTAACACTCAGAACATGCATCCCTTTTTGTCCCCCCTCCCCTTGCCGGCAAAAAGGATTTCGGCATCTGAATGCAAAGCTTTTCTCATCACTGCTGCTTTCTAATCCCTTGGAAGCTTTGCCAACACACACACAGTGCCAGACAGCTCTGGTATTTCACAGGGGTGTCACTCAGACAAGTGTCTGACAGATTTGCCAGTGTCTGTTCCAAGGGAGCACCTCTAAGAGAGCCCTGTCTCCAGAACACAACTCCTGCTTGGACAGCCCCTCCAGCAGGAAGGTCTGTTTGTGCCCCAGCTCTGAAGCGATTCCTTGGACAGCCCCTCCAGCAGGAAGCTCGGTCTGTGTCCCAGCTTTGAGGTGATCCCTCTCAGAGTGATCCGTTTTGCTGCACCGACAGGGAAAGGCACAGACCTAAAGCCAAGTGCAGGAGTCACTCCAGTCTCAGCCCTGCCCGAGGAGAGCCCCTGGAAGTGGTGCTGCACCTCAGGCTCTCAACATGACAGATGGCAAACCACCACTGCACAGTGAGGCCACCCCAGAGCCTGCAAGGGCATCAGGGGAAGTCTCGTCATTAAAGACAGGCTTTGAAAAGAGCCAGTTCCCCCCCAGCACCGCGGATTTCGGGAGCTGAGATATTCAGCACATTTAGATAAGCTCTGGTGCAGAACATCTCAATCACCTTCGGGATTACCTGCTGGAAAGCTCTCTGAATTTCCTTCCCAGAGCAGAAAATTAATGATGAGTTACAGAATGCCACCTTCAAAGACAGCAAAGTCACCTTAACTTGATCTGCACAGACACTGGTTAACGACCAAGCAGGCTTTAAAAATTCAGAGCTCTAAAATCTCAAACCACTCAGATTGGGGTGAATTCTGTAACTCTTCAGGCAAGACTGTGCATCCCATTTGGAGCAACAGCCAGTCCCAGAGCAATCCTTCCCCCTGTGCACACTAAGGATGTGACACCACAGAACCTGCCCGCTGTCCTGTGATACATCTGGCTTTGATCACAAACTGGACCAGTGAGCAAAGATAAAACTGCATGCAGCACATTTCCATTTGCAGGAAAAACATGTTGCACTTGTGTGAAACATCTTCAACTCAAAAGAATTCCCTAGGACTGCCCACTTAATGCATCACATTTACCTTCGTGGCTGTGACAAACCCCACAGACTGTCACTGTGCTCTTCCTTTGCTTCACTCCTACTTTTAGGATGTTACAGCACCAAAGAAGCCAAATACCCACGTGCCATTTCTGGCTTTTAAAACCAGGCCGTGACTGCACTGCAAAGCATGTGAAGGGTCTGCAGGCAGAGAAGCCCTGGGGAGTGTTAGTTTGGAAGGAAAGTGGACATACTATTTGCCATCCCGGGTCCATCCGGCACGGGCGATGTACTCCACGGTGGGAAACAACGCAGCAAAGGGTTGCACCAGCTCCTTGTCCTGAGCACACACGATCTGCAGCAAAAGGAAGGGCCAACACCAAGTTCAGGCTGCCACCAGAGCTCCTCACCTCCTCCCGTGGGAGCCCAGGGAGATGGGAGAGCAAGGAAGTTTAACCACCGGCCTTGTTTAACTAGTTAAGGGTCAGGCCAGGAGAAGCAAGGCTTGCTACAAACAGCAGGAAGGGAAGGTTAAAAACAGGCTTCAAAGCAAAATGATTTTGGCATTCAGCCACAGGGAACTGACACAGGCAGGGACTGAAGCCCACGAGCTGATCAGGCTCCAGCCCTCCTGCTTAACATGGACAACGTGGTGTACCAGGATAACCCAACTTCCCACTTCCCTCCCTGCTCCCCAGCTGAAGCTCCACCAGAACATTTTGAAGTCTCTCTGTTTCTTGGATAAACACATTAGAGAACCAGGTGTTACAAGAGGATAAAAACCCAGACTAACACTATCTAGGATCTCTTAGTGACCTTGCTTTAATTCTAGGGAGCTGCAAAAAACAGTCAACCCTCCTGTGCAATGTCCCACCCTGAGCTGTCATCACTTACCTTTCCCTTGATGTCTGTTTTAAATTCTGCCAGTTTTAATGTAATCTTGGGGTTTTTGCTGCCTGCAGAGAGGTGAAAAAACACCAAAATGATCAGCTGAACACTCCATGATTGTACAAAATACAGGGAGGAACTGCCCCATGTCCTGCTGAAATGGGGGTGTGTGACTGTACAAATATCAAATATGTGTGTGAGCAAACACCACTGTCATCACAGTCATTCAGGGAATGGGAACAGTCTGCTTTGCCTTGCTGTGCATGTTCTCAGGAGAGTGAGGAAAGGTGGGATTCCAAATGTATTCCAGGATATGCCACCAGATACATTCCATTTCCTCAGCAATCCTTCCGTTCAGGCTGAACTTTAAATCCTGGTCTTTTCTTGCTGCAGATTTCGGGCTCAGAGACTCAATTAGGCCTCAACATTTACCACCAGTTTCTACACAAGCACCCAGATTAATCACGCAAAGTTTACAGCACCAATTCCACCGCTGCTGCCAGTGGGAGTCCAGAGCTGCACCAGGTGTTTCACTCACCTGTCCTGGGGTATCGATAGGAATCTGTTTTTCTCTCCTCCAAGGCAGGTGAAGGAACATGAATTATCTCCACCTCTGACTCATCCACTTCCTCATACAAGATCCGCAGTGTTTTCAAGTCCTCTGGACCTGGGACAAAGAGCAAGAGTGTTTCCTACAGTGTTTTCCAGCTGTTTCTGGCTTGCCTGGAGCACTGGTGCAGAGGGAACACCTGTAGAGCCCAGCTCTCAGCGACTCCTCTGAGCACAGTTATAAACCCCTCAGTGTCTCGTTCCTTTGGTCCAGAGAGAGTCCAAACCCAGGCCAAAGGAAAACTGTGCTCAGAAGACCATTCCTAGCAGGAGGCAGCAGTCCCAGGGCCGGCACTGGATGAGCAGAACAGCGACTGACCTTCTGTGGAAGCTGTGGGACACCACCAATAGCCCGTGAACCGATCAAACTCCTCCTGAATGACAAAAGTGGCTACACCAGCAGACTTGGGGTCATCAAGAACATTGGATAAGCCTGGAGGGGAAAAAAGAGAAGACACAGCATTTGCATTTACATCTCCCTGGAAAAAGCTGATCCAAAAGAAGAATATACTTGACAAGCCATAAAGACTTGAGTTTTTCCAGGTCACATTTCTCAGAAGGAATTTGCTGCTGGGCCTGGCAAGAAGCAGCAGTTACCTTTATGGCAGTATGTCATCCTCTTCTCCTCGCCAGTCTCAATGTTTGCTACCCACAGATCGTTGTTGTTGATGAAGGAAAAGAAGGCTGGGTCAGCAGGGCAGATTTTGGGATCCATCCGTGGCCCCGTGCACTGAGTCTTGATCTCCAGAGGCTTCATTGGAGACACCTGCAGCAACAGAGACACTCTGAGCTCGGAGCAAGGTCCCAGCCCTGCAGTCAACAGGCCTAAAGCAGAGACACAGCACAGCCCGTGGACTGATGGCAAACGTGGCCCTGACAGCACGTGGCAGAAACCACCAGAACCAAACAGATGTGGACCTGTTAGAGCAGGTCCAGAAGAGGCCACAGAGGCGCTGCGAGGCCTGGAGCCCCTCTGCTCTGGAGCCAGGCTGGGAGAGCTGGGATTGTTCAGGCTGGAAAAGGGAAGGCTCCAGGGAGACCTGAGAGCCTCTGGCAGGGCCTAAAGGGGCTCCAGGAGAGCTGGAGAGGGACTGGGGACAAGGGATGGAGGGACAGGACAAGGGGGAATGGCTTCACAATGAAAGGGAGTAGGTTTAGGTTGGATATTGGGAAGAGATTCTTCCCTGTGAGGGTGACGAGGCCCTGGCACAGGTTGCCCAGGGAAGCTGTGGCTGCCCCATCCAACCCAGGCCATTCCATGAATCTCTAATACTGTGCCCACGTGTCACCCCTGAACTAAACACACACCATGTGCCACCCCCAAGCCACTCCCCAGGGTGTTGCGGGGCGGGACGGGGTCTCCCATCCTATCCCATCCCATCCCGTCCCGTCCCTTCCCATCCCGTCCCTTCCCGATCCCGATCCCGTCCCAGGCCCCTCGGGTCGCTCCCGGCCCTGCCGGGACTTCTTCCCGTCCGCTGCTCTCGCGAGACTACGCCGCCGGCCCGTCACGCGCCCCGCGCGCGCGCGCTCTGCACCTCCCTCCGCCGTCCTCCCCGCCGCCGTATCCTTCCGCGCGCTACCCCTCCCCCTTCTGGAGAGTTCTGCACGGCGGCGCCGCACGACAAATAGTCCCCCGCCGCTCCCCCTTCCCCTCTCCACACACCCCTCCCGGCCCCTCCTCCTGCCGCCGGTGCCGCTCCGGCCTCCCCGTTCTGCCCCGTCCTCCCCCCTCCGCGCCGGTAACCGGTAGCGCGGCCCGCGGCGGGGGGGGAAGCGGCGGCGGCGGAGTGATCCGCGGCGGGCGGCGCGGAGGCAGCGCATAAAGCGGCGGCGGCGGAGGGAGCGGAGGAGCTGCGGCACCGCTGAGCCCGCGGCCGCCACCGCCCCGACACCGGCCCGGCCCCGGCCCCGCCGCCCCCGGGGGGCCCCGGTGCCCTCCCTCCCCTCCGCTCTTGCCGGCCGGCCGTCCCCTCCCCGCCCCGCGCCGCCGCCACCACCTCCGCGCTGCTCCTCCTCCTCCTCCTCCCCCCTCCCCTCGCAAATAGTCCCGCGGGCCGCCCCCTCCCTCCGCCCGCGCCCCTCCTGCCGCCGCCTCGCGCACACAATGGCGCTGAAGAGAATCCATAAGGTAAGGGCCGCACGGCCCGGCCCGGCCCCGCACCGCCCGCCTTACATAACCCCGCCGGGGCCCCGGGGCTGCCGCTCCCGGCGAGGGTCGGGTCGGGTCGGGCCCGGGCCCGGCCGCCCCGCGCGGGACTCGGGCCGGGCTCGCCCCCCTCTCTCCGCCGGCAGGTTGGAAAAACAACCGGGGAAAAAGAGTGGGGGAGAACGAGAAGGATAAAATAAAATAAAATAAAAAAAGCGAAAAGCCGTTTCTCCTCCGCGTCTCTCTCTCTCTCTCTCTCTCTCTCTGAAAACTTTGTTTGGGATAAACTTGACAGAGTGACACAGGCGGGAAAAAAAATAAACAAAATAAAAATAAAAAAGCAACACACGAGCAGAAAACACCTCGCGCTGCGGGAAAAGGTCGGGGGGGGGGGGGAAGGGGGAAATGAAAGAGGGGAAAAATAACAAGAGGCACCCCCAAAAGGAAGGGGGTGGGCGAGGTTGAGGAGGCGAAAAGGTCGAGGGGGAAAAATTCAAAAATGAAAAAAAAAAAAGAAAAAAGAAAGAAAAAGGTAAGAAAAGCCCCGGAGTGAAAAAAAAAAAAAAAAAAGACCCCAAAAAAAGTCCAAATGCAGATGCTCTGGCTCCCGCTCGCTTTCAAGGCAAAGCCACACACACCAGAAGGGAAAGAAGGGGAAAAAAAAAAAAAAAAAAGGAAAGAAAAAAAGAATTAAAAAAAAAAGGAGCGAGATTTAAAAAAAAAAAAAAAAAAGTTAAAAAAAAATCTTAAAATAATTCAGCCACGACCCGGAGAGATGGAAGAATTAAATAGCTATATATATGTATCTACACACACGGAGCGAGACAGCTCGGTTTATATCCCTATCTCTCTGTCTCTCTCTCTCTCTATATAAATATCTCCCTATAAATATATATCTTATTTGTTAGCCCCGGAGTTTCACAGACTTTGAGCGAAAAGAAGGCAGGAGAGGGAGGCAGGGCTGCCGGGCAAAGCCCCTCTCAAATGTTCAGTTTGAGTAAAAAAAGAAAGTCAAATGTGTGTTTATATAGAGGCGGGGAAGCCGGGGCTGGGCCGGCCGCCAGCGCGGCTGCTCCCCCCGCGCCCCCACCCGCACTTCAGAGGCTCGGGGGGGGCCGGGCCGGGCCGGGGGGACGCGGCGCTGGAGCGTGCGAGCCCTGGCCCGCCGCCCGCAGCACGGTCACGCCGCGCTCCTCGGCCTCATCATCATCCTCCTCCTCCTCCTCCTCCTCCTCCTCCTGCTCTCCTCCTCCTTCTCCTCCTCCTTCTCCTCCTCCTCCGCCGCCTCGGTACCTTCGGCCTGCGGAGAGAGAGAGAGAGAGAGAGAGAGAGAGAAGAGCGCGGCTCAGCCACCCCCCTCCCCCCCAATCACCCCCTCCCCGAAATGATTCCCCCACCACCACCCCCCAAAGCCCCGATATTTAACCCTCGAGGCGCTCCTTGCCGTGATTTCGCCACCCCCACCCAATCATTTTCCACTCCAGGATTCCCAGCTCCCCCCCCCACACTCCCTTGATCGTTTCACCCCCCCAATACTTAATTCTTGATCTTTTCCCCCCCCAATACTTAATCCTTGATCGTTCCCCCCCAATACTTAATCCTTGATCGTTTCACCCCCCCAATACTTAATCCTTGATCGTTTCACCCCCCCAATACTTAATC